>JANTFD010000005.1:3070000-3479159 GCA_026745475.1 Microdochium nivale | reverse complement strand
CCTTGAAATCCTAGATTAGATATATCTAATCTAAAATATAAGGATACCTTATTAGAGCCTTCCTTTAGGTCCCTTATAATATTACTAAGTAAGATACTAAGTATTATAAATAAGGTCTTAGGATATAAACAATCCGTGCTATTATTAATTATCTTAAGCCTAGTACAAATTGATAGGAAAAAGACAAGTAAAAACAACACGAATTAGGCTTTAATATACCTCTCTATCTCTAGTAATAGCTGTAAGTAATCGACTTACGTCTAGAATAGGTTTAAAGCCTATAGTCTTATTTATAAGGACAAGTACTCAGCAGAGTGCTAGTACTATTACTTATATTAAACTCGACTAAACAAATAAAACAAAGGCTATTCTCTAGGCCTATGTCTTCGAGAGTAGCTAGGCCTAGGTTAAATAGTCTTAGATTATCCTCTTCTAATATAGCTTTAGAGTCTAGCTTTTCTTCTAGTAAAACAAAGAGAACAAGGTAGCTCTTTACTTAGGTTACACTCTAAGTAGCTAGTATTAGGGTCTAGGAACCTATTAATTACCCTGAAGACATTTAGTCTCCTTAAGGAGTAGATTAATATAAGCTTTATCTAAAGCTTTAAATTCTTCTAAGCTAGTAATATTATTCTCTACTAACGTAGTACTAGTACTACTATAGGTAGGCTTAATATTACTTAGGATATAAGAGTATCCCTTGTTTCTTATCCTACTAGACTCTTGGATATAATCTATAAGACTATAAAGAGGTAGTATATGTAAAGTAAAGGCTATTATATCGAAATCGACGCCGATACTTAAACTACTAGTAGTTAAGAGAACTAAGTTCGTAGAGCTAGGGTCGAGGAAGTCCTTAAGTATAGAGTCCTTATTAGGATTCTTACTATAGTAAAACTCGATCCCTAGGTCTTTACTTAGAGAGATACCTCTATTAGTATTATTAATAAAGATTAGAGCCTTCTTTTCGGGCTTAGTCCTTTAGACCTAAAGATACTAAGAACATCTAGGATGTTCTCTTTAAGGTCCTTCTTAGGGTTAATACTAGCTATGTTATAGCTAATATCTTCCCGGTTTAAAGGACCTCTTATAATAGTATTATCTTTAGGGTCTAAGAAGAACTCCTTATTTAATAATCCTAATAAAGGACTAGGGATAGTAGCGCTTATAAATACTAAGGGTACCTTATACTTTAATAGACTATTTATATACTTTAATATAGGTCTAAAGTTAGACTCTAGTATTAAGGTATGTACTTGTCTAAGAAGATAGTAATAGGTATGTTACTCTTAGTACTAAGCTTAAGGAACGTCTCGAGGTTACTACCTAGTATATTATCTATAGACCCTAGGATAAGGCCTATAGGAATAGTACTAGAATCCCTAAAGTCTAGGTCTTCTAGTATATAGGTAGGTATATTTCTTTCTTTAGCTCTAGTATAGAGGTTATCCTTTAAGCTTATCCTAGGAGTAAGTACTACGTAAGTACTACTCCTATTAATAAAGCTAGGAAGAAGAAATAAGAGACTTTTCCTGCTACCCGTCCTATTAATATAAGTTAAGTACGTAAACTTATTAATAAGGACTAGCTCTAGGGCTTTAGGTAGGTAGATATCTCTAAAAGTAGTAGTAGGGTCTTTAAAGAACTCTCGAAGGTATTCTTCTAGAAGCTTAACCTTAGGGTTCTTTAGATTCTCTAGTAGATCGAGAATACTACTATTAGACTTATTAGACTTATCTAATAAGAGAAGGGAGTTCTTATTAGAGATAAGACTAGAGTCTAAATCGCTAAGGCTATTAGAGTCTATCTTAAAGAATTTAAAATAGTCTTTACATAGCCTTAGAGATCTTAAATAGAGATCTTTAGTACTACTAATATTAACCTCCCTACTATAGCTTAGATTTCCTACTTTCGTAGATCGATTCGCTAGTAGGTCGACTATATTATCTTCCTCTTCGTTCTCGTCTTCTTCTTCAAAGTCTATACTATATCCTAGGTACTCCTTAATTATATAATTAATTAAGTGCCGGTAAGGATTTATAGTAAGGCCTCTCTAAAGTAAGAGGAGCTAACTTTATAAAGGGTAGTACTTAAAGTAGTAGAGCTTATAGTCTTTCCCTTATTCTCTAATAAGTAAGGACTTAGGTATCTTCCTCTAAGAACTCGATATTAAAGTAAGAATATAAGGGGATAATATAAACTAGGTAGTAGATAAGGATAGTACTTAGATCCTTATTTAGGAATCTAATATTCTCCTTCTCCTTCCTAGTTATATTATAAGACTTATAATAACTAGTAGTTATTACTATAAGCTCTTCTTCTTTACTAAAGATAATATTCCGGATATTATCTCTAGTATTCTTATAAGTAAGCCTAATAAGCTCCTCTCCCCGTAAAGGGCTACTAGTAGTAAGGTATAGAGCTAGGTAAGTAGCTCTATAAATTCCTTTCTTCTAGAGAGAAACTTCGTAGTATTACTTATATTAAAGTAAGGTTTATTATCGGAAACCTTCCTTATATACCTCTTATTTAACTTAGACTTAGGCTCTAGTACTAGCTTAACTAAGTAGTCCTTATAATCTATAAGATTAGGACTATCTAGTAAGGAGTAGTCGAGGTTCTTTAGTAAAGGGTTATCTCTAATAGTACTTAGGTTAATACTCGGTAGAGTATTAATATCTAAGCCTATTAAGTCGTTAAATAAGATATCCTTTAGCTTAAAGATTAAGTCCTTAAAGAGGGTACTTAGACTAGTAATAGAGTACTCTTTATTATAGACTAGAAGTCTATTAGAGTCTAGCTCTAAGATAGGGCGGTTCTTAGAGACTAGTTCTTTACTAATCTTAAGAGTATAGTTTCTAATATTTATAATCTCTCCTAAGTAGTTCTTAGAAGTCGATTTTAAATAATTAGAAGAGAGGGTATTATACTCTTCTTCGAGGTTATAAGTATTCTCTTCTCCCTTTTCTTCTATAGTACTTAGGTACCCTATTATATAGAGCCTAGTATTATAGATTAGGATAGAAGCTAGTTTACTTATAGCTCGGGTATCTTTAAATACGAACGAGGTAGGTTCGAGAGTATTTAAGATAAAGAAGGAAATAGTAGGATTCCTAAATAAGTTAAACTCCTTAAGAGTAGTAAACTTAATAGGGATCTTTACTAGCTCGTTAAAGATATAGATAATAAGAGTCTCTATATCCTTAAGAGTCTCGTTATCGTTCCGGAGAATATAGGTTTCGTTTTTCTCGAGTAAGGCCTTAACATTCGTATTAAGGTCTATACTTAAGTCTATATCCTTACTTATATAGTCTTTATTACTCGAGGGTCGTAGGTTATTATCTATAAGATATAACCGTATAATAAAGACTAATAAGTTACTAAAGACTTTAAAGTAAGTCTTCTTCGTATTCGATTCGAGTTCGATAAAGTCCTTATTATTAAGGAAGGTACTAAGCGTAGAATCTCTCTTTATATCTATCCTAATAAACCTAAGGATATTAGGTATTAGGGTAGAGATCTTATAACTAAGGTTATAAGAGATAGAGTAGAGAGATTCTAGTAAGATATCTTCCTTAGGAATAGGGCTTATAAGCTCTAAGAGGTCTTTAATATTCCTTCCTTCTAGAAATAAATTAAATCTAGAGTTCTTTAGGAAGGAGCTTAAAGCCTTTTCGGAAATAGTAGCTTCGCCGATCTCTTTAGCTTTATTAGAAAGCTCTTCCTTCTTAGTTTTATAATCTAGGTAGAGATTATTACTAGAAGGGATATCTTCTTCGTTACTCTTAGTACTAGAGGTAGAGCTAGCGCTAGGGCTAGTACTTCTTCTAGTAGTAAGGAAGGAAGGGAGGCTTCCTAGCTTCTATAAGGGTATTTAAACCTAGGTCCGGTAACTTAGGTATAAATAAGCCCTTATTAAGGCTAGGATAGAGGATTTGTAGGAGTAGTACTAATATCTTCGCGTTTCTTAGTACTAGTTCCTTTAATACCTTCTACTTTAATTAAGTGCTCCCTATACTTCTTATACGAAGTAGTAATAAAGGAACACTTAAAACAAGTATACCCGTTAAGGATAAGAGGTAAATCCTTAAAGTAGTAGGTATTATAAGGAACTCTAGTATCTAAATCTAAATAGCTTTTAATACTATTAGATTCTAAAGTACTAAGGGTTTCCTTAGTAACTTTAGTACTAGAGTGTTTCTCCTTTAGATGTTTACTTATTCCTTTAGTACTTATAATAGCTAAGGAACAAGTAGAACAAATAAGAAGCTCTAGCTCTTTATTATAAAGTAAAAGCTAGGCTCTAACTCTACTACTTTAGTAGGGGTTAAAGTAGTAAAGTCTTCCTTATTATAAATGTAAGACATTTTAATAAAGGTACGTCGTAGGTAAGGGAGGTCGTAGGTAGGTCGTAGGTAGGGGAGGCCGTAGGTAGGTCGTAGGTAGGGGAGGTCGTAGGTAGGGAAGGTCGTAGGTAGGGAAGGTCGTAGGTAGGTCGTAAGTAAGGGAGGTCGTAGGTAGGTAAAGTAGGCCGTAAGTAAAGTAGGTCGTAAGTAACGGAGGTCGTAGGTTACGGAGGTCGTAGGTAGGTAAGGTAAGTCGTAGGTAAAGTAGGTCGTAGGTAGGGAGGTAGGTAGGTGGGTATCGTTAGATAGGAAGAAGTTTTAGAGAGGATATTCTAAGGGAAAGAAGAAGGTTTATATAGATAGATCTACCTCTAGAAAATATAAGGTCTAGAGCCTTCTTTATCCTTCTCTACGTAAGTAAAATAAGAAGGAACTCTCTCGAATTTACTCTCTACGTAAGTAGAATAGGAAGGAACCCTCTCGAATCTACTCTTTACGTAACTTAGAAAAGTAAAGAATCTTCTAGAATCTACTCCTTATATAAAGAGAATAGTAAAGAACCTTATAGAATCTATCCCTTAGATATATACGAATATCTAGAACCGTTTAAAAAAAAGAACTTTCTCGAAGATTCTACGCTTATCCTTTCCTAATCCGAAGCCCCGCTTATACCTTCCTAATTAGGAAGTCTCCCTACGTAAATAACTTTATAAGTCTAAAACTACTTTTAACTACTTCTTAGTACTTTAGACGTACCTTAAGAGTAGGTCTTAGTTTTTACTTATTAAGTAGTAGTTTTGGTACTATTTTCTAAAAGTAATCCTAAGTTTTAAAAAGACCTTACGCTTAAAGTCTTCGACCCTATAACTTTAGTAATACTTATAGCTAAGCTTAGTAAACTCGTATATAGGGTGTTTATATACTAAAGAATCGATCTAGCTTATAATATTTACTTAAAAGTATACTAGTTTAAGAGATAGGAGCTTACTTTTTTACTTACCCTTAAGGGCCCTAGCGTACTACTTAGTAGTACTTAGTAATAACTCTTTATACGTACGTATAGAGCTAGTAGAGAGCTTTCTAAATCTATTTTTACTATCTTCGTAGCTCTCCTAGTTACTAAGATATTCGTACTTAGGCTTTCTAAGGGTACGGAGGTCTAGGGTTAGGGCCCCACTTTTCCCTTAGGGTTACGGAAATCTTATAACGCTAATAACTTTAGACTTAGTATAGGTACTAGGCTATAAACCTATATCTAGCTACTTATAAGCCGAAGGAATCGAATAAGCTAAAAATACTAACTTAGAAAGTCCTTAGTTAGCGAGCTAGGGGTACCCCCTTCCTTACCCTAAGTCTTACCCTAAGGTTAACCTTATCGGTACGTAGCGTACTAGGAGGTACTATTTATAGAAACATAAATATACGTATATATAGAGCTACTAATTCTCTCTCTAGATCTACTCTTACTATCCTCGTAGCTATCCTAGGTAAAGAGTTATCTATACTTAGAGGTTCGGGGGTTAACTTTTCCTTACCCTAAGTCTTACCCTAAGCTTACCCTAAGCTTAACCCCTAGGGTTAGCTTCGGAGGCTAATAGCTCTATAAGTACTAGGTCTAAGGAAAAAGTAAATAAGCCATTTTATAGATCCAAACGAGCTCTACGCGCCTATATATTCCATTTCTCAAGTCTCATATAAGAAATCGAGGGTACCATAGTATATTAGTTTCACTTGGTACCCTCCATACAAATTCACTTGGTACTCTCCGAGGGTACCAAGTTTTCTAATAGTAGAGTATGAGACCGCGTCCTTATGCTCTAGCGGGTTTCTCCCTCGTCCGCTGGAGTATGAGACCGCGCCCCGCTTATAGCGGCTCTAATTAGCGCTAGAGTATAATACCGCGCCCTACCGGGCCCCGCCTAGAGTAAGAGACCGCGGGCCCGCTCTTCCTAGGGGGTGCACCTAATCAGGGGCCGGAGCAAGAGACCGCGTCCTCATGCTCCACGGGGAATGATGGTCAGGGGCCGGAGCAAGAGACCGCGTCCTCATGCTCCACGGGGAATGATGGTCAGGGGCCGGAGCAAGAGACCGCGTCCTTATGCTCCACGGGGAATGATGGTCAGGCGTTATAGTTAATTTCTCTTACACATTGTTACATAGGTGGCAGGAAGGTAGTCCACTCGCTTGGGTGGTCCACTCGCTTGTGGATTACGTTAGGTAGAGAAATAAGGAAGTAAAGGTGATTAATTAAAAATAGTAGGAAAGTAGCTCACCTACTTATGTAGCTCACCCACTTATAGATTATGTTAGAGTAATCCGTGCTATCTATATCTAACGCTAGCGATAAGGAATTTAAGCGACTTAGCGTCTTAGTAGCCCTCTTTAAAATCTAGCTTATATAGAGCCGCGTGTATGCGTCGCTAGCCGACTTCGACGACTTCAGCTACTTCGACTTCGTTTAAACACGAGAAAGCCTATGAGGCGGGATCGGGGTGTCTACCCCGGTCGCGGGCTTGCCTGCCCCCGGGGCTGCCGGGGGCCTCTAGTTTAACTCGGGGCCGTATCGGGTACGTTTTACTACCGAAGCCCGATTATAGCTAGGTTCCGGCCACTACGTAGCTAGGCGCATACCCCGGTCGGGGACAGTGCCGAGACGGTCCCGCACCGTTACCTCTACACGGTCTTACATTTGTCGAGCTTCATATGCGCTCCGTACATACCTGTTACATAGATGATATCCTATCCTAGCTTTACGGTCTTGTGTAGTGCAACTGTGCTGTCCCAGGTGCTGAGAGTTTACGGTACCTCGAGTACCGAGTCTATGTCGACGCCAGCAAGGCTCGGAGATTGTCATCTTGCCATTCTATGCAGCCACGAAAGCAGCCACGACAGCTAATATTAACTTCACTATACCTAGCTAGGAACTGTAGAATATTAACGGGGATAGCCGACGACTACGATAATATTTGGAAGCAAAGCATAGAGAGCTTTGCGAGGCTTTGCCTAAGGCTGGACTGGGGTCCTGCATATGCAGAGCTTATGTTGGGCGGTGCTGGCTGTGCATGCTGCGCGAGTGCCCAATAGTCCACGTGGCCCCCCACCATTCGGGCTCTCTACTAAGGCTCTCTGCCAAGGCTCTCCGCAAACACACACAGCGGACGTGCGCCTTGCCCTTCATTACACATATTAACTCGACATGCTTATAACCCGAGCAGGTGAGGCGAGAGCTTTCTTAACATTCTACCAAGACCTAGTTATGCTACGTTCACCAAACAACTCCCAACACTAGCAAGATGCGCCTCATCGACACTGCGACGAAAAGACTAGTGTGGATGGTGAATCCACCCCCCCGCTACGCCATTCTGTCGCATACCTGGGGGGATGAGGAGGTGCTCTTTGAAGACTTCACCCGCGCTGGCGACATCGACCCTTCGACAGCCCACAAGAAAAAGGGCCACGCCAAGTTCCTGGGCGCCGTCAAGCTTGCGCGCAAAGCGGGCTTCCAGTATGTTTGGATCGACAACTGCTGTATCGATAAGTCGTCGAGCGCCGAGCTGTCGGAAGCGATCAACTCCATGTTCAAGTGGTACCAGAGGTCGACTATTTGTTTTGTTTACCTCAGTGACTATCACGACGGCCAGCGGCGTAATACTCTCGGTAATTGTCGCTGGTTTGGACGTAGCTGGACGTTGCAGGAGCTGATTGGGCCGGAGACTGTCCATTTCTACTCGCATGAATGGAAGTTTATCGGAGCAAAAGACGACCAAGGCTTCTGCCGCCTCCTCGCAAAGCGTACACGGATCCCAACCACGGTTTTGTCAGAGCCTAAGAGTTTCCAACTCGCGAGTGTGGCACAGCGCATGTCTTGGGCGGCCGATAGGGAGGCGACTAGGGAAGAGGACTGCTCCTACAGCCTCTTTGGCATCTTTGAGGTCAACTTAGTGCTACTGTACGGCGAGGGCGGAAAGCGCGCATTCCGCCGCCTACAGGAGGAGATCATTCGCAACAATAGTGACGATTCGATACTCGTCTGGGAAGCTGTGCCTGGGGTAGATCCGGACGAGGGTTTCCACAAAGAAAAGACTTGGACGGCTTTAGCACCATCTCTAGCTTGTTTTCGGAATGCAGGTGACGTTATCTACAAACTTCCCAAGTGGAAAGCAATAACGGAGCACATGGCAGTCACCCCATGGGGTATAAGCATGGGGGTTCGTGTCCGCGAGGCATCAAATAAGACCTGGGCTATTCTGTCGAGCGAGAGCCTCAGCACCCCTGATTATTTTTGCATTCAAATATGCATCGCTGGTAGACCGGGTCAGCTGCCTTCGGAAGTGCAAGTGTACCGGAGGACATCCCCCCGGCTAGACTTGCTTCCTATCAAGGCAAAGGACCTTTCTGAGAACCCTCGCCGCAAACTGCAACTAATCACCCTCGCGTGATCATTCCCTATTTGCGCCCGCGCCTGCAAGATCCTCGTCCTCATATGTAGCTTGTCATCCTAGAGATTATGTTCCTCAAGTTTCTAGGGACATCAAAAATAGTGCGCAAGGGCTTGACTGGGACATAGACGACAACGCACACCGGACTTTGGCTTCCATCCTCGTAATGCACGAGTTTGCGTAATACCAGCCCGTTATCTCTAACAATGTTGTCATCGCTTTCGTTTAATATGACCATGATGGTCTTACAATGACCAATGTTCACAGTAGATATTCCACCGTTTAAGATCTCCCTTTAACTTGCTCTCTTTCAATTCTCTTCCATATGCACGCCAGATCCCTTTCCATAAGTGTCCCCTTTCCCTCCAAGAACCCATTAACAGCCTGGTCAACACATACCTGCGCAGCCTGCACTGAAGTCAAGGTTGGCCAACCCGTTACACCTTGGATGAGACTTCCGACGATAGTACCGGCGAGACTAGGGCTGGCTATGTATCCAAACCTACAGGCTGTCGCAGATACAGGTCTTGCAGTGTTGTACTCGGCAGCCAGGGCATGGACCTGAGTTTCGGTCTCACCCTGCTTCGCGTTAATTCTGATGCTGAGACTGAACCAAATATTAATGGGCAGCGCTAGGCTAGAACTTACCCGCATTAGAGCGTACTCTGGCCAGAAGAATGGCTTCTTGGTCCGATCCGACTCGGTGACTGTCCCGCTGACATATACAAAGCGGAATTGTCGAGCAGTACCTCGACTGTCGCTTGGTGAAGAAATCCTATTTCCTCTCTGAGGAGCAGTCGCTTCGAGCATGGCCGAGAATCCCTGGGTCGTACATGCCTGGCAGACGCGGACGACCTCGGACCATACGTACTTGGAAATATGTGTAGGCTTTATAGCAACCGTCCTTGGTATCTGTAAGTACGTTCGCATCACCATAGCTAAGTGGAGTTTGAAACACAATGCTAAAATTGACTCACCATATACAGGCGTCCGCCTCTGCAAAGTGTGCGACCACATTAGGTGGATACTCGCCATAGTCTTTGATTATGACGTGAACGAGCTTATCTCGGTTCGAACCAACGAGCAGCTCTTCGTCTGTGAACTCAACAGCACCGCGTGCTAGAGCCACGAGACTTGTCACATTCGGAGCGGCGAGAGCTTGTCGAACGACTTCACGGCCGAGGAAGCCTGTCGCGCCAGCTACAATCAGCTTCATGGAGTCTGCAGAGGAGCGAGAACAGTCGTCCACGGATCACTCAGTGCATAACTGCAAGCGGATGTTCTATTCAGTTAAATTCAACTCCCACTTGGAATAAGAAGGTCCTTGGATCGCACTTGCTTTTCCAATGCTTGGCCGGCGATATATTCGGAGCATTATAATTGTTAAGCACCGAATCGCTCGGCGCTTATGGCCCCACCAAAGGCTGAACCAGGACCCGATGCCGAGCACCTTCTTAACTAAATCCGCAAAGACATGACGTTCACCGACCTTTCCAAGATTTGTCCATCACCTCCTATACTGATATGAGCTTGATTTCAGGAGATTTGTCATTCAAGGTGTCTCCAAGTGGGACACAATAGGCTCCAGAGCCTACTAAGTAGTGCATTCGAGCAAGGAAAGCCTCGTCACCGTCGCTAAGCCCAGCCGGAGGGAACCGAGAAGTAAACGAAATGTGGCCGGGGTGAAGTTTCTCTAGAGTATCGTGTATAATATCGAATTTGCAATCTGTGTCTGGTTAGCCTTGCATATTTTCGCCAGCGTGGGCTCACACTTAACTCATGCATCCGCCACCAAAGCTATGAGATCATTGAAAGATGTCTCAATGCCGACAATCGAGCTAGCCTTTGGCCACTCAGTCAAGTCCATCAGCCCCCCGAAAAAGGAACCCAAATCTTGGGTCGTAATGAAAGTAGCAGCCGCAGTGCCATCACCAGGCACCACTGCCCACGTTTCCTCCGTGTTTAGCACGTTGATCCAAGGGTGCAAGGACGATTCCCAGTGCGGCATGCCGAAATAGTCGATGGCCTTAAATGTTTACTTGGCGAGAGGATTCGTTACAACATGCCTCCTTGATGTTATTAGCTTTTCAGGACAATGATCATGTTGCATGAAACAGGGCTTGTAGGGTACTGTACTCCTTCAAGTGTTTCAGGTCATAGCTGCTGATCACAAGACGGTGAGTGGTTGCAAACTTGTCCGCAGCTCGGATGAGATTGAGCTGCGTTGCGTTGGCTTGGGGTGTTAACACTTCAATGGCACAGACTAGAGTGTCTAGTCCAACATTCTCCAGCGCTTGAGCTGTGCCAGGCATGTCGTCAAAGTCGACCTACAAGAACTAAACATTGGCTGCGCCCATCGCAACCCTTCCTGAGGGGATCCTTAGCTAATGTCTATCTTATGCTGTGGCCTGGATGGACATACGTTTGTCGGCAGAGATCTTGAGCAATGCACTTCCGAGTTACGTGGCTGGTGACTAAGTCTATTATGACTGTGATGACAGAGTTATAAATCCTTTATTTGCGCTTAGAAGTTGCCTACCTCGTACTATGGGTAGCTACGAGTGCACACCACGCAAACCATCACGCAGACCGTCGCGCAACCATGGCTCTGTCTACTGAGCGATCCTCTGGCGAACAGAAGCGTCCTATCTTGGAAGATCTGACAGTAACCTTATCATCGAGGCTAATTCCGGTTTTTAAGATTGACGATGCCCTAGGCCACACCCCTATTTTGCTACCACCTGACTTTTCCAGGTCCTCTTTTTCCTAAAGCGCGATCATACCATCACCCACCTACCCCTAGAGTAAGTACGCGTGTGCCTTATGAGGCAGTGCTATTACCTTACGAGAAGTATTCGGGCTGCACAACAGGCGCCACAATGTAAGCTATTACAGTTTCCCAAGACAGCTGAGCATTCACCTCTACGCTTAAAAAAAGGGATATCTCCGTGCCTATGCTAGTTCCAGTTTTTTTCTCGTCAACTCTGCCGGCACCCAAACATTCACACAAAAGCTGTCTTTGCCATATACACGTCTTGATCCGAATAGGGCATATATCCGGCTCCTGAGACTGCTACCGACGCCAAGTAAACCACTCCGTAACTGCAACCAAGACAGCCATGGCCTACACTACTCGCTCGAATGTGTCTCGCTGAACGACAAGCCAAAGTTCACTGCGGCCTCTCACGTCTAGGGCGACGAGAGTGACACCACTGCTATCTATATCGACGACGTGACGGTGTAGATCAGGCGAAACCTTTTTGACGTACTTGCTTGGCACCGCGGCTGACGGCCAAAGCTGCCGATTTGGGCCGATACCGTCTGCATCAACCAAGGCGATTCAGAGGAGAATGGTTATCAGGTCATATAGATGAGACGCGTCTACCGAGAGGTAACAAAAGTTATATGCTGGCTGTGCACCTCGACACCAAGCATAGACGTACTACTCCGCTGGGGTGTTCGCCTGGGCATGCAGCGCTAGAACGATGTCGATCTCGAAACCACCGCCAAAAAATAGGATTCAGCCAACCAAGGCCTGTAGTGGACAGTCTTCCGCGTAAGAGGTCAGTGTAACAGCAAGGCTAGACTCAGCAACGTCCAGACACTCATCCAAGTTCTACATGGCTGCTATGAATTTCACTGTCTAACGTACTTCAGCCGGATGTAGAAGTTCCAGGAGTCACTCTTACCCTGGATAGGGAGCATTGTTTGCGTGCTCGGTGGCGTTATCCAGGACCCAAGGGTGCTGCACATGCCCATCGTCATACACAAAGCGCCGAAATACCTTAACAAAAACTCAAAAATACTAGGTACTAAACGCCAAGCCAGATCAAGTGATGTCGAGACAGTCATGTTTCCTAAATTTGAGGACGCACTCGACAGCTTGCCCGCAAACCCAACACTTCTCCAGCGAACAACTCTATCGAACACCCACTTCCTACGTACTGAGCAGAACTACACATTAATTATAATGCCCATGCAACGAGCGCCAGGGCGTGTCAAGATCCAAGAGACAACATCTTTGCGCTCTTTGGGCTTCTCATAGTACAGAGGACCCCAGTGAGCTTGCTGCACGGACAGAGCTACTAGCGGTAGATCCTGTTGCAAATTATGCATCTGTTGGTTGTTGTGTATGTCTATGAAGCACCCTACATTCCGTGCTTTCAGAGCCCCTTATGTGCATGCCACCCGTGGCCATTGCCAAGAAGCATGCATGTGGGCCATCTGCCAGTTGTGCATCCTCAGGTGCACTATATTATACACTCCATTGTGCATATCCTTATGCTTCTTAGTCCCACTTAAATTCACCACTTCTAACAGATCCACTCAAGCCCGGTAGCGCCGGACTCGGAAGACGTAGCCTGGTTAGGCGGCCTTGTTTATGTTCCTATACCTAAGTAATGGTCCTCTGTTAGCTAGTCGTCATACATTCGGACATTAGGAATCTCCTTGCTATACCTTAGAAGTCTCCTTTTCGGCCGACCGGACGTTAATAGCTACCGGATACCGAGATTCTACACCCTGCCATACTTATACGAGTCATTGTTCAGGGTATATTGCGCACTGTGGAATTAACCATTATAGTAAAATAGCGCAACATCAAATTAATATAAATATAGTATTGGCCCTCTGCAATAACAGCAATAGACTCGTCACTCACGTTAGAAAATAATCAGCACTCTTCTAAGTGGCTTCTGTAACTCCTTCGCCATGGCGAGCAACACAGCCAAGACACTACACGTCCTCATTCTAGGCGGCGGCCTAGGAGGCCTGACCCTCGCGCAGGCCCTGCGTAAAAAGGGCATCGCGTTCGAGATCTTTGAGCGCGACAGCGATCGAAACGCGCGCCCGCAGGGCTGGGGGATTACCCTACACACGTGAGCACATCCTTCGCTGCTTATACACCCGCAAACTCGTCTGTCGTACATGGACTGACCGCCGTGAGAGGGAGAGACAGGATCCTGAACGACTTCCACGCCTCAATGCCCGACGATATGGCCGGGTTCGAGCAGGTCAACCACCTCCTTCCACTTACCCTGCCCGCCGAGATCGCCTTCTACAGCGAGGGCGACGACCAGAAGTACGGCAACCGCGAAGACGGCACGGGGAAGTTCGTCCGCGCAAAGAGGGAGGTGCTGCGCAACTGGCTTTGTAGCCATATTGACGTGCAATACGGCAAGAGGGCAGCGCGGATCGAGGAGACAGACGGCGGCGTGGTGGTGCATTTCGAGGATGGCACGTCAGCTTCGGGTGATGTCGTCGTCGGGGCTGATGGCGTACACAGCATGAGTAAGCTTTCATAGTCCCTCCCGTCATTAAGAATCTGATTGAATCAAACAAAAACAACAAACTGACTTCGTGGGCTCCCTCGCACAGCACGGCGTCACATGCTCGGCGGGAAACAAAACGCCCCCATGCGTGTCCACAAGTCGGCCACGATCAATGGCACCACCAAGCTTTCGGGGGCAGACTTTGCAGAGCAGCTCTCGCTCGGCCACTCGTCGTACATGGTCTTCTTCCGGCGTCCCCAAGTGCAGGCCCAGGAGCAGCAGCAGTATATGCTCTTCATCGGCCTAGATAGCGTCTCGGACGACGGCAAGACGGGTGCGTACTACTGGAACCTCATTTGGCCATGCGAGGACGGCGACCAAGACGACCACTGGGCCTACACCCAGGGCCAGGCGGAGCTGCTGGCGCATACAAAGAGTATCATCAAAGGCCTAAAGCCGGAGTTCCGGAGAGTCGTCGAGGCGACATCCAACAACAAGGTCCTAGTCCCAGGGATGCATTTCCATGTGTGCCTCATCGACAAACTGCCTGCAGGGCGGGTCACCATACTTGGCGATGCTGCACGTAAATGTCTCCCTTCAGACCACAATCCTCATCTCCCGATAAAAGTAATCCTAGAACTGACTCTTGGTTGAATGTGAAGATGCCATGCCTCCCTTCCGCGGCGAAGGGGGCTGCCACGCGATCGACGATGCGCTCAAGCTCGCGCGAGCCATCGAGGCGATGGACAAGGCCGACGTTAGCTCCATCAGGTCCGGGATAGATGTTTACCAGCGCGAGATGCTCGAGAGGGGCGGCAATGCTGCCAGGCTGTCTGCTGCGGTGCTGCAGGATAGCACGAACCCTTCCAAGCGCGGTGTCGGTGGCGAGTCGGTCCGGATCTTGCTGCGGGAAGAGATTGTCATGTAAAACAAGTTCTCGGGCCTACTAGGCCGGCAATTCCACGCACCCTATCGCGTTGTAGTCTATGATTACCCGCGATCCGGGTCCGGCCGGAGCCAGACTGCATAATATGCGCGATGATTACTAGTGTTTCATCGTGATGTCTCGAAAGCTCCCTAAAGTGCTCTATACTCATAGTTAGCCGCAATCTAGGTTTAGAACGCCGTGAGCCTCTAGACATTTCACATTTCTAACAATACAGATCATACTAAAGAGTCTCCGCTCAAATTCCGAAAAGTGGTGTAGAGTTACTGAACACACGTTCCAACGAGCAGGATATTTGAATGATATGGATGGCTTTTAAGCCTCTTGCGTGCCCCACAAGAAAAACGCATATCATCTATCGTAGAGCCTGCCACCCGCTCTGCACGAGAGCCCTGGCGTGCAAGTAGTGAAGAAGCTTAATGGGGTATGGCACCAGCATGCTTCTATCCGGAACCCTCTCTAGGACTCTGAAAAGTCTTGTGCTGAATGTCAACTCGACCTCACCAGTCTCACGGTCGATTTGGGTAGATGTTATTATCAGGCCATCGATCTCCGGCGGTGTCGACTGGCACGACGAACCTCCTTCCCTCATGATGACCGATGACGGGGTCCGCTCGACGACTCTCGAACATGCTCTCGCAGATCTCCTGCTGGCTGAATATGAAATGGCTGTTTTGAGGAGTCTCGAAGATTTGTGCGAAAAGCCATCGTTGAGGCGCAAAAGCTGGCCAAACTTTTCAGAATACTTTCTCCACACTTTCTGAGAGACCTCGATAAGAAGTCTGAAGGGTTGAAGACTTGCCCTAACTGGCCCTAACTGGCCCCAACTGGCCCCAACCCATCTATTAAATTCTGCCACAAGCAAGGTCTAGTGGCGTTACAACTCGGGTCTAATGCTAGTGAGCGCGATTACCGCGTTATACAGATGTTTGCAAGGACTGGATTGTCGAGCGTGTTGATTTTTCCGGGGCAGCTCAAATTTCGCAGCGGATCGTCGGCTGGAAGTGGCTCCCTGTCGAAAAAAACAACCTGTTAGCTATCCCTTTACTCGATACGTAGTAGATGCCTACTTGTAGCCCCCGAAACTTACTAGCCTGAGTGTTAAAGCTGATCTTGTCGTCCCACGACCAGAACGGGAACACCTCCTTGTCGCGCTAATGAACGAGCTCATGCCTGAGCACTAACCTGCTAAACGTCGGCTCCGTGAGCTTATCGGGCCCCTAGTCGAGCGCTCCGAATTTTCGCCCGGCCGGCTCGGTGTCCTAAGCTTATAAAGCTTCGCTAGGATAAGAAAGCTACGTGACACGCCTACGCGGGTTGAGTGGACGTGCCTAGGACTCTTAAACTATGCTGCTCCGATGATGGATCCAGCGGCGTATTCGACGGCCAAGTAGCCTATTGTTGGCTGTTTGACCTGCCGTCTTCAACGGGCCCCTATCGTAATGTCTCTCGCTAAGTGACAAGTATGCGCTTGGGCGACCTGAAATCTACACGGGTCTATGTGGCATGGTATCGAGCGCTATTGAGATGCCCCGCTGCCCCCTAAAGTGACGAGGCAATACTATATTGTTGATCTCGTGTAAAGTTACGCTATAGTTTCTGTATCTTACTTCCACCCTATCTAAAGACTGCCCCCACCCCCTTCCCCTCTACGAGGGCAAGCACTAACAGCACGAGTCTCTATCGTCTCTTCCCCCTCGCCTCTATCCTAACCCTTCTCAAGTCCTTAAGGACCCCACGAACGGGCCGGTCTGGATCACTGGGTCATATTCGTCTCTATAGCCGCATCGCTGTATCCCGGCGGGTCGCGATAGTAGTGCCTATGCGTGCTAATCTCGACCGCGTTGCCCCACAGCAGCGCATCCTGGTCCTTGCCGCCGCCGTCGACCGCCCTTACCCCGTCGATCCTTGTCTCCGCCATCGGCACGCTGTCCTTCCCCTCGATCAGCATTAGCACCACGGCGGCGACCTCGTCCACGGCCGTGAGTAGCCCCTGGTCGAAACCTTTAAACTGGTCCCCAGCGTCGATGCCCGTCTTCACGGGGCCCGGGCAGATGGCGTTGACGCGGACCTCGTCGTCCCTGTAGAATGAGGGCGCGATAGAGCGCATGAAGCCTACGATGCCGTGCTTAGCGGCCGCGTAGAGCGGCACACGCCCCCGGGGGTATAAGCCGCCCACGCTCGCCGTCATGACGAGGCTCTGGTCACTGCTACCCTGGACGAGGGCGGATTTGGGCGTCTGCCGGAAGTAGTGCTGTGCAAGGTACGTCGTCGTGTACACGCCGTCGAGGCAGATCTTACTCACTAGCAGGTCGGGCGGTGGCGGAGGGGCGGACCCCGTGTCGTGCGCGGCGTAGAAGTTGCCGCCCCCGACGATGCCCGCGTTTGCGAAGACAAAGTCAAGTCGGCCCGCGCGGGCAAAGGTGGCCTCAAAGGCGGATGCCAGCTCGGCGTACTCGACGCAGTCGGCGCGCTGGAAGGTCGCCGAGGACGGGTTCGAGGGGGACGTAGAGCAGGATTGCTTGGTGATGGCCTCGGCGGCGGCGGCGCCCGCGGACGCGTTGCGGCCGACGATGGTGATGTCCCACCCCCCGACCTTTGCGAGGGCGTGGGCGACAGCGAGGCCTATGCCTGACGCGCCGCCCGTGATGATAGCAGTCCTCTTGTCTGAGACCATAATTTCTTAGACCGTAGGTTGGGATCGGGATGAGTGATGAGATGTTTAGGCCGTCCGAGTTATCGAGTTTCTCCGACTTTAAAAAACTCGGAAGACCCGGAACGCAGATGGTGGTAGCGCGAGTCTCGTGAACTTTAATGTAACGTGGAGCACGGAAGGTACGTACCAGTGCGCTGGGAGCAGCTAACTCAGTATTAGACTCCTCACAAGGGCCAAGACCGAGGCAAGTATTTATGTCGTCATTCTCCAGCGGCTGGCGGTGGGGGGATCTGGAATTCTCTTGTCGCCCTTGCAGCTCGCACTAAGAGATACACCCGGCCGTCCCTAGAGCCAGCGCGCAGCCAGTCGGGGCTCGGCATAGCTGCAAGTGCGAAATCTCTTGGCTGGTGCAAAATGAGGATAATCGCACCTCGGGAAAGCCGCCGACGGAACATGCATGCCTCATGACTGCGTACAAAGTAGCCCTCTCGTGGATACATCCTCCTGACCAGCTGCACTTCACCAGGGACGATTCAATTCCTAGCATTCCAGAGTGAGAGCCGGGCGGCCGGTTGCCTGTCTTGTCAGTGGCTAGCTCGCCGTAGCAGTTGGTCCGTAGCGTGTTCTGGAGCATTTCGCGTGATGGTCCGGGTCAGCCTTCGTGTAGTTTCAGGATGCTGTTGAGAGTTCCTACTTATTCTAGTCTGGAAAGAACTAGTCGAAATGAGTGGTCAGTATGGCAGGGTAGCTTGATTGAGGCAGAAAGAGCCCGCGTATTAGCAGCCGGCCCCACCTTCTGGCCATAGTTCCGGAAGCTCTGAGTCTGCACTCCTGTTGTAGCAGTATTGAGTCTCCCAATGTCGATGTCCGCTCCTGGAAAGTAATTGATTGCGGACAAGAAATTAAGAACTTAAGGTATTTTTCCCTCCAAAGTCTCAAAAATGATCAGAGCAGTTACTACGTGAGACGTGAAACGGCAGCTGCACCCTGAGCTAAGACCCGTCTTGAGAAATTTAATCAGAGGTTATCGCCCCCGAAAAAAAAGATAGGGTTCCGTCTAGCAGCCGTAGATCGAGGGGTGTTTGTAGTTTCAACTCCCTATAATAACAGCATAGAGTGAACGCCTAGGTAGGGCTAAGGTAATGTTAAAGGGGTAAGATCGCAATAGTAAACACATTAGCTATTCTCTAGCTCCCAACGAAGATATTTTCTACCATGTTGCCTAAACGAACGCAGGCAAAGGAGCTGAGCGGGAAATTGAGATGTAGTGCGGAGCTCATAAGTGTTGTCGACTCCTGCAAGGGAATAATGACGAGACCTCTCAAGCTTGTGGACCTCTACCATGGTTTGAGTTAAGGTGCTACAAAAGGTTGTAATTCACGGTCACAAGGGACAGTCACCCCCCTGGCCGTTGTTTTCAGCTACCAAGAAGGCCGCGCAGCATCAGGCTGCATATTTGGCAGGGGTTGATTAAGGGCCGAAACATTCATTAACACGCGTACACTTACACGGTCGCGGGCCACCTTCACTAGGAATATATCATCATGTGGTTCTAGTACATATTATCAGCTAGGGAAGGTAATAACTTTATGTGACGTGGAGCAGCTGAGTCATCATTTGGAGCTCCCATTCGAGCATACAAACAGAGCTTCAGAGCTCCCCTACACTCTTTGTATTTCCCCCTTTTTAGAACCAAACGACCGTCAATATATCCGTCTGAATCATCCATTTCATGCTCTTCGATTCCCAAACCGTTGTTCCTACACAACGTCATACTCTAAGCTTTTGACGTGTAATTTGACAGGGTTAGCCATGTGATTTATACCATATTAATAACTGGGCTCAATAATATGACTCTTACGACACAACTGGACTACGATGTTGACTGGAGGACAAAGCAATGAAGCAAGATCGTAAAAGATAAAGGGGAGCTCTATGAAGACCTGAGAGGCTAGCTAAGCTATACAAAGTCATCCTTCTTAAGCAGCAAAACGTTTAGCAGCGACGTCGTCGCAAACGCGAAAGTCGCCTGACCCAGTGTGGTCGTCCCGCTCAATGACGTGCGTCATGACACCGCAGCGCGTCAGGTCCGACTTGATGTAGACCACGCGGGCCGGAGTGTCGGTCACGTCGCGCTTCGAGTCTTTGTCGTAGAGTCTGCCGTCGCCGTAGACGGGGAACTCGAACAGGTTGGTGCCGTCGGTCTGCTTCTCGTTGCATCGTGGGTCGGCACCGTAAAAGATGAGCTGGGCTCCTGTGCCGCTCGCCTTGCCGTAAAAATCGTGCGGGAATCTGCGAGGTGTCTCGGAAGTTAGCATGAGCCACTGCGGGTGGGAAGCTGAGGTGGAACGACCCGAGAAACCAGGTCATAAGATGATGGTCAGTCGAGACGATATTGCTTACCCAGACTTTCCCGTGGTTGCGCCCCCACGCTCGATAGCGGCATTGGCTTGGTCAGTCGTGACACTAACCGTGTTGCCCCTGTTTGTCGCGCAACGATAGATTGCGTTCTTTCCCTTGTCAGTATCGGGTCTTGAAAATGGGAGCAACATGCAAGGTTCTTTAGAGATGTGTTGCTCACAGTTGAGCCGGCAAGGGCAGAGACGAGAAGAGCTCTGGAGAAGATCATGTTGGGCACGGAAAGAGCAGATTGTTGCTGGACGGGATGTCTAGGCCACGGCAAAGAAATCGTTTGGATACGGCGAATCAGGTTATAGTTGTTAGCGATGATGCAAGGGAAACATGAGAGCAGAAAAGAGAATGATAGCTGTACTTTATACATCTTTAGAACCCATATTCAAAGTCTGTCAAAGCTTTTCTGTCAGTCATGGGTTGATTACTAAATCCAGTGCATTGGTGAATTTTGTCCTAGTTGAGCGCAACAAATCCTATCCAGCACAATCATGCAAAAAAGATCTTCTCTGATCACCCAGAGTTACAGAACTGGTGACATTCACTTACACTGTGTGATGTCGAGCATGTACTGACCTCAGCCTGGCCCCTGCATAGTGTACGTATCTAGATTATGGTCATACTGCGTATACTTAGTTCGGCCACAGTAAATCACTAGTGTACCGCCGTACATGGACAGAGACATGCCTCCAAAATCTATAAATAACGATAGTGGTGATCCCTAGGCCCCACTCAAGCTATGGACTAGCTCTAACTCCTTCAGAAGGTGGTGTGGTTGTTTGTGGTCCGCGAGGTCCGCAGATCTGCAGACGGCAGCCTCCTTGTTCCATGACGTCCTGCCGATCAAGGCTGACAGCTGCACACCCCCATTTATGCCCCGCTGCTCGGACCGTTGAGACAATCCCGAGGCTGCACTTCAATCACCCCAAGCCCACAAAGCCGTGACCTCATCGCGCGCTACAGACTAGATTGTCTTCAAGGCTGTACAAGTCATCGATTACTCCAACAGTCCCTCCTAAATCATTGAGAATCACAATCAAACCCCCTCAACTCTTTTCATCATTTCGCCAATCGCGATATCCTGCACCGACGAGATCCTACAGAAACCATGTACGCAACAAGCGGACGCTCAATTATAGACCTTGGTCTTTCAGACCCTGACAACGACGCCAACGAGACGCGTATAACTGCCACTTTTCAGGAGCTGGTTGACGGTACGACAAGCCCAGCTTCGGCCGCGAAAATCGTCGACGACGTGATCACTCGCGAGTGTGCAGAATCGCTGAACGCCTACAAGACACAGCCCGGCGCCAAAGGTCCTTCACCAGCTGGATGGCAGAAGTTTGTTTACGACTGCATCGCCAAAGCAGCCATGAAAGTGCCTTCGTCGCACCAGGGTCAAGACGACCTCGTGCAATTCCTAGATGAGCTTCCAAAACTGCCCAAGCACAAAGTCCCGGCTCTGTATCGTAACCCTGAAAGAGTCGACGAAAAGCAGCTCTGGATACTCACCAGAAAGAACGGGTACGATGGGTTCGGCCAGTGGATGTGGGATCGTCACGAAGGTACAACCCGCACCCACACGATCTGCAACATCCCGCGTGACTGAAGCTGACACTTGTCCACAACAGGCATGTTCTCCTCCGGACTAACTGGAGAGAGCTCCGACGCAT
Organism: Microdochium nivale; assembly: GCA_026745475.1. Taxonomy (NCBI): domain Eukaryota; kingdom Fungi; phylum Ascomycota; class Sordariomycetes; order Xylariales; family Microdochiaceae; genus Microdochium; species Microdochium nivale. Next base: position 3,457,417 of record JANTFD010000005.1, on the reverse strand, counting down.
ACATCAACTTCTCTGCCTTTCTCGCAAGACTGCTGAGACAAGGCACAGCCGCGCTTCTCAACCTCAGCGCTCTGCTGCCCTTCAAGAAGCGCAACATTGCTTCGCTGACAGTCACCCAGACGCCAGACTTCGAGCTTTTGGTGGCAGCTGCGGCGCAGTGGATCCTGCACGCCGGTGCCACTTTGCACGAGATGTGCAGACGCAAAATCCTGGCGGAACTGCGCTGGAAATCTGCGCTGTGGGACAAAATCAGGAACAAGTTCGACACTGTTGCGTGCGAGGAGGCATTCGGCGAGGCAGCACGTAACTGGGCTCGTCGGGCTGCCAACCGTATGCAGGAGCTCGAGAGAGAGGCACCCTCTAGTCTGCTGATGGCGAAGCGAGGTGCGAGTGTAGATGCCCACGCTTTTCCGGAAGTGGAGGGTGCAGATGATGACGAGACTGAAGACGACTTGATTTGATATTTTGGTAGCCTAAATAGGAGATTGCCATCATGGCGACGGCATCCATGCAGATGAAGGAGAATTGATAGTTTGAAGCCCTGCATTTAGTACCTCATGAAAATAAGTCTCGATCTGCATCCCGTGTAGGCTACAGGGTTGGAAGCCGTGCCGCAGGACTTCCGAGTCAAGGCACATCTTTCGGTGCCGTGCGCGAACATCCTTTACATGGACACAAGAACGATGAGGATTAGGTAGCAGCTCATATTTGCGCAAGAACCACGTAAGACACTCAGGGGGTATTACACGAGTATGCTGCGAGGCTCTCCATGAACCGATTTATGACGATATTTTTGGTATGGCAGTGCGCGTCCTGCAGGTCTACGCTCGCTCCCACAACTTCCGTCCTTAGCGGCGCACCCTGTCGCGTGCCTCACTACTCGATCAGGACGAAAGAGCGCGCTATGTGGAACTTGCCAGGGTGCCGAGAGCATATCGACCCCACAAGACTAGTTACCGTAAATGTCATTGTTTCCTTGTTGAGCTTAGAATGTCGACCACGTCGCGTTTGAGCGCAGCAAGAGAACCTGGCTTAGGCACTGCCCAAGGTACCGATCCTCACCCGTCAGCGTCGAAAACCTTGCCGGGACTAAAGTAATACTACTTGTGCACCTGTACCTCCAAAGCATACCAAATTTGAGGAACCTGGCATGCCCTGGTATTAGTGGGTGACTTGAAGATAAGCCCAGGGTTCTGTTCAGGGGGAACATCAAGTTAGTCAAGGTGTTATTGCGGAGGTTCCAACGATTCAGTAATGTGAAAACTCGTTTTTAGCAAATTCGCTTTTTTTGTCTGCCTTTGGTGCAGACTCGCTGTCCATCGTCCTTTACCATGCTGCGACCTCCTCCTTTGCTCCCGTTTTCCTGCGGAACTTCCATGCGACTAGCTACTTACCCGTATCACGACTACATTATGTGGCGTACCAGCCTGCCGAGCTGCCAGCCTAGCAAGCGTGTCTTGTTACGATCTTTGACTCCAGCAAGGATGGCGCCAGCCCCCACAGGCCGGCGTCGTGTGGGTATGAAAAGCGCTGATCGGCATCACGGAGCTTACTTGCTCCCCGACCCGTGTCGATCAGTCTGCATGCGTGCCGTGCCATCCCTGTTAAGGAGGGCAGTGTTGGCATATGCGTCGGATCCTTGTCAGAGTCTTATTACCTGTCGCCTTCTTGCCTTACTAAGCTTCTTCCTCCCGCTAGTCTTAGCCAGCTTAGTCCACAAGGCTGACTGTTACCGCCTTCTCTGAGCAAATTCGACCTTTCGCGAACGGACACCTATGGGGCGGATGTGGGGGAGTGGATCCACTAGTCTGAATCAGTAGGCGGTGATAGGTGGCAAATGGAGTTTGATATCAAACTCTCTTGCGCAGCTTTATGTAATTATGGAATGTCGTCAAACTGGTGCTTTGACAGGATCCACCCCCCATATCCGCCCCACAGGTGGTCCGTTCGCGAAAGGTCGAATTTGCCCAGAGAAGGCGGTAGTCCTCCCACCTTGGGGGCTCAAGCGATCCTTGTGCGACGAGGCCCCAATGACGCTGAGTGGCTCGGTGTATTTTGGAAGGGAGTGAGCTCGGCTGAGATGATCAACAGCCCTAGCATACTGTTGCCTCTCGTAGCCTTGCGAGTTCACAACACTGCACTGTACCAAGGGGGTGACAAAAAAGGTGAGTCGGCTTAGTGCCCAGGGATGTATGCCGCCATACTAAGCCGACTCACCTTTTTTGTCACCCCCTTGTGTACCCATGGCCTTGCCGCCGTGCCGTGACAGCTGCACAGACGCTACTATTCTTAGCTACCGTATGCTGTCGTCTCAAGCACAGCACTCGTTCCGCTTACACCTCGTGAATATAATCAAATTGGCTCGATCACTCACACTTTGACGTCACACGCTGACCATGTTGATCCTCCAAATTAGGCTGACTCAAACGATCTTACCTTAACAGGAAGCATTTTGCGACTGTTAACGAGCGATGATGCTCTTACACAATCGTATCCACAACGATAACCTGCTAACCATTTTCTGAGTTGGGCGCAATGATGATACTCGAGTGTGCACTGTGCTCCAACGATCATCTATTCTCTAATCCTATCGTTCAGAATAGCTCCATCATGACGATGAAGTCGCTGAGCTTAGACGCTTATGAAGATTTTTGCTTCTCACTTGGTCCGAGCATCAAGACCTGGTGGATGAGCCTAGAAGGGTGTTAGAAATTATAGCTACGAGAGCATAATGCTTCCATTACATAGTGTCTAGACGACTCTATAAGTATCAGCCTCGAAGTCTCCTTCCTAACGAACAAATTATTTCAGCATCATAAGCATCAAACACAAGCACTCTCACAAAACACCTCTGCAACAAGAAACATACTTCACCTTTCTCAACTTCCTATAACACCATCAGCCAAAATGCAGCAGATCTTTGCCATCATCTCCCTCCTCGCCGCCAGCACTGCCCTCGCCGCACCGACGGAGAAGCACTTCTTCGCAGGGCGGGACATCTCCGCGGTCGGCTTCGGGCAGCAGATCCAGACGTCGACGGAGCAGAACACCTGGGTGGTGTGGGAGCACGGCAAGGACGCGTGCTCCAACACGCGCACGCTGAGCCCGCTGACTAGCACGCCGTGCGACATCAAGTTCACCATCCCGGGAGGGACCGACGAGGTCCAGCTGTGTGACTGCAACGGCAACAACGAGCCCCAGAGCCTATGCACTAGCTCGGGCGACGTCATCCGCGACTGCTCCGCAAAGGACTACAAGATCAACTGCCATGGCGACCTGCATGATATTGTCCAGCACGGCTACTGCAGCTAAATGGTCACCACCACTACAAGCGACGAGAAGAAGAGAAGAGGGTTATGAGGGCACGTTTGAGCTGGCCGGGGGGGGGGGATTGAGTTAAGAGGCCATACAGCTCTTCTCCTGCCCGGAAGAGATCGGAAGAGAGTGTCAGTACAGCGGATATTGTAGATTAAGGACATTCGTTAGAAGTTCTTGCCAAGTTATATTTGTTTCAGGTCTATTTATTAACACTATTCTAGACCCACGAGACACACCTTATTTTGAGTTATGGAAAGTAAAAGTTGGTCTTACTTTGTTTTTTGGGCGGGAGACGCGGTCTTGGTTTAGTAAGGCCTTGATGACTCGGTACCACGGAACTATCCCAAAGCCAGAGGAAGTACATAATCCGACTAGACAGATAATACTAACTGGCACATTGTGATACTGTGCCATCTAACAGCTTCGCGAGACCAAGCATTATATAAATTATACTTCCATTTATGTGCTAGAAAGCTAATATAGGTAAATATTTCTGATGCACGCGCTATTGATAGCCCTAGAGTCTTCTTAGTACCGTCCTAGGGCTGCGATGTGCCGAGCTAGACATACGGACGTGAGCAGTCCTCCGTATAATCGCACGAATTTGCCCGGGATGCTGTGGGCCAGAACCGGACACGGTGGTAGCACCGCGACGAGTCTGCTAGTGTCGTGCACTTTCTAAGGGTTAGTATTCCGTCTCCTAGTAGTCTGTAAGTCTTGCTCAACGATATCATCGTTCCGCTCTGGGATTTCCTGCCTTCTGAGCTCTGGCCATGCACTGAGAAGGACAGATGGGTATCACAGGCGAGGCTTGTCAAGATGCTCGTGGTTAGGAGAAAAGACAAGTGTAGCCGTGAACATGGCCTGTGGGGTCACTAGGCCAGATCGGTAAGGATGATGGCAGAACAGCAACAGGCCGAATCATCGGTGGCGCGATCGGTATATTTCTGGTAGAAGACAAAAACCCGCCGACCGCGAGTTATGGGGAAATTTATGAGAAAGGGCAGTCTAATCTACAAGAGCATTGCTTAATAGTAGTTGCTGAGAAAATGATCGCTCAGTTAGCTAACTTGATCTCAGCGTTTGAGAAGTCATTGAAGCTTCAAGAGCAGCATTCTTGCGCGGCTGGAGATGTTAATTTTGTTCGATGTTAGCATTTTGATACTTCGGAAAAGGTTTGGCTATTAGTCGTTGCACATGCGTGAGACGCTTTAGTAGCAGACTAGTCAAACACCACGATTACCTACTTAGCGCCAAACGGCAGTCTTCCCGTCACCGGGAATTAACCGCAAGTGTTCTAGTCTATATAAGGTTATTACGATTGATAACTACTACGATATATATAGCGTAGCACATACTAGATTTTTGAATTACTTAACGCATTACATTTAACAACTTTAACGCGATCCACGTTACACCGCAGAAAAAGACTTTGAACGGGTCCTCGTCTATTTCTAGACAGGAAGGCATTCTAGTACATCTATTAGTACTACTTCGTAACACTTCACTTTTAGGATATCATTAGCAATTGGCTGACGGAGAACCCTAATATTGAGGGAAACTAAGTCTAAGTCTAACATAAGAGACACGGCAAGTATAAGCTATAAAAGAAAACAAGGCTAATGATTTAAAAAGAAACCGAGGTTATTATAATCGATTAAATATCACACGTGGTTCCTGTCTAATGAGCTTATTCTTTCAAGTTAACGGTGTTCCATAGAGAGGTAACTAAGGTAACAAAAGGAATCTAGGTAGATTTCGACGCTTTAGAGTTAGGTTAATCATTTCCGTGGTTGAGAGCTGGCTAGCTGACGTGGGTAGTAGCTATTTTTGCAGTAATGATCGCAGTAATAGCAGTTCTAAATTTAGCCGTTGAAGGCCTTCTGGAAGTGGTTGTTAACGGGCTTGACGGTGTTCCTGGTGCAGGCCTTCTAGGGGTTCAGGGTGCCGGCGAATAGGCGCTCGATCCAGGACCAGTGGTAGGGCTGGGCGGCGTAGAAGGCAGGGTCGTGATCGAGCTCGGGGACAAGGTAGAGCTCGGCGCTAGAGGTGGGGAAGGCATTACAGGTGCGCTCAAAGTCCTTGATATAGTTCTCCGGGTAGGTCAGGGTGTCGTGGAGGCCCTAGACGACGAGCATGGGCGCGGCGAGGGCGTGGGGGCCGGCACCGTTAATGCGGGTCTGCCAATCTAGGAACGCAGGCGAGGTGACCCAGCTCGTGTTCTTATAGATCTGCGAGACGGTAAGGCCGGCGAAGAGGGCCTGTCCAGAGTTGAGGCAGCCGCGGTCAAGTAGCGGGAGGAGGGCGAGCGCGCCGTCGGTAAGGTAGTCCTGGAGGCGGAAGTTCTCGGGCTGGAGCCGAGCGAGGCTCTGGAGAAGGTAGACAGAGACGACGGCACCGAGACGGCCAGTAGGGCCAGCGAGCTCAAAGGACTTGGGAATCAGCTCGGCAGGACAGAGGGCGGGTGCAGCGGAGACAGCGCCGAGGAACTTGCCGGCCTTAAGCAGCTCCTCCTGACCTGGCATCGCAAGGCGCTCGTTGGTTCGCCAGGCCGTCATACCTCCCTCGCTATGGCCTAGCACGGCCCACTCGTCGGTAAGGAGGTGGCCGATGATCTTGCGGGCTACAACAAGCGAGTAGGCGATATCGGCGGCGTGGATCAGGCCGGCTTCGTACTAGAAGGCCGCGGCGGTGCTCTTTGCGCCCATACCTGAGTAATCGGTAGTAATAACGGCGTAGCCGTTACCCGCGAAGAATAGTGGTGCTTCCCAGCCGTAGGCTAGGTTACGCTCGAAGCTCGGGCCGAATTAACGCGCATTACCCGTGGTGCCGTGCGCCCAGGCGAGGGTCTTGAAGGCCGACTTGCCCTACGGGTCTTCGACGGTGGCTGACGAGATAGGTAATAGGATAAAGGCGCTTGCGGGGATAGCGTTACGGTTTATATCCTCAGTCATGTAGATCATGCACGAGAGCGACATACCGCCAGGGATACCCGTCCAGTTGGTGCCGATGACGGATGATGGGACGTCCTGCCACCGGATTAGGTCACCGGGGCGAGCGCCCGTAGCGTTAGCGGGCGTCTCGTAGAACGGGTCGTTGGCGATATCCGCGTTAGACTAGAGCGCCATCTCCCGCGCCAGGGCAGCGCTGTAGCCGGTCATACACTGATCATTGCAGATGCTGGTGTCTTGCTTAGCCGAGATGGTGCCAGCCGTGGCCGCGGGGATGGCGGCGAGGAGGGGTGAAAAGAGCATGATGGCGATAGTGTCTACAGTTGAGTTGCTTGCTAACTGGTGGATGGGTAGAAGAAAGTAGTTGTAGCCAAGGAGACTTATCCAGAGATGAGATCCTGTGATGGGTAAGCGAGTGATGGCTGATGGTTTCCTGGGCTACTATTCTGGAGCGTAGTCGTATGTCCTTATATACACATATACATGACGATGTCCTAGCCACCTAACGAGGTCCCAGCTCGCTTGCCGGTTGCCAATGCAGCGCCCCCGCCGTGATGACGACTGTTTCGTAGCACAGGCCGGACAATGCCTTGCAGCATGTCTCTTTTAGTCCGCAACGTATATTGTTGTCGATAGCACCGTCCGATTGCTAGTCTGTATGCGGAGGTGCCAAGTTGTGCCTCGTCCACGAAATATACGCTTAGGTTTAACGAGGCAGGCGCATGCCGTGGTTAGACTTCCCGGATTGCCCCCAAAGTCGATTCGCATGAGTCATTAGATTCCCTTTCTAGAAAGCTAGCTATGGTCGAGTCACGTAATGCTGCGGCCGGGGTACCATAGCCGACCCGTGCCATACTATAAAAACAGTCCATTGGCTGGAGCGCATAGTGGTATCAACCTCACTGCAATCGGGGCTCCGTCCCCATGTCTATAGCACACAGGACCCTTAGATCTATGCGCACCACCAAGCCCTAGATTAAATCTTAAGCACGTACGGAATTAGACCGCATGCGATACACTCAAGACCGCCTTCTGCCAACTTCACGATGCGCAGTTAACCTAGTCGAGCAGAGCCAAGGCTTTGCAAGATGCTATACGCAAGCACAACATGAACATGAAACGCATCCACACACGGCATGGAGAGAACCCCCTTTATCTCGCGGGATGGGGCGAGCGCCGTGCCTAGGGTCTCCGGCCTTCGAGAAATCAAGCACGTCCTTGTAAAACAAAATGTACGAAAGAGTACCACGGCCGGATTAGACGATCATGGATTTCTTGGAAGATCCAGAGTCTGCGGAACTACGGGCTATCGAATAGGCTAGACAAGAGCTTCCTCAGAACGTCGTGTACAAGAAAGATATCCTTCTCAGCTATTTTTGTCTCGATCTCGCTCATCGGTATAAAGTTACTTAGGAATATGTACGTCTCTCGTTGGCTAAGGATCCCGCCGAGTACATCCAACTGCCCGCTTACGTAGCTCAAGATCCACCAGCACCAGTCGATAAAGTTTACTAGGCGCTCGTTGTCTAGTCAATACCGATCCCGTGGCTCCATAGCATATGCGTTGTGGCATGAGTGGAATAGAATGGAGTGAAAATCACTGGGGAATTCATCCGCCTAGATCTTGGGAGAACGGGCTTCCTAAATAGGTAATTTGGAGCCATATATTCGGGCCAATCACAGGTACGGACCTTGCAGCACGGGGCAGCTCTGATCTCGAGCCGTACCATATGGCTGGAGCACCACGTGAGGTCTTAGGGGGGAACCGTCTTCCTAGATAGGTAAGTGGAGACAATATATTCTGGCCAATGAAATGGGAGGCTCATTATAACCCCTTGCACTTCGCTTCTTTTAAACACGGGCCATACCCTCCTCAGCTACTCACCCACTGTCCTCCATTGGCACTAACAAGGCACCCAGTCATCCACCTAGATCACGGGCTGCAAATCATCCTGATGTTGCCTGTAATCTCTCCTGGGTATGCAACACGGCCGCCACACATTTCGCCGAACTTCTGCTGTTCCTCAACGTCCCGTTCGCGCACGGAGCAGAGCGGGACTAGTGGGTTGAAAAGTGCATTAGCCTCCTTTGCAGCGGGCGGGGCGTTGCGGAACATGTCGGTCATGGTCGAGCCCGGTAGATGCAATTGACAGTCGTGTTCTCGACGAGCTCGCGCGCCTAGGTGCGCGTCATTGCCTCGAGCGCACCTTTGGAGCCGCCATAGAGGGTAAGGTACTGCAGGTTGATCTTACTGCCGATACTGGAGATATTGACCTGGTTTGGCGTTGTTATTAGCTGAGACTCTCGCAAAGGGTTTACTTTAAGGGCAAGCCAGTCTCCTCGCGATGGTATAGCAACAATTCACTCACAATACACCCATATCGGTTTGTGGGCAAGTGCGGCTTGACAGCTTGGGTCAGGTTGATTGGGCCCATACGTTAATGGCAACACATTCTGAAAGTCCTCAAGCTTGGGCAGGCTTCAGGGGGCATGGTATGGAAGAGTGCGGCGTTGTGCACGAGTATGTCTATTTGGAACTTACCCGTCTTAGTCTACGGTGGTGCCTTCTCCTTGTACGTCGAGATGATAGCCTAGGCGCCCTCGGTAGTCGCCAGATCTGCCCGCACACGGAAAGCTGTGATCCTGTGCGTCGAGGACAGCTCGATCGCGAGCTCAGGCCTGTTTGTCCAAGCTCTCTGTCAGGTAGACAATTGCAATATTGCTGCCCTTAGCGGCGAGGTCGTGCGCGATGGAGGCCTCAATGCCCGGAACTATTCATTCGCATGCAACTCAATGCGGTTATGATAGAGATCTGCTGCGGTCAGGACTACATACTTCTGGAGGCTTCGGTGACAACCGCGGGCTTGTCTTCGTGTGGCCGAATGAAGTTGATTATGGCCGTCGTGTTTTAGTTGTTAAACGGTAGTTTGCAATGGTTTCTCTTCCCCGGCTATGTGGCGTGAAAGAAAACAAAATGTGGGTTTGGGCGCACCGCTACCCATCAATATCTATGCAGATTACGGGAAGAGAAAAATAGGCATATACAGCCAGCAGCAAGATTGTCCTGGGACAGCTAGACTCGAAAGCTACTTCGCAGCACAGTGAGTGTACCCTCATCTCTACACTAGCAAATATGTTTGCTTGCGATCCTTGCACGTCCCACAGTTGTGACAGCACCGAGTACTAACACAATATATCGAGAGCCAGGGTTCCCACATGTTGTTAGTCCTGATGGAAAGCAATCAAACGCCTTCTAGGCTAGACCGTACTAACCTGACTTCCACAAGAGATCCGCACTGCCCAAGCTGCGTAACTGGCCGATTCTCCGGGTCAACGGGCGTTGTAGCACATCATAAACCAACTCAGTTGCCGCATCCGGCAACAAGACCTTGGTCCCGACGACCTGCAGGGCATGTAGGGAACCCCCGCAGACATTGCCATATGCCGGAATTCTCGTCTTGGCGTTGGTGGTTGAATGATGCCTGGCATGTAGGCGGGCAACGGAACTATGTCCGAGATTGGCATGGCTCTGCGGCGAGACAAGTACTGAATGCGCAATGTCTCCTGGCTGCCTTCTGACGATTATCCACGGTCCGGAAACTCATACAATGATGAGCAGCCACCGGAGCAGAGTTGCGGCCCACGCCCACCGAAGCATATCGCCTTGAAATATGGTCATTACGATACGTCTTCAATAGTCAGTCTCGATCATGGCTTTACTTACATGGGGTCCCATGCGCGAAACATCTCATTGCCAGTGTGATCCTCCTTCGCCTCAAGATCTGCGGGTCAAGAACGTGGTTAGGATAAACTCCACCATGGGCTGTTGTGACTGTCACGTTTTACCACTAGGGCAAAAGCGAAGGTACCCTCTACTAATGTAGTAGGCTAACGTAGTAATTAGGTGCGCGACAGTGACGTGGAGCAGGTAAAGGTACGTACCGGTGCTCCCTGGAGCAGCTGAGTCATCAGATAGAGCACCCATTCGAGCATATAAACAGAGCTTCAGAGCTCTCCTGTACTAGCTTTATTTTCCTCTCTTTTAGAACCAGACGGCTGTTAATATACGCCATCTGATTCATCCATTTCATGCTCTTCGATGCCAAACCGTTATTCCTATATAAGGTCTTAGCTGTCAATTTGAAAGAGCCATCTTCGTACTCGTCCTAAAGCACCAACCAGAAAGGAAGAAATTTGAAGCAAAACTCTAATCCTAACCTAGGGGCCCTTGAAGACCAACAAGACGTAGCAGCGTAGTTGGCACTTTTGGCACCATATGCTTGGTTTGATTGACCAACATGCACGTTCAATGCGAAGTCAATGTAAATTTCCCTAGAGGAGCCAATTCTGCAGGAGCCCGGAGGTGTTGCTGGTGGTGCTCATTCTTAATGACGCCAGGACGGCCATTATAACCCCCAGCCGCTCCCAGTTGTTGACCGTGAGAGTCCATCGGATTCCACCGTGTTTTTTCATTACTGTATTGTCTCTCCACGCGTTGGTTTCTGCCCAGGTAACAAGAACGGCAGTCATGGATCCAAGTCTGGTACATGTTCCTGTACTCAAGGACAGCAGTCTGGCAATATTTACCGTGTCCATCGCAGGCGGCCCGGTTTCGGCACTAATTGTACTTTTGCGAACATGGGTCCAATTTTCCTCGCAAACCTTTGGCCTCGATAACGGCCTCATGCTCCACGGGCTGGTAAGCCTTTTTTCACTAATCGTCTAATTACATCAACATTTGACCGCTAAATGTGAAACCATCAAAGTCCCGACGTTGCTCTGACCTGTGAGGGCGCCCGAACTGGTCTAGGTACTCGCAACGCCGAGCTCAGTAGCAAGATGCAGATCGACTTGTAGATGTGGCTCATGATCTGGATGATGCTGTACACATGCGGCTTGTGCATGATCAAGAACTAAATTTCTATTACGTTTCTACGTCTTCGGTAAATGTTTTCTAGTCCTCCTAGTCTCTGCAGACATCACCGCACTTAGCGTCACGATTTCACAGGAACCTAAAGCCCTTTACGCCGCCACGGTTCCAGGGACCACGCGCATCTCCCAGCCCTCAAGCTTGTCGGCGGTTTTGGCCATGTACTTTCCCGTGACGCGCTGGTAGTCGAGCACACCCGCGCCCCACGGACTCTGCCTGGCCTGGAGCGCCTGGGCCTCGGGCGATGCCAGCGCTACCGCCCCCTCCTTAGTCATGTACGACGGAGTACAGCCGACGAGCGCCGCGAAAAAGGGTGCCTTCTCGACCACGGCATCGGTCCATTTATTAGCTGCTTCGCGACCCGCCTCGACGACGAGTCTTTCAAGGGGGGCGCCTGACTCTGCCGCGGCCGTGCTGATGACGTGTGTGATCACGCGGGCAGCCGACTCGTAGGTGGACGTCATATTGGCCGAAGGGCCGATGCCAGTGATATGAGGGAAGAAGAGATTGGGAAACCCAGGCATAGAGACGCCAAAGAGGGTGCCGAAGCTGTTAATATCTGCCCAGGCGTCACTCAGATGGCGGCCACCGACGCCAACGATAGGTGCATCCTCCCGCTGCGACGGGTCCATAGTATTGCCTAGGGCGAAGCCGGTGCCAAGCACAAGGACGTCTACCTCGATCTCGGTGCCCTCCTGATCGCCTCCAGCCGCGACGATACCACGGTCGGTGAAGTTACGGATTCCCTTGCCGTCCGTGTCGATGAGGGTCACGTTACTACGGTTAAAGGTCTCGAGATACTCATCATTGAAGGTCGGTCGCTTACACCAGCCTGGGTACCACGGCTTAAGCTTCTCAGCGACGGCCTGGTCCTTGACGGTCTCGCTAATACGGGCGCGCAGCTCCTCGGCAATAGGTGTATCGAACTCGAGTAGTCTGCGTACGTGATCAGGTATAGTCTCAGGGGTGACTTTCCACCCGGCGCCGCCGTTGAGCGGAGCTCGGCCCATATTCTTTGTCCAACCGTCGTTAACAAGGTCGGAATCTTCCGGATCAGCCGAGATATAACTGTTAAAGTTGTCCATCCTCCGCTGATGCCAACCAGGCCCGCTAGCTGTCACCTCCGCCCAGGTTTCGGGCGTAGTTTCCCTTTGCGAGCGCGGCCCGCAGTACGAAGGGGTCCGCTGCACTACATAAAGGTGCTTAGCCCAGCGGGCGAGGTACGGGACCGCTTGTATACCTGTAGCCCCGGTGCCGATAATAGCTACGCGCTTGTCTCGTAGCTTCTCCATGTCCGGTACCTCTTGCGAGCCTCCCGTGACGCCGTAGTCCCATCGCGACGTATGGAAGACGGAGTTACGGGCCTTAAACTCGGAGAAACCGGGCGCGGAGGGCATCTTTGGGATACTGAGTACGCCGCCAGTTACGATGAGGAACTGTGTGTCGACAGTGAGCGTCGTCGGTCCCCGGACGTGGCCGAGCGACTGCGTCATCTGCACCTCCCAGCGGCCGCGGTCTTCGCGCCATATCTGGCTCTCAACTTTGGTGCAGAGCATAGCCTGGATGCCAAAGTGCGCCGCTACACGCTCCGACTGGCCGCGGATCTCCGCGCCGTACGAGTACTTGTGCTGCGGTACATAGCCTGTGTCCTCGAGTAGCGGGAGGTAGCAGTAGCCCTCCACGTCGCACATGAGGCCTGGATACCGGTTCCAGTACCACGTTCCGCCGAACCCGCCCGCGGTATCGACAATGACGATATCGGAGCCGGTGAACTTTCCGCTTTTGACGAGGCGGGCCGCAACGACTAAACCAGCGTGCCCGCCGCCTACAATGATAGCCTTAGTGCTCCCGCCGTCCTTAAGAGGCGGGTCCTGCGCAGCAAGGGCCGCGTAATCTGCCCACGGGTCCGCAATGAAATCTTGCATCTCGGAGCCGCTACGGGCGTTGGTGTACTGGTCGTTGCCGTCGGTGCGGAGCCGCTTGAGGCGCTCCTCGGCGTACTTTTCAGCCAGGTCGATAGCCATCGTGTCGAGGTACTATTGTTATCGAAATGGAATGCTTCGGTGTGCTTGGAGATTGATAACGTTGCTGTGGTGTATAGTGTAATTTTGTAACGAAAAGCAAGACGTATGAATATAAGGTCATGGGTATACAAATCTTTATAATAATAAATTAAAATACTGTTCTCAAGGGTGACGCCTTTCAGTATTGCAAAGTGTCACAAGCCTGACAAATACGCACGGATGAAATGGACTCCGGACGGAAATTCTAGGAATATTTTGTCCCGAGCCGTCCCGCATCTCCGAACCCTCCGAGAAAGCCTCTCATAACGGCTCATTGTAGCCTAGGCAGGAGTCTTACCAGCCTGAACGACCAGTACCAAATATCACGCTGAGACCTTGTGGTAACGACTCCCTACAGACGCGGTGTGAAATCAGGGACTGCACCGGACCGTGCCCGCTGTCGGGCCTGCGAATTGTGACAAAGACAGCCCCGGAAACGTGACTGGCGGCAGCGGTGTGTAGACAACTTGCAAGGGTAAGGTCGATTATTCGACATGATACACGCGTGGCTTCGTATATCACCACGGATGAGCCGGATCAGGAGTTTATAGAGTGCTGCTGTGTCATGACTCAAGACTGCCACCCTGGTTTTTGCGATTGGACAACCTTGCGGTAGAAGTTTTAGGGATACAATGGATGCGAACACGAATGCGAACGGAAGGCCCACTCAAAGACAGATGTGCCACGTCACCTCATGTGTTGCCCTTTTGCATGCTTCCATAGATCGGTTGGGGTGCCTTGTGGCTTAGGTAGGTACATGACTCTTTGATAGGGCATGAAGTTTGACGTTGATTGCATCCTTGGTCACGGTCTGCGTGACAGCATTGTGCGTTTACCCTTAAGCTCAAAGCGGTAACAATATGTTAGCACTGATCTGCGCCTGCTGCTCCCTGTGCGCAGACTCGGCCTCGTCAGCCTGGTATCGATAGTCCTTGCTATAATGGTGCGCAAGGCAAAAATTTGGGATGGGCTGGGCAGTTTTTGGGGCGACTTCTGGCACCAAAATTAGCCTATGCCGATCATAATGCATATTATACAAAGGCTCCATTCTTCTACATGTACCTTTTTACTTGCTTAAGCTTGTTGATGGCACGGACATAGTCGAGGCGGTGGCCAAATACACCGGGACAACTTTGCGATTGTCGGATGTGGTCGCTGTTCCGGTTTTTGTGGCTACCGCCTCGATAGTAGGCACGATAAACCGCAACGGCAACGGCAACACAACGGTCTGGGACGGCCTTAAATGCAACATCCCAGACTTTAGCGTGATATACCGCGCACCTAATATTTCCGGTAACGATTATCATAACAAGCCGCAGCAACAAGTAAACCGCAATAACAGGGGAGACATAAAGGCCAGTCCCAGTTACAGAACCTGCTCCTTATGCACGCAAGTACTCTTTTATCAAGCTGATGATCCCCTCGCTAATCTAGCTATCTCTTCTCCAAATAGTAAAGCGCTATGGAGCACTGCGTTCTATACCGTCCGAGGTATATATGCGGTTCTGGGATGTGCTATGCGGTTTTTTGTCGTGCGCCCCCTCAGTTTCTAGATCGTTGAGCGCACTGGTTATTGCCCTGCGCCTCAGCGAAGCGGACGTACAGCATCTTATCGAAGACGAAGGACACCCTTGTCAGGGTCCTGGAGCATACTTGCAGCCGGGCTTCGTCGCCGAGGCCAGAAGCGTCTTTTCCGCGCGTGTGCAGCCACAGGTCGGCCCGTTTGTCCATGATATTTTGAGCGGCGGGTATAGCCGGGCTGATCGGCCGCTGCGCATCATTGCTGTCTTTTGTGTCCGAGGTGCGCTGTAGTTTGAGCGACATCTTCGCTTGCTCATCGGAGCTAGATCTTAACATAGAATGTGATACACTGTTCGATGTGTTTACTTAAGTATAATATGCTACCGTTATTATAAGGCTCTTTGCTTAAACTCGCACTATAGCTACGGAGAGAGAGAAGTGGGATTATTATTCGATATGCATTTCTACGGTTTCTATAATTATCAAGGTCGCAGACGTCGTAAACACATAAGAGGTGGTCAGTGTGAGCTAGGGAGGGGGGGTGGTTTAGGTTAGACCCGCGGGTCCAGCCGCTTAATCCACGGCCTCGGCCCATAGCGTACGCTAGTGTACGCTAGTGTAGTAGTTAGCCTCACTTAGGTAGCGTACCGAGGCTAACCAATCTATAAGTGACGCATTTTCTACACCCTCGCCTACAGTATGGGTGCAGAAGATGCGTCATTTATTGATTGGTTAGCCTCGCGTACTTGACCTCCAAGGCCCGGCCCGCACCCCTACCACTCCCCCTGCCTACCCATACTTGATCACAACCAGCTTAATTATCGCCGGGATGACGGCTAGGCCAAAGGATAGGGTCGTAGCGAATAGTACGGTAGCGACCTATACCCGCTGGCTGCCATGTTCAACTAATTACGCCTGCTCTCCCAATTTGAGCGTCTTGCACGGCACGGATGCCCGGGATAAGAGCTGACCGGGGTTGCTCCGTATGTGAATGTGGATCTCACATCGACTCGTCGAATAACTGCCGCGTCTTCACGGCCAACAGCAAGATCGTGCCGGGCGAGGAGCGCTACATCTCCTCCTTTGGCCTTGTCGAAGTCCAGGACGCGGCGATGAGGCGCCACGAGATGCGAACCAAATGGTCATTTGCCTATGGCACCAGCGATGCCAAGATGACGGCAGCAAGCAACCACCAGACTTCTTGTCGGGCTTGGACTTGGACAGTGACTAACATAATGGCAGGTTGTCCCACCATCGTTGCGAGTGGGCGTATCTCCCGTTGATGGCAGCCAGGGGTTACACTGCTGCACGGAATAGCATCCGAGCATTACTGCATAGCCTTTTTTACACTCGCAAACAAAATGCTAGCTACTCGTGCACTGCCACACCCGTTGGATTAATACTTTGTGTCTTGTCCCCCGTTCAAATATGCTTTTCCTCGTAACGTTGCCATGATGCCCTTGTCGATATGCTGAGTATTTCTGCCAGCTCGTGATCCACAACTGGATGAACTACGAATTCTTGTTGTGAACACGACTGCTGCCCGGCACTTGAGCACTGGCCACGATTGTCGTACGTGTCGCCGGGCGTTCCGACGAGTGTGGTGCACAGTGCCTGAAAACCTTGCGTAGTGCCAAGATCGAGCTGCATAGCTGCTACGGAGTAGGTTCGCCTCGAAGAAACTGCAACTGTGGGGAGAGGTCGTTCGTCAGTATTATCACACGAGGGGTGTTTGAGTGAGCGCGTTACTAGTCTCTGGGACTTCACTTCTAGATAACTGTGAGAAGCTGTCTTACCGATACGAGGCTTGCTATATCTTGTGCTTGCGCGAGGACCACACATAATACGATGACCTAACAGCCAACAGTATCACGATGTCGGCAATCGTTCTAAACCGCAGCGCGGAAACTTTTTCTGGCGACAGCTGAAGATATACGCCCAGCAGGGTGTGGCGTGGAGAAACCGCCACGGAGCATGACCAGCCCCCAGTATCGCAACAGAGCTGTTGAAATCTCTGCGCGTAGACAGTGGCCCGCTGAGCAATGACTGCGCCGTGCCTGTGGGCTAACACTCGTCATTGGCGATAGTGAATCCACGTAAGATACTACCATACATGCGAAATCCTGGTCTACAGAGTAACAAGGTTAGGTTAGGTGTATGTCGATCCCGTTGTGAAGTGTTCGGACTCCGTGAATCCTCCGAGTCCGGGTGACCAGTAGTCCTGGAACTATGCGCGATGCGAATTCGAGTACGACCTCAAGACAGTACTTGGCTCAAAGAAGATGGGCTTACGCCTGATACTACGTGGATCATGCACAAAATCACGGCTCCTGGATGCACAATAACCGAGCTATGTACCGTGCGCTGCCAGGCCTGCGGTCAGATCAACGAATGGGGTGACGCAAGGACGGCAACAACCCCTGCGCGGGTGCGGGCCGTCCGGGCCGTTATGTGGATTGGCGGGGTAAGGATCTGCCAGCGGGATCCTAATCCTTAGCCCACGAATGGTATCACGTAGCATGTCTGACCCGAATCTGAAGGGACTGTCACCATGACTCTGATGCTGCGCTTGAGGTCGGTATTAGGCGGTAGAGTAGGTGCCCGAGCTTGCAGCCTTAAACAATCCAAATGTATATATATCTCGGCCGCCTCGTGTGCAGTTTACTCTCAGGATTTCCCAAGCCAGACTGCCCTAGTCCAATCTTGCCTCGTATATCTGCTCATCGCTATCATCATCATCATGGCGGCTTCTTCCAGCTCTGTCCCATTCTCGGATCAGATCGTGCCAGCAATCTCCGCGATCCAGGGGAATCCGCAAAGTGCCATCGCCGTCACGGCGCTGCTTGTAGGAGGCGGCCTCCTCTGGATGCAAAGTTCGACAGGCACAAAGTCTGCAGGCTTCCCGCAACTACCCAACCAGACTGTGGAGGAGTTCCAAGCCAACGCTCAACAGACAATTGAAAGAGGCCGTATCCAGTTTAAGGACAAGCCCTTCACCCTCAAAACAAACGAGGGCCACCTCACCATACTATCGCCGGAGCTCGGTAACGCGCTACGTAGCGATCCAGGACTCAGCTTCACGGCGGCTACCTCTGAGACTAATCAGGCCCACCTCCCGGGTTTCGAGCCCTTCGCGTCCGACACCAGAAATGTCAACCTCCTACAGATTGTGGCCCGTAAGCAGCTGACGAAATCACTCTCTCGCGTTACAAAGCCTCTGTCTACCGAGGCTAGCTTTGCAGTCCACCATAACCTTGGCTCATCGACCGCCTGGCGCTCTATCCATCCTTACCCTGAGCTCCTTGACGTTGTCGCGCGAATTTCGTCTCGCATCTTCCTTGGCGAGGAGCTATGCCGCAACGAGGAATGGCTCAATATCACAAAGTTATATACCGTTAATAGCATCCAGGCTATGCGGGAGCTCCGTCGTTACCCCGCGTGGATGCGTCGTTTTGTTAACGCCTGGTTCCTACCTAAGGGCCGTCTTATCCGCAAGCAAATAGCCGATGCTACCAGGCTTATCGATGGCGTCATTGAGGAACGGCGGAGAGAGCGCCAGCAATGTGGCGGCAAGGTGTCTGATCAGGAAGTCCCGAACGCCATCGACTGGTTCGAGGAGGAGAGCGCGGGTAAACCCTATAGCTCAGGTCTTGCGCAAATTACCCTTGCTACTGTCGCTATTCACACTACAACAGACCTGCTTACCGAGACGATGCTCCGCCTCGCCCAGGAACCAGAGTTTGTCGAGGAGCTCAGGGCTGAGATCAAGTCTGTCTTGCTAGCCGAAAATGCCTGGACAAAGACAGTACTATTCAATCTCAAGATGGTTGATAGTGCTATCAAAGAGGCTCAGAGGATGCGCCCGATTATGAGTGCCAGCATGCTGCGTAGGGTTACAACCCCGACGCCGATCCCCGGCACGGGCCATACCCTCCCAAAGGGCTCCCAGATAAGCATATCAACACATCTCCGCTTCGATCCCGACGTCTATGAGGAACCGCAAAAATACATCGGCCGCCGCTTTGCCGATATGCGTACTAGTGGCGAGACCAAACTCCCTGTACACCTAGTCTCGACGGGCCCTACGTCCCTCTCGTTTGGCCACGGCAACCACGCCTGCCCGGGCCGATTCTTCGCAGCGAACGAGCTCAAAGTCGCCCTGTGCCACCTACTCATCAAGTATGACTGGGAATTGGATCCCAGTAGCAAAAACGCCGGTGATGGCGCCGTCGACATGACCCCTGACATGGACGGTATCTTTTACAACGTCAACACCTCTGTCAAATTGCGCTACAGGAAGAGGACGTCCGAGGAGATGGGCATTGATTTAGATGCGATTGGCGAAGGGAAGGAATAGTTGGTAGTCATGGCCACCACTCTGTGCCTGGTGTTAGCTCTGGCTTTGGTTGATGATGGGTACTGCTCGACAAACCTGCTCTTATTGAGACTCTAAATATTGCACTAGTATCATAGAGCGCCGGGATGTGATCTTCGTACTTGTAATGGAAGGACGCGACAATGTCTACCATCTTGCTAGCCGACTCCAGACCAGTCTGTGGCCACTTTTGAAGATGACGCTGCAAGTTGTGATGGGGCTCCCAGTTCTTGCCGCAATGTCCAAGCTGCATCAGGCTCTCACATAAGTGACTGAATGTTCTCATTGACTTGGGACCAGAATGGGTGGTAGATACCGCAGGCGGCTCGGGCAGAAGCCTCGAGACTGGCAGCCGATTGATGATGAGCGAGCTGGATGTGCAACCTTTCGTGTCTTGCGCTACTGCGGAGTAAGCCCTTGCGACGCTCGAGCGCGTCGATACAGACACTACACAGCATGGTCTCGGGTGTGTAATGATGACCGGGGCCGCGAGTGGGAGATTGCCTAGAGATCGGGAGAGAAGACGACTTGAGGAGAGCTTCAAAACGGGGTTCGTTCAGCTTCTGCTCGTGTCAGTGTCTCGTCAACAGTGCAATTAGTCTGGCAGACACTCCAAGCACGGTGCTGGTGCCTGCAGGCAGCAACCACAAAGTGGGGCTGTCCATCATCTTCCCGGTACCCTTTCAATGTTGCCAGTGAAGACGACGACAACGCCCACATGTATTAATATACGCTGCAATGTCGCTTTTGTTCTATCGAAATCATCATTAACAACGTGGTCGAATCTCCCAACATGTCACTGTCGAACTTCTCCGCATCACTCTTTGCGAGGCTGCCCGCCGAGCTTATTCTGCACATTCTCTCCTTCTGCCCGCGGAACGATCTCATCTGCCTGTCCCTCGCCTCACACTACTTCCGCCATCTTACCCTGCCCATGGTCCCAACAAGGCCCCCGCTGCAGTTGTATGATCAGAATCTGCCTTCGGACAAAATCGCCTGTGCTTGCGGTAACTCGGCGCCTATTGGGGTCGAGATGAACGTCTATGCGCAACGCAAGCGGCGGCACGAGTACGTCTATGAGTCGGGCCACCGCTACAAAGGAGGGTCCTCCGACTGCCATTACTGGGGCTCAAAATGCCGCGAGTATTTCGCCGACCACGTCTGCAAGCAGCGCGGGTGCAGGCACTGCGTGTGCATCAGCTGTCCGCTGTACGTCAGGCTCCGGAGCTGGTTTGGAGACGACTTGCGGTACTGCACAAAGTGTCGGCAATTTACAAGACGAGAGTGGACCAAGAAGTACAAAGGGAGATGTGAGTACTTTTCTTTTCTCCCAAGATTTGTGTCACGCTAAGCTTTTGAGATTGTCAGCTGACTGTCGTTGCATTGCCAGGTTTGCATGGCAGACCAAAAGCGCGCAAGGTGCCCAACAATCACTGGACGACAATCAAAGGCCATTCGTACGGCTACCGCTGGTGGCGGCGATGGGGCACGTTGGGAGTTGATAGCTGGGGTTTTGATGACGACAAGCATAAGAAGGACGACCCCTCGACTACCGCGAAACGTAGGAATGCACGAGTGGTGTGAAAACGGACCTGAGCCTTGAGAGACATACTGGACTCTTAAGTGGTGCAAAGCAATTACATTTCTTTGAAATTCAGCCTACTGACTAATATCTGTTCAATAAAAAGCCGTTTTAGATATGTCTCTTACTGGCTACAAGCATCAGATTCCTTGGTGAGACCCTGTAATCAAAAATTGGCAAAATCTCAACCTCATCCCCTCCGTTCTCGACAAGAAACAGGTACCGGTCCAGAGCAATCACGCTCTCGACAATCTTACAGCACATGACACTCAGTGTCCACAGGATCGCGATCCTGCCGTTGTAGTCCTTGTATCGCCGCTCATATGCAATGAGCTCGTCGTCAGTGATGCTGTTCTCGTCGATCCCGAGGCATGTGATGGCTCTGCGCGTGAACTTGGCGAAGTTAGCCATGTCTCCCTTTCTTACGCCCCAGACCGGTCTGTTTGTCTTGTCAAGCTCAATGCCCTTGTCGAACAGTATCTTCTCCAATAAGGCCCGGTAGAAACGCCGCTTCGAGTACTCGGACTCTTCTTTGCTTAGGTCTGATCTCTCCCAGTTGTTTGGTGCCTGGCATCCCGTCATCAGCGCAGTCGTGCTCAGGCGCACGTCACGCTCCCATAGCCTATCACTGATGGGGAAGCCATCAGGACTGGCCGCAGATCGCGGAAGGATGTGGTTGTAGCAGCACCCTACGGCACCAAGCTGCGTTATAAAGGGCACTGTCGTAAAGTAGCGTAGCATATGTTCAGACAGGTTTCCGCAGGCGTGTAGGCCCACGAGCATACATCTCTCTCCGCAAGCCCAGGCCGCTATTTCGTCTGACAGGACTGCTGACCCGTCGATGAAGCGGTGTAAGTGCTGAATTCTGTGCTCGGAGATTCCCAAGCTTGTTGCAGCAGCCTGCGAAGCAGCAAGCTGGGTATGACTGCCGTCTATGGCAAGTATGCGCAGCTCTGGATGGAGGAAGGCGAGCGAGACAGAGAGGTAGCCTTGCCCGGAGCCCATGTCGATGACATGGGTGATGCTGTTGGCCCGACAGACATCCAGGATGTATGCTGCGGCTGTAGAGACCTCGGCTTTCTTCTTTGTCTTCATCCTATCTGTTAATATAGCTGGCAGGTCGATGCTGAGACCCAGGTGTTGAGCGCGAGGAAGGGAGAGAGACTGTATCCTGTTGAGCCATTGCGTGAGCGACTCAGGCCTGTCCTTTAGCGGTAAAGGTTGCCCGGCGTCCCGGTTAGGGGATGGCTTCTTTACGGCAAAGCCCAGCTCCTCGATGCTGTCAATCAAGTCTTGCTGCACCAGGCGATGATCTGAAATGGCCGACCACCAGGATGTCCACTCGTTCGGCAAGGCCTCCCACGCGTTGTAGATCAAGGCATCGTTGACGTGGATGTCCCCGGTGATCTGACGGACCAGGGGCGTTCCGATGAACTCCACTAGTTCTTTCGCGTAGCTCTCGGCGTCTGGGTATGAGCTCGGTAAAAACGCCATGCTGCAAGAAGTGGTTTAAGCCATCCAATCCAGCTTTTGTCTTTTCGAAGGAGAAATTGCTCAACAATGGCCCCACCGGATCCATCCGAATGTTATGCTAATCGATTACGTAATACACAAAGTTGGCAAGACGCTGCCATAACTGCACAGGCCTTTGGCAGATTGTAGACGACCTATCATGAAAGGCACTTGGTCGTTGCGTAACTTTCATATTATCTTTTGATGATATCTACTGAGTGGATGAGCACAGTAGGCCATGTATAACTCATAGAATGCGACTTACAGCGGTTGTGCAAATAAGACTACGGCCACGATCTTCATGGTTTAGCCCACGTTTACTTTGGCAGTGTTGTGGAATTTAACCATCAGATCAAGTAGCCAAAATGGCCCGCAACAATACAGTATTGTCTGTTCCCATAAACATTTATTCCTAGCAAGAATATATCTTCATGGGACAAACATTAGGTGTGCTGAAGGCAAGCCCCAGTGATTAGCACCTTGAAAATGGGTTTTCACTATTGACTGTCTCGATCACATACACAGTTGAGAACAGTCAAAAAAATCCCGTTCGGGCCCAACGTAATTAGACGGTCTGAACTCACTGGTACGATGAGACCTTGCGGGCGTTTGGTTGGCTTAAAACACACCTCACGATGATGGGCTGAAACCTGCAGCGGCGTAGAAGACAGCTGCAGCTAAACACGGCATAGACCGATGGAATGGGCCAGAATTTTGTCCTGATGCAAGGGTGAACAATGTAGTAGAACGCTAGGAGAGGACATTCTAGCGTTCAAGTAAATTGTGTCAAAGTTAGCTAGCAACAACTGAGTTCCAGTTTACATTAGTCAAGGCATGAAGAGAATACTACACGGTAGGCGCATGCAAAATGCTGACATGAAGTAGCCACATTAAGCAGATAGTGTCTGTTACTAAAGACGTCGATCACGCGGTGTGCTTCCAGAAAACTCAAGTTGTACTGGCAAGGCACGTTAGTTAGCAGCTTCGGCTTAGTCGCGTGGCAGTCCTTCATGAGGGTTGCTAGAGTTCATCTTTCTCACAGTATGGTACATAAAGCGAGAACTCTGTGCAGGGTCTGCTCTCAAGATCGCCAAACATGCAAGACGGAGATGGGATCACGCTACAACCTCGAACCGCAGAAACGATAGGACAGTCGCCGACATGCTGGTAACACTGTTTTCGGCGGCTCCTCTAAGCCTCAGAGCACTCGGACAAACTATCAACGCGCCTGCCCAGGGTCCAACCAATGCATAATGCAAGGCCGTCAAAAGTATCATGAAGGGAATTGTGGAGATTAAGGCCGGGCCGCACCGCCGTTACGTTGTGGGAATTACCACATTCACGGTTACATCCGTCCGAATCAGTGGCCAGTAGCACTACCGTTACTTTCACAAAGACGACAAGCACCAAGATTGTCACTCAGCCTGGCACGATCCGTTACACAGAAGTGTAAGCATAGTTGCGGCCTCATTCTCTGCTTGAGCTCTCGTAAAGATGAACCATTTCCGCGACTGACTGACTGACTGACTGGACCGCGGTGATCTCACAGGACCGTTCGAGCCACAACATGCGCGAACAACCTCGCGAAGTGTCTGAAAAATCGCCCAGTCGAGGTCATAGCGGCAACAATGAGCGGCAGTGTCTCTCCAACAACGCCCACTGCACCATTAACAGAGGCAATGTTCGAAGCAGCAGCAGCTGTATCGCCCTTTCCTTCCCAGCTTTCCTCTTACGCCAAGACGCGTGTCCGCACGCCGTGCAGCTGTCTGAATCTCGCAACCCCGACGCGAACAGCGAAGACGACACGCTACAAGATGACAGCGACGAGGACGTACCCCGGGGAGCGGCGATCCGGGCCAACTGAGCCGCAGAACAAGAGCATCAGACGCCCGACAGCAGTGGATAGGCCCAGGACAGCAGGAGATGACGCAAGATGCGAGTGCCTGAAGACATACAGCGGCGAGTGAGTGGCACGGCGGTGTCGGCGTTTGAGACGAGGGCCAAGACGGATGAGGTGGTGGGGTTAGGGATGCGCGGGGGTGCTCGGCGGTGCTTGCCCGACCCGCCGAGCTGGCCAAAGTCGGCGAGCCTGCCCTAGTTTTCTAATCAAATTGCTGCAACTTCTCGTCTGCAAGGGAAGCCCCACGTGCGGAGAAGAACTGCGGAGGAGCAAGTCAAGTGAAGAATGCACGCCCGGCTGTGCACGAATTCCAACTTCAACATCAGCCTCCATGTTTGAGAACTACGATTGATTCTTGACCCGGACCAGGGCCATCATGTTCGAGCCACCACTTGTCACTTTCGCCGCCGCCGCATCTGGCGCGGAAGCCCAGCCTTTCGACCTCGTCGGCACGCCAATCGTCTTAGACAGCAAAGACCATGCTGGAGTCAAGATCGCTTCAGAAGCCCTCGCCGCCGACATTGATCGTGTCACAGGCAGAGGGCCGAATCCCATCATCGTAGTGCACCACAGCCAGCCACCGACTCTGCCGGCCACCACTGCCATCATCATCGGCACCCTCGAGTCTTCATCTCTCATTCAGTCCCTGGTAGAGGCGGGCGAGCTTGACTCCACCTCAGTAAGCGGATGGGAGCGCTTCTCTTTGGCTGTTGTCAACAATCCTAGCTGTCTCCCTGGTTGCCAGCGGGCGTTCGTCATTGCGGGAAGTGACAAGCGAGGCGCCATCTACGGCATCTATACCATTACCGAGCAGATTGGTGTCTCTCCGTAAGCCTGCTTTCATTTTCCGCCGAGCCAAGGCGCTATGTGTCTAACTTGGGCAAACAGCTGGCACTGGTGGGCCGATGTCCCTGTCAAGAAGCATGACCGAATCTTTGCCCTCCCAAAGCCATACCAAAGCAAGGAGCCTAGCATCAAGTACCGAGGCATCTTCATCAACGATGAGGCTCCCGCCCTCACCGGCATGGTACTTGAGAAGTTTGGCAAGTATGGCAAAGAATTCCACATCAAAGTCTTTGATCTGCTCCTGCGCCTGAAGGTGATTATACCCTCCGCAAATAACCTCGCTGTGTCTACGGCACCCCTTGTATGCTAACCGAGCTTCAATCAGGCCAATTTCATGTGGCCAGCCATGTGGCCAGGCTATCCAAACCCAGGCTCCTCGTTCTTCGACGATGATCCCGAAAACCAGAAAACAGCCGACGAGTACGGCATCGTCATGTCCACATCCCACCATGAGCCCATGCAGCGGGCAACAAACGAGTGGTTTGACAAGAACGAGAAGGGTACCTGGTCATGGATCACGAACAAGGAGAAGATCACCCAGTTCTTCGATGAGGGCATCGAACGGGGCCTGCCCTACGAGTCGTACTACACAATGGGCATGCGGGGAGAATACGACAGGGCCATGAATACCGACGATCCTGCTGGCGTTGTCCAAGACGTTATCAATACCCAGCGAGCGCTGATTGCAAGTCGCACTGGCCATGCAGACTCCGTCCCGCGTAAGCCAATCCTGACACTGACCGATATTGTTTTAGGTTATAGACTAACCAACTATTTGTCTCGTACTTCCAGAGCTTTTGGCCCTTTACAAGGAAGTACAGGGGTACTACGATGCTGGAAAGCTTGTGGTTCCAGACGATGTGACGCTTCTTTTCGCGGATGACAACTTTGGTAGCATCAGGAGGCTGCCGAGTAGAGCTGAGCGAGGGCGCAAAGGAGGCGCAGGTGTAAGTCTTGATTCATACATGTCTCTAACGAGCCCAGCGTTGACATAACTTTAGATCTACTACCACTTTGAGTATGTTGGCGTTCCTCGAAGTTACAAGGTAAGCTGTTCTCTACAAAAAATCGACCTGGGAAGCAATACTCACGCGTACTCAGTGGATCAACTCAAACTCCCTCGGCAAGACTTGGCATCAACTCCAAGAAGCCCATAAACGGGACGCACGCCAGATCTGGGTATTCAATGTGGGCGACATTAAGCCACTCGAGGTTCCACTCACCTTTGCCATGGCCCTCGCGTGGGACATTGACTCTATCAAAGCCGACTCTTTCCAGAGCTTCTACGAGACCATGGCCGAGCGCGATTTTGGCTCTAGCGTTGCCACACTCGTGGCGTCCGCGTGGGACAAGTACGACCAGCTTGTCGCCATTCGGCGTCACGAGCATATCGAGGCCCCCGACTTCTCGCTGCTCCATTACATTGAAGCAGATCGGGTTGAGGCCGAGTGGCAGAAAATCCTCGCAACTGTTCAAGAAGCATACGACTCCAAAGTGTCGGACGACCTTCGTGCTGCCTTCTTCGAGCTTGTCCTCCACCCAATCAAGGCAACCTTCATCTATACGTCCCTCCGCATAAACCAGGCGCGCAACCAGTTATGGGCTGCGCAGCGACGCAACACTGCCAACAAGGCGGCACGGACTGTTCTCGACCTTTTTGACGCCGATTTCTCCCTCAGCGAAGAATTTCATCAGATGCTCGACAGCAAGTGGAACCACATCATGCGTCAGACACACTACGGCTTCAACGACACTTGGCATGCCCCGAGCAGAGACATGATCAGCGGACTGTGCTTCGTGCAAGGGCGACAAGACAGCAATCCTTTGGTGGGCCAGATGGGTGTCTCCGTGGAAGGTCACACCGGCATCCGACCAGGCGTCTGCAACGAGGAGAGTGACAGAACTCACCCTAGCCGCCACGATCTGGTGCCCGGTGTGACGCTCGAGAGGATGACGACTTATGGCACCGAGTCTCGCTGGTTTGAGCTGTTCACACGCGGCACGAAGTCACTGGACTGGGTCTGCAGGGTCCCGCACGACTGGGTCAGGCTTTCGAGTGCATCCGGCCGTCTGATCCCCGGCCAGCCTGACGAGCGCATCACCATCACGATTGACTGGGATAAAGTCCCTGCAGGCTTTGACGAAGAAGTTCTGATCGAGGTGCGCACACAAGGCGGCAACTATGGTCCATATCTGGACGACTTTGAGCAAATCCACCTCCATGTGCAGCACAGACGCATCAATGTCGACACTCTTGCCACGTTCACGGGATTCGTCGAATCTGACGGTTACGTTTCGATCCCTGCGACCTCACCCACGACTGTTCCACCTGGCTACCGGCTGTTGCCGAAGGTGAGCCGGCTCAGCGCAGGCTCGATCACGAATCCGAACTTCGCAGTCAGGGACTCCGAAGTCACAGATCTGATCTACGAGATTTACGTCTGGGAGAGCGACAAGCCTGCCGTTTTGACATTGTACTTCAACATGACTCTAGATCTGGACCCAGATGAGGTTATGCGCTACAGTGTCTCCTTGAATGGGCAGGAGTTCGCGGAGCAGCGGCTGGTCGAAGAGCCTCAACACAAGGGAGAGCTTCCACCCGGATGGCCGACGGCTGTGCAGGACTGTGCCTGGAAGCGTCAGCATGAGTTTGGAGTTCTTCCCGCGGGCAGGCACAGCCTCCGTATCCGACTGCTACATTCAAATGTCATCTTTGAGAAGGCGGTGCTAGATCTAGGCGGGGTGAAGCCGAGTTATCTTGGCCCCCCTGCGAGCAAGCGCATCATCGCGACAAAGGACTAGATTGATAGACAAGCAGTTATAAAGACAGGCTTTGCGTTTCCTGTTATTTCAATGACTTTGCGTAGTCAGCTCGTAGCTCTCTCGACATTAGTTACACACATGTATTTCAATATTTCGTTGCGATGCTTGATTGGGACTATCCTCGAGATATTCTAAGTACTCATTCATCTTTCTCCATTATTGCTACCTGTTGAAGCAGGTCGTACGCCAGCTGCAGTAAAGGAACGCCAATCTTGAAGATAACTTACTCGACAATGGCACAATTGCCATGAGCCAGGTGTTCCTGCCAGCGCAACGATCCATCGCCGCAAGCTCTAGACTGTAGCAATATAGATAGGAAAGAAAACCTATGGATATTTTCTTGGTCCATTCGAGTGTCAACGGACAATGTCTACTCTAGAATCTCTACGAAATAAAAAACAAGACTGTAACAAAAGAGAAGATTCAAGTTGTGCAGATTCTAAATCCAGCCGTAGTGGATGAAATGATTATTCTGCAACACTTTCAAAAAGGTCGTTAGATCAGGTCTGAAAGGCAAACTATCGAATTGAATGTTGCATCTTTTGAGGATCTCTCCCATGTTCAAAAGGCATGCCAAGTATCTGTACTCTCTGCTAATTGTCTTCTCTCTTGACAGGTGTTACATCAACCATGAGAGGGCCCTTCTCCCACGCGAAATATATACATTGGTCATCCCATCCCTTGCTTTCCGGCCTGATGCATAGGTCGAAACGCCAGAGCAGGCGAGTGAGGATAGTCCGCATTTCGGCATAGGCAAGGCTGTTGATGCGTTAGAAAACACTTTCATGGAAACGAACAAAGAAATTCGCGAGGAAAATGCATGGCTTGAACATACTTTTTCCCAATGCAATTCCTTGGTCCTGTAGAGAAGGGGAACAAGGTATCTCTTCTGTCATTGGCGTATCGTGGGTCGATGCCCAGCCAGCGTTCTGGGATGAACTGCTCAGGATCTGTCCACGTCTGAGGATTCCGGTAGGCTGTCAAATGGGGGATCGATATCTTGGACTGCGAAACGCCCATGGGCGTCTAGTCAGTATGACGTCTTTTCTCTTTCAGAAATGCGCTCATAACTCACATTCTCAGGGAGGAAATAGCCGTCAATTTGACTGCCGCCAGGTGGCACCACACGGCTTAAGCCAACAGGAACGGGGGGGTCTTGAAAATGGTAAAATTTGTTAGCCGAATCTCTGTTAGTTGGAATGCTGGAATCACTAAATAAGAAGAACCTACACAGTCTGAAAGACTCGCTGAACACAGCCAGTAGATACGAGAGATCATTGACTGTCCCCTGGTGAATCTGATCCTCACTTGAGAACCGCTTGCGGATCTCCTTGACCAGTTTGTCATACTTGTCTCGGTGCGTGAGCAGTTGGAAGGTAGTCCCAGCCAGGATCGTGCCCGTTGTATCGCTGCCTGCAATAATCAGCGTCGTCGCATTGGTGGCAATCTCGTCCTTGGAGAGACCCTTCTCATCATTGTGCCGCAGGACAAAGTCTAGCAGGTCCTGGCGATCGGTGCTGCCCCTATCGATTCGGTCCCTGACAATCTCTTCGCCACGCTGCACATTGAAGTTAAAGTCGTGCACAATCTGCGGCGGCACCAAGCGCTGGAAGACGGGGGCAGTCCAGGGGTGGCGGACGAGGATCTGCGATACGGTGCCAAACTTGATGCTGTTCTGAATTGCGGCCACAGCGGGGTCGTACACTCCCTTCTCAAGGCACTCGAAGGACTGACCGAAGGCAAGATCACCAACGACGTCGAATGTGTAGAAATTGTACCACAGTGTGATGTCAACAGGGCCGCCGTGCTTCGCCATCTCTGTAAACTTCGAGATGAAAAGGTCTACATGGTGGTTTAGCAAGTTGGCCTGGCCTCGCAGCGCCTTTTCAGAGAATGCATGGGCCATGACTCGTCGCATCCTCTTGTGGCCATCGTTGTCGGCATGAATGATGTCCTTGACGGGCGTTGAAGAGGCATCGTAAAAGGACGGATCCTTGGGAAAGTGTTGGCTGGATTCCTTTTTGTGGCCGTAGATCTCCTTCCAGGCCTCGGGATCGATTGTCGAGACCTCGTCAGGGGAGAAGCGCACGGTCGAGCCGTACTTCTCGTGGAGCTCCTTCAGCCTGTGCGGCCATTTCCCAAGGGAGAGATAGTAGAGGTAGTACCAGTCTGTGAACGTGTAGAGCTTAGGACCCGGGATTTTGGCCAGTGGGTGGAAGAAGGCGAGGTAAATGCCGCGGATGATGAGAAATCCGGCCGTCTGCATGTGGGACCAGATGTCACTCGTTAGCATACTCGCTAAGATTGGGGTTGGCACCAAACTCACGGTTAAACCCAGCTTGAAAGCGCACTGCAACACTGAAAACATAATCAGAGGCTGCCTTCACAACGGAATCTGTATCATAAAAATTGTCGCCTGCGGCCGTTCTGACGGTCCTAGGCACCCTCCTTTAAGTGCTGTCGTCAAGACCCCAAGCTAGACAGCGAACTCTCATACATTGCAGTATCTTCGTTTCGGTCGCTCCGGGGCAGTATCGGACTATCCAGAACGCGGCATCTTTTCGGCAAACTCGGTAATGACGCTGTTCCTGAAGATCTGCATCTTATCGTGGAAACAACGGTGATACAAAGGTTACATCGCGTAAAATGCAGATCGCCGGGGAAGCGACGGGATGTCTACCAATAGCCTGAAACCTCCTGACCCGCGTCCTGCCATGGCACTGTAGATAGTACTTAATCCGTATAATTAGTTATATCTGAGATACTGCGCATCTACTGGGAGATAAGAGTTGTTTCCGGCTGGGAAGCAGAGATCCACGTAATCGCCGCGTCACCTCGTCAATAGATTCGGGCTTGGCGCTCGACACCCTGCTTGCTCCTTACATCTTGGCATTGAACCCTTGCTCATGCTTACTCGCAGCGTTTTCCCTTTGCTTAATTGGACTGTGGCAAAGACAGCACTTCATAGAGGGTATGAGTAGGGGCGGCGAGCAAGATAATCCGGGCAGCTCTCCCAGAGGGTTGGTGCAAGGTGCTCTGTCTACTTCGTTTACTCTCGAGAGTCTCAACCGACGCCGAGGTAAGACATTTCCCCAAATTTTGCTTTGATATGCAGATCCAATTGCAACCTAAGGACCCTTGATACCTACATAGTTCAGCCGTCAGTTTCATACAATCAAAAGTTCGCATGTCAATGAGAGAGAGGTGACCTCGCACTCTACCATTCTGAAAAACTTTCACAATATGGGATTTGGCGGCCAGACCCAAGTGACCAAATATGCATCTGTGCAGGTACAGCCCTCGTAGTCCAGCTTAGATCTCCATTTCTAATAGACATCCGATGGACCATATCAGGTTGAGGTCACACTAGTCTTTTTACTTAGTAGGCCACTTCCACATAATATCTAGCCCCTTAAGATGGGCCAACGGATTGCCATCCCCATCCCTCGCACACCCCAGAGTCTCATCAAACCCGCAGCGGACATAGAAGTCCTCCGTCCCAGGCACAGTAATGACTGAAGCTACCACACCATCCTTCTGCGCACGGTCGAGTCCCCATTGCGTGAGTTTCTTTCCTGCACCTACGCCTTGACAGACGGGGTCCACGGCGAGAAAGGAGAGGTACCACGACTCGGCTCGCTTGCCGCTCCAGATGGAGTCGAAGAAAGGATATGTCCTCGCGATCACGTCGAGGTTAGCTGGTGATGCGGCACGATCGGGATAGAGACGCTCGTGTAAGGCCATAGCTTTGGACATGAGCGGTTTCATGAGGTTTCCTTAGTTAAAACTTGTCAGAGACAGTGTACCTGAGAGTGATGGAGGGTAAAGAGTAGGAGGAGGACATACTCGGATCAAGCTTTGCCCACTCAAGCGCCTTGGCCCCATCGCCGAGCCTCTCCCACTCCGCGAAACCAATCACCTTCTCTCCGCCTGGAGCATCAGCGTCCTTGATCACCGCGACGATGAGCTTGTAGTGGGGATCCCAATAGTTGACTCTACGCTCACGCAACCAGTACAGGTCCGAGTCGAGTGGGTATTTCTCGCGATCCGGGTGGATCAGGTCGCCAAACATTTGGTCGTCCCAGAAGGCGAGCGTCATGAGCCGTGCTGCGGTGGGAAGCTCTTTGAACTGAGCATCACGGATGGTGACCTCGACCTTCGGCTTCTGGGGGACAGATGGCGACTCCTGGCCCAACATGATGATGGCGTTGCAGAAGTGAACAGCGCCAAAGTTAAGTGTTTGGGGAGGTATAAAGTGCACCAAATTGTCGATTTAATGTCAAGATGGAAGGAAGTTGAGCCCTTTAATGAACTCCGGCGGACGTGTAGGTCTAAAAACCTCGATAGCATCTTAACAAGCTGGAGTACACGTAGTCTCGACGCGAAATGACGGTACCAGAGAACAAGAACTATCCCTGCCCGCAGCGAAAACTGTTCGGACGTAGGCTTGCTTTGCTGATCGCCGCTTGAAGCGTTGTCTCTGCTGACCAGGCTCGAGTCTTGGCCATTTCCGAGAGGACGAACGGGGCGTTGCGCGCACCATCACTCGACAGAAAACACTGCTCCATTCACTGCCTTACCGGAACGTCGCATATTGACTCCGTGTACGCGTCATAGGCAAGGCTGCAAGAACCCTGCGGGCAAGGAACAATGAGGGTCCGGAATGCGGCATGATTTCCCGGGTACATGGTATCAAACGCCACTTGGTTTAGTTAACGGGATAGTTAAAGTATCCCGAGATGCGGCAAATAACTGCCATTCAATTACCGACGGCTAGGCAAGTAGAAGTAATTTAGAAATCACCAGACAGTCTTCACTTGGTATCCAGTCCACTGAATAGTTGCTCCTCGTAGCTAGCAAAATGCTACTTTCTCCCACATTCGTGCAGTTCACGTTTCTTTGTGATTGCATGCCCGTGCCCTAAGAAATGGAATGAATATTCGACTATCTTCTGCCACCAAAGCTGCAAAAACGACTTGTCGGAATTCAATCTCAACAGGGAAACAGTTTAATCTGTGGGGCATTTGATCCATACATAGCGGACGCTCGGGTAATCCGGTAGGGAGTTCCCGGCATATACCCGGGCAATGAAACAGTGACAACTACCGGCACGAGCCGCAACGTGCCCCTAAACTCTATTTTTACAAACCTGTGTGAACGAGTTGCAGCCTATCTGCCCGTTGCAAGCCGGTCCTCCCCCGCGTAGAAACTTTCCGCCCTGCATAATGTGAGGAAGAGGCGGCTAAGGGGAGCTACTGCATTTGCAACTGCCGATCTATACGGTCTTGGAGCATTTGGAGCAGCATTGGCACGTCCTATCGGATGTTTTCTATTATTGCCGGCTCCTGCACCGCTCCATGAAGGCTACCGGGTCTGTGGCGTAGCTTTTTTAGAGGGGAAAGAAGCCTTTCTTAATATTCGGTCGTCCGCTGAGTCCATAACGTGGCAATCACCGCTGTGATTGTCCAGACACTGTTTTTCGTCTCTCAATCTTGGCTATCTCGGTGTCCAGTTCCCAACGCTCACCATATTGTTGGCAATGGCCGCATTCTCAAGCGCCACCCCTCTGTCTCAAAGTTTGTTGGCGGCCATCCCGGGGTCTCTACCAGACTACACCAGCCGCTTGGCCGTCTCTCTGCTCTTGGGTAGCGGTCTAGCGTGGGTGTATTCCGCCAACCGACTGAAGCCACCCAGGTTACCCACCATCAACCCACCAAAGTCATGGCTCTCAATCTTCACCCGGGAAAACATCAACTATTACCTCGAGAACGGGAAGGAAGTGCAGAGAAGGGGTGCGATCGAGTACAATGACCAGCCCTACAATGTCATCACCACTGACGGCACAGTCACCGTCCTTCCTCCGAGATTCGCGCACGAGATCCGCAACGAGCCCGGTTTGAGCTTTCTCGCGGTCTCGGCCACCAACCTGCAATCAAATCTACATGGTTTTGACGTTTATGCCGTGGACACTATTCAGGGCGAGTTGATGCTGAACGTGACGCGGAAGCGACTACCAAAGATATTAGGTATGTAAAATGCCGCCAGTGTTAGAGCCGGTTCGCAAACTCACAGGAATACAGCTCGGATTGGTAAGCCTTTGGCCGAGGAGGCAAGTTTGGCGGTCAGTGGAAGCCTCGGTTCATCAACAGGTAATTGTTTCTCTTTCTCTTATTTCCTTGGAGCTCTGGGCTGACCTACTTCCTACCTAGAATGGACAATAGACCATCCTTATGAACACATGATCAACCTCATCGCTCGCATGTCTTCACGCCTTTTCCTCGGCCCTGATCTGTGCCGCGACGAGACGTGGCTCAATGTGACCAAGTCATTCGCGATCAACAGCTTCCAAGCATCTGATATTCTGCGAAGATATCCAACGTGGCTGCGCGGCTTCGCCGCCACCTGGCTCGTCCCACAGGCCAAGCTGGTCCGCCAGCAGGCTAACGATGCCGAGGCTCTGGTTGCGGTCGTCTTGAACGAGCGGCGGAAGCTCCGAGAACAGAACAAGGGCGCAGCCACAGAAGACGAAACAGAGGAAGAGTACGCCATTGACTGGTTCGAAGAGGAGGCCGCTGGGCGTCCGTACAACGTGGGTAAGGTGCAACTCCTGCTCTCTGCTGTCGCGATCCAGACTACCACGGACCTGCTCAACGAGGTGATCCTGCAGTTGTCACAGAGGCCGGACGATGTGCAGGAACTGAGAGATGAAATCACTCGCGTGTTGAGGGCTTCGGGCGCCTGGAACAAACCTGCTCTGTTTAACATGAAGCTGCTCGACAGCGCGATCAAGGAAGCCCAGAGGATGCGGCCCGTACTATTTGGTAGGTTACCCAGAATTGCAAAAGAGCCCGTCTGAGCTAGACCTTTCTGCTAACTTGTCGACTTAGGCGCGATGCCGCGAATTGCCTTGGCTCCCGTTGCCATCCCCGGCACCGACATCGTGATCCCCAAGGGCGGCCGCGTGTCGGTATCCTCGCTGCTCCACCACGATCCGGCAGTTTATAAAAATCCATTAGAGTACAACATCCACCGATTTTCCGACATGCGAGATGGGGAGAACGATGCCCAGAGCCATTTTGTCTCGACGGGGCCTGCGAGCCTTGGCTTCGGGCACGGCAATCACGCCTGCCCTGGCAGGTTCTTTGCGGCAAATGAGCTGAAGATCGCGCTATGCTACCTGCTTATCAATTACGACTGGGATATTGTCAAGGAGGACGGCAAGGTCGATATCAGGGCCGAGGAGATTGGGTTTACAGCAAATGTCAACATGACTGCCAAGATTAGATATAGGAAGAGGGCACCAGGGGCAGTGGAGATTGACTTGGACGCCCTTGATTGATAGCCATATATTGGATACCTAGCAATGAAACCGCTGCTGTACCCGCGTACCTGTTGTCCGCTTCACCCACATATCGTCGAGTGCTCCCATTTTCATCGGCCCAATCACCTTTCCACCGATTTTTTCCAGCAGCCGCGTCCGGAGGAGTAGCGATGGCGTGCAGCTCCAGGCGTGACAAAAGCTATTGTTTCGCACGTCGCCATAAGGGCTTGCCCGGGGATCAGCTGGATCATAAGCCTCCCAGAATGTGTCGGCACCAGCCCGA
The DNA here is from genome assembly GCA_026745475.1 of Microdochium nivale. Classification (NCBI taxonomy): domain Eukaryota; kingdom Fungi; phylum Ascomycota; class Sordariomycetes; order Xylariales; family Microdochiaceae; genus Microdochium; species Microdochium nivale. Next base: position 3,421,992 of record JANTFD010000005.1, on the reverse strand, counting down.
ATCATGCCGCCCCAGTACGTCCGCAGAATTTCAAGGCACTCGTCCTCACAGCCGACGATTAGAAGAGCTTCGCACACATGATGCCACGCATAAGGTGTAAGAGGTTTGATAGCCTTCGGGTCGGCAAGCGTCTTCAACAGTGCGGCTCGGGCAACCTCCATGGGGAGGGCCTCGGCGAGGACAAGCCACGATGCGCAGGCGTAGCTTACTTGCCTGTCTGGACCTGACACGACGACGCCACCGGCAATCAAACCACAGGCGGCCGCGTTCATGCCCGAAATCCAGTGCATGTAGGGGCTATCGACCTGCAGCAGCCTCGCGAGCTTGTCTGCGGCTTTGAGGCAGAAGAGCACCAAGCCGTGAGAGCCTGTGCTTGTATTGGCGCCTTCGGCCCAGTCAAGGAACTGCCAGTCTTTTCCCCGTCCCGAATCGAACAGCATCGTCTCCGGGTCCACGTATGCCAGCGGTGTCCGCAGGCATGCAAGCACCGTTGGCCACAGCAGACGTCCGGTTTCCATGTCGTTAGAGGCAGCGACATAATCATACACAATGGCGGCGAAGAGAGCGTCATACTCGAGAATGTAGTCGGAAGCTGCGGCGAGCGTAGGCTTTTCAAAGAGACACGCTGGGAGCGAGCCATCGTCGCGGGCCACAGCAGCGAACATGAAGAGACAACGCTTGACGAGGTCAAAGTTCCTCAAGGTGGCGTAGTTGACGAGGGCCTGCAGTCTTAAATCGCCAATCCATATTCTCCGGTCTCGCCGTGGGCCGTCTTCGAAAACAGTCTGCATGCAGTCCCGCAGGGTCATGATGCTGACATGGTCTATCGCTTGCAGTAAGCCACCGTCTTCGCTCCCAGTGTTGGCATAGCCAAAGGACATGGCATCGAGCTGGGTTTGCTGGCTGACGGCGCTCACGCATTCGCATGCAACGTCTGAAAAAGCCACCTTAAACTTGCTCGATGTGTCGATAATTTCGACGCGGAGATAGCGGAAAGCGTGGCGCCGCTTGATGTAGACCTGCTCGGGGCAAATGTCGACGTTGATGACTTCGTCCGGCAGCCAGGCTGTACTAATCCACGTCTTGACACCCTCCATGCCCATGGTCACGTCGAGTGGTGATTCGCCAAAAGTGAGGCGCAGGCGGCAGGGCGAATCCATGTGAGCCCCAGTACTGGAAAGGTTGAAGCTCAAGTTTCCGACCATGTGTAGGCCGAAGTCGAGGATGAACTCATCGCCCTTTCCCCACACAAGGGCAGGCAGGTCGGCAATGCTTTTGGCTGCTGGGACAATACGGACGCCGAAGAACTCAGTTTCGGAAGTCTCGAAGGTGACAAGGCGCTGGGGTGTTCGCGCCCATCGATACAGCTTTGGGGAACATTGGGCAGCGAGCGCCGCAAAATTTGATGCTGATTGGGCCGTCGAGGCCATGGATAAATCTTTGCGCATGTTGGCTAGGCTTAGGGAGAATAGACCAAAGAATTTAGAGGAGGCTGAAGAAAAGTGCCACGACTGAGAGGTGGAAGGAAACAAAAAATCCGAGCTGGCAAATTAAACAAGAAGAGACAATGAGATTGGGGTAAGTGCTGATTCACTGCTCATACTTCGGACAGACCTTTGCCGAGCTGGGATTCGGAGACGTCGGAGAAGGTGTGGATGTGTCTGCGTGCTCGTGGCGGGGAGGCGAGGCCTCGGGGGCAGAAATATGGGACGAAGGCAGTGCATCGGAAGCAAAAGACCAATGGCGCCCAATCGGATGCAGATTTATGGCCCCTTGGGAAACCAACCCGAAAAGCGGTCTGCCAAGTCTGGAGAAATGCGCACAGCTGTTGGAGAACTTGCATGATCCGGGGAACCGACCATCTGGGGAAAATGCCGGCAAGCATTTTCAGCCGGCTCGCGTATAAAGATGAACTGGCAGTCGCATTTCCATCGCAACCTACTTCAAGACAACATCCTCCTGGGAGATCGCCCCCCCCCCCAGCCAATCTCCTCGACATTTCCACGTTTTATTCCTACTCGTAACCATCGATCATGGCTGAGCCCAAGGCTAACGACGACATCACGACGGCTGGCTCTGTCCAGATGATCGAGTCCGGAGATCATGGCGCCAAGAGCAACGACGCTGACCTCGGCCGGGCAATCCAACAGCAGGAGCACAACCGGACCTGGGCGCAGACCCTCCGCAAGGATCCCAAGCTCCTCTTCTGGATCGGCGTCATGCTCTGGACCCTTGTTGTGCGCGGATTCGAAAACGGAGCCTCTGGCGCCATCCTCTCAGTGCCCGTCTTCCGCCGCGACTTCGGTGTGCAGATGGACGACGGACGCTACTTCATCTCGACCGAGTGGCAGTCGGCCCTCACGGGTGCCCCCAATGCAACCGGCATCCTCGGGTCCTGGCTTGCGGGCTGGTTTTCCGACCGTTTCGGCTTCAGGCCCGTCATACTCGCCGCCGCCGCCATCAACATCATCTCCATTGGCATCGAGTTTGGCAGCACCTCGCTCGCCGTCTTCTTTGGCGGCAAGATGCTCAACTACTTCGCCATTGGTGCCCTGCTCAACCTCTGCACTGCCTACATTGCCGACGTGGCTCCTCTGGCCATCCGGGCCTCAGCCATTGGCTTCTGCAACCTCTCGCAGTGTATCGGTCCCTTCATCGCCGCGATCATGATCAACTTCACGTCAAAGTGGGAGACGGACATGTCGTGGAAGTCCGTCGTCGCTGCCCAGTGGGGGTTTGCCGGTCTCGCCCTCATCGGCCAGCTCTTCATGCCCGAGGCACCAACTTATCTTGTCCGCAAGGGCCGCATGGAAGACGCCGAGAAGCAGCTCAACCGTCTCTACTCGGACCCCAGCGACGCTAGGGCTCATCTGTTCCGCATCCGCCTGACGCTTGAAGAAGCCGAGATTTCCGACACGGGGTCTTACCTCGACTGCTTCCGCGGCACCAATCTGCGCCGCACCCTCCTTAACATCATGGTATTCCTGTCAGAACCAATGAGTGGCTTAGGGTTCGTAGGGGGTTACGGCGCCTTGATGTTCCAGATGCTAGCGATCTCGGACGAGAAATCGTTCCAAATGGCCATCGGCGCACAAGTCCTCTCTATCGCTGGCGCCACGATTGCCTTCCTCCTTGCCGACTGGTGGGGCCGTCGGCCAATGTACATTTTCGGCTGCTGCTCGCTCTGTGTTCTCATGATCTGCATGGGCATCGCCGGCTCCTTTGAAACAACAGCGGCCGTCACTGCTGCCGTCGGCTTTTACATTTCATTCAACGCATTTTACAATCTAGGCGTGGGAAGTGTTGTCTATGCACTCGCTGGCGAGCTGCCCACGACGGTGCTTCGGTCCAAGTCGCTGGCCATCTCGATCTCGACGTCCAACGCCGTCAACACCATGTGGTCGTTCGTTGCCCCACTTATGTTTAACGCAGATGCCGGCAATCTCAAGGCCAAAATCGGCTTTGTTTTCGGTGGATTCATGTTCATCTTTGCGGTGCTCGCGTGGCTTTACGTGCCCGAGACGCGCGGGCGGACGTACGAGGAGCTGGACGAGCTCTTCATGAACAGGGTGCCCGCGCGCCAGTTCCGCAAGTATGTGACGGTAGCCGAGCGTCGCGCGGCCGAGGCATATGCCGTCCAGGAGAAAGGGGTCAAGACCGCTCACGTGTAATTGTCCTTGTTCTGCACCAGCACCAAGTTCCCACAGTAGTAAATAGTTGATTACGTAATCAGAAGTCGGCGCTGTTCCTCGAAATCTGCCAGCATGCATGCTTGAGTGGTGCCAAGGCCATGTGTCATGTATATTATGAAGGAGTAGGCCCTCAGCTTTGTGGTGAGGCCTGGGAATGGAGGGCGTCAAGTCGCGGCTGGAGGTGGGGGTATGAGACCAATGTGGGTTGACGGTGAGGTCAATGTTATGTTTAGAGATTGATAACATGTACCAAGCAACCCATTCACCCGTGAGCGGTGATGAGAAACTATCTGATTGATCCAGGTGAGGTCTCATGATGGCTCATTTGGGAGGGCTTAGAGATGAAGATGGACCAGAGTGATCAGAGGGTTCAGAGGGTTCAGAGGGTTCAGAGCTGAAGAGGATCATGCCGTCGAGGGCAACGATGGAGGTTTCGTCGGCGGAGAATTCAACGTGCTTCCGTGCCGTGGAAGTGCTGCCAGATTGTCAAGCGAATGCAGATGATGTATCTACGCTTGCCTACTTTAGGTAGAAGTACAGTTCACGGAGAGACCTATGCGACGTGGAGATGTGGTGCATGCGTGCTTGAGTCGTGCCGGGGCCGTGGGGAGCAGAGGTTGACACTGGCGTCCCGTGGTTTCGGTACTCGAGCATGATCCCAGCATGCTCGGCCGGACCCGATCGCCCCCGGTCTGATCAGGCGAGATGCGGGGGCGACGAAACCCATATAAATGCCTCCGAGGCTTGGCAATGTTCAGCTGCTCGGGGAGGAGCACCGGTGCGTGCATACCCACTTCTTCCAGAGGAAGCAAAATACCTCCGAGTCGACCCTTCCTCAACTCAGCAACAACGCGACCCATGGAGTCTCCCGTATCCATCGGCAGCGACCTACGGGCTCGGCCAACTCGTGCTCTGCAAGCTTGCGACAATTGCCGAGGCCGCAAAGTCAAGGTCAGAGGCCCTCGAGCCAACCCACCATCGAGCAGGCACACTAACTGGCTGTCGCCGTCTGCCCACAGTGTACCTATCCGAGAGATGACGACGACGAAACATGCCGCGGTTGTCGGCAGGTAGGAGTCGCATGCACGCGTAACACACCTCGCCGGACGAGAGGTCCGGGCAAGCGGTATGATTGCAGACTTTCCTGCGAAACGATGGATCTGCTAACTTGTGAGGGTCAAGGCTCTGGATTCAACAGACTCACAACGCCCCGACACCACCCGTTGCTGGCTCCTATGGTCTTCCGTCTTCGCCTCCAGAACACGCAGTGTCTCCCAGCTTCACGCGGCCTTCGAGGGCGACTCTCGCCAGCCCTTCCCTTTCACTGGGACTCGCCGACCCAGACTTCCATGGCGTATGCTCGCGGTCTCTCGTCCTCACCATCTTGACCGACTGGGCCAGCCATGTCTATCCTCTCGCGCCGCTACTTCATCGACAACACTTCCTGCGCAGGCTTCTGACACGCGAAGACGAGCGTGATCCCGTCTTTTGCGCACTCGTGCTATCCACCATGGCCGTCACAGTCACGACGCTGCGACGGCGCAGTTTCCGCGACTACCCCAGCGTCACTGTGCACAAGTGCGTCGCCGCCATCGACCAGGCAAAGATGCTGCTGCCAGTAGCCTACACGGTGGACTGGTGCATTGCATGCTACAACATTGCGTCCTCTCTACATGCTCTGGACGGACAGGCTGAGCTCCGGCAATACCAAGCAATCAAGGATGCCATCACCGGTGTTCAGTGGCTTCTGTTCTGCGATGCGGCACGTGACGACATGGTGTTGCACGAACGCGAAGTGCTACGACGTCTCTATTGGCTTATGACCATGTGGCAGCTGTAAGTCTCCATGCCGCGTCCCTAACTGGTGCTGACTCCGTTCCGTATCACGCCTGACATCTGGAGCAGTGCCGCCGAGCTTCGAGGCGAAGTCCACATGAGCTTTCTCCCATCCAGATCCCTGGCCATGCAACTCGACACCACAAGACCCCGAGCGGTTCCCGACAGAGATCTCGCAGCACCTTGCCCAGAGCTAGACCTGACAATACTCGACTCCAGCGCGATAGCAATTTGGATCAAGGACGACGACGAGTACATCACAGGTCTCAACAGTCTGATCGACGTCATGATGATCTGGGAGCACGTCAAGGTTGACATGACGCACCGCCCGGCTAAGGAGACCTTGACGTCGGGGATGATCCGGATGCAGACGGTCATGGACAATCTGGCACCCGAGCTGCGCTGGAGAGGGGGCTTGGCGAGATTCCCACTGCCGTCACATGGGCACGAGGCCCAGACTGTCAACATACTCATCACGAGTCTTTTTATCCGGTCGAATTTATTACAGCACCTCGGCCCTGTGCCCGGTATTTCGCACAGGAGCATCGTGAGGTAAACCTTCTATCCCTGTTGCCACCATGAACCAGCTTGAAGCTAACATATCCATAATTATCCATCCTTGCCACCAGTGATGTGCTAGGCATCCTCGAGCACATGCCGTCCGACATTCCCGAGGCCAACGGATCGAGCTTGATCAAGAAGATACGTGATATAGGGGCGGCATATATACAGGAGCTGCGCGTGCCCGGAGATGGTGCATTCTCTGTGGTTAACGACAATGCGCAGCAAACTGTCAACACTATACTTGCACGGCTCGAGAAGCTTGATTTCCGAGGAATGTAAATATAATCATCGCGTAACAAGCTTGATAGTGCATAAATACTACCGTTCACAGGTAGAGCTATCATTAACCAATCTTGCTTTCTTCGCCATTAACAGCATTCAAGCCGGCCACAACAATTCGAGCTCATAGTCCATGATAAGTGTGAGCTCCAATTCAGCTAGGACCAAAGTGTGACGTATTGTGGAGCTGCAAAAAGGGACCAGGAAAAGGGAAAGGAAGAGTCGAGATTCGACAAGCAGGAAAAAGAGCAGCGCAGCAGAAAGGTCTTTGTGGGCAGCCGGAGGCAAAAACACTGGACGTTCGTGATGCTTACTGGAAGGATATCCAGATTGCAGAAGGCCAAAATGGCTGGGACATCAACTGCAGTCAATTTCAACGACGACGTGCAAAGAAGGTACGCAGCCCACCACATAACACGCAGGCCATAACACCAGACATCTCAAACGCATGCCCTGCAAACGCAAGTGGCCATTGCGACTTACGCTTTGGTGTGACCGAGTGTTCAAGAAGAAACGCTTGCAGTGAACGCGAGTCAAGTCGTCAGATTTTGAGAGGCCCAAATCTTGTCAGATAGTTTTGCCAACCTACTTCACACTCAGGCACATGCATCACAAAAGGGGTCAGTGCTGAGGTTGCTGGTCGGCCGACCAGACACGGCTCGGAGGCGCCAACGCTCACACAAGCTTTAGACGAGCTGGAAGTTGAGCCTGAGCATGAGTTGGAGCAGGACGGTGAGATCTTGCTGGATCTGGACGCCGCCTTTGAAGAAATCATCGCGGAAAAAAACCGGAAGCTGGCACAGAAGATGAAAAAGGACTAAACAAGGGTACATAGATATGCATCCGCTTACATGAATACCTCCCTATGAAGAACCTCTTCGCTCCCACAGAATGAGAAACTAACATCCAGCCAAGTCCGAGCAGCATCGACACCTCGCATCTCTGCATATGTCATCGTCTCGATCCTCCTCCTTACAGGAATCCTGGCTATGTCCGCTGCATCTTCTGATATTGCACCACTACCCGCCTCTTCCTCCTCGACCTCGATCATCAACTCCACAACCCGGGCAGTGATCAGGCTGTCCCAGACCGCCTCGCGCACATGGCGCCACCGCAGCACCCGCACGGCCTCTCGCCTGATCTTCGGGTGCCGACACTTGGCGCCAACCATGTACAACACTGGCACGATCCCGAGTTCTGGCGTAAACACGCTTGGCAGCAACACGCTGAAGTCGTCGTCGTATGCAGCTACAATGCTGTCTGCCAGCGCCACGCAGCGAACAAACTCGGGCAGGAACCTGTCGTACTCCATCTCCCAACTAGGACCGTGACTACAGAGGTGAACCCACACAAGAGTATACTGAAGACGCAGGAGGTCGGCAATGCGTCTGGTCTCAATTGTAGCAGCCGCCTCAAGCGGCATCCTTTCAAAACGTGCTAGCCATCCTTCTAGTTCCGTCTTGAGAACGGATATTTGGATGGGGCAGGGCATCTGAGCTTCGGGCAAGAGCGACCATCGCCCAGTCACCACGCGCAGCTTCATGGCTTTAGCGAGAAGCACCTGCAGCTCGTCCGCAGCATAGTCTAGTGATCTGAAAGCAGATTCTCCATGGCTGCTGCCATAGGGATCATACTGTATCAACGGTGATGGGCCTGGCAGGGCTGGAGTCTGTGGCGTCTCCAGGTCAAGTGGAACCCAGTCAACCGCGTACGTCGCGATCTGGAGGTCGAGACGGCGAAACTGCCTTGTTACTTGAGCCAGCAGCGATTTAACACTCGACACTCCCTGTCGGTAATGGTAGCTGTCAACCGGCCGGGAAGACGTGCTGCCGATCTTCCTGAATTCGTGGCGCAGGAGCTCGATGCCGCCCCGGAGGTGCCTGCTGCTTTGTACTTGGTTGCCGGCGAGGTGGTCGAAGCAGATAAAGAGGTAGCAGGCCAGCAGCGTTACTGCCGTCGCCTCGGTGTCTTTGTCGCTGCTGTAGTGCTGATTGTACGCCAGCAGGAGCTGAATAGCGCGGTTGTAATGGGAAAGAGCAGACCCATCGTCGATGCCCCTGGGTCTAGCACTGTTGAGACGTGCCGGAGCGTGGTGGCCACGCTGGATGAGGGCCAAGGCGAGGGCCGCATGGCGCACCGCCGGTACCGTCTGCGAGAAGTACAAGAGTGTGTTTCGCCAGGCCGTGCTGGGGTTGTGCCGGTTCAAGTCGCCCACGGAGACGTGCTCAAAGAAGGACATCGCTGCGGCTGTGGCGATCTGACCCGGCCCGGCTGCGGTGCCGTCACGCAGGGTCATAAAGGCAGGAAGGAGGACATGCAGTAGCGATGGACTGGGTGTTCTGCACGTATCCTGGAGTTGCTGCGCTCCTGCCTGTTCTGCAGCCGACCCTGGGCTTGGAAGGTGCGTGGCAGCACGGGTTGCCCCTGGTGGGATCATGTAGCCATCACAGGCGCGACCCGTAGAGGAGCACTTCAGACACGAGGGTTGCGCCAAGTCACATTTGACGCGCCTGATTCTGGAGTCGCACCCAACCGAAAATCAGTCCGGCAGAGCACAGATGGGGCCCGAGGGGGGTGAGGTAGTCGTGGCGAAAACTTACTTGCAAGTCGCACAACCCAGCCTCGACTTTGGCGCAAACCTGCGAGGTTTCTTCCTCCACGCCTGCTTCGCGTTGTCGTTGGCCGCCATCGTTCATATCCAGAGGGAAAGGGTGTCTTGGAAAAGTCTACATGAGAAAAGGCATTATGGCTGAGATGTCGGGGAGGCTCAGAGGGCAACCCTGAATATATCCCTGGGTTCTGTGATTGGCAGCTTCGTATAGATGGGACGCCCAGGGGTTTGCATCCAATTGGATCTGACTGGTCTGCTCGTACAGGTGGAGAAGTCTCTGCTGACGCCCTTTCGTCTTTCCCTGTTCGAGCTGACGTGCATGCCCCTTTAGGCAGGGGAAGACCAGGGGATACACACCCAGCTGTAGAGCAATGCTATGTCCTCGCTACCTTTTTTGCCGGTTTGGTGAAGATCTGTGTTGTCGTTTAAAAATGCCGCCTCTAATCTCGTTATGGGGAACTACTAGTCAGGCTCCTGAAACATTCGATACTAGAGCTAGGTCTGAAGCTTGCTTTACATGGATCAGCGGGGAATAAGCAAAACCGGCAGCAGGGACCCGAGTGCTTATCAGCATCCATATGCAGGGCCCATGTAATGAGATGCTCGTTGGTTGGGCGGCTCGTATAAGTTGACTCTTGAGCACCCCATCCGAATGGCCCGGCTGCCCTGACTTCGGAAGCTTCGAGCAGTATAAGTAGTTCGTCAAAGTTGGGACAGATTGTTCAAAATCAGGCAGTCAAGTCCATTGTACATACCGTCAACCATTGTCATAGCATGATAGTGTCACTTCACAATGGCCAAATACCTGAGCAGAAGCGTGGCCCGACTCCTTACCCCTCTTGTCCTTTGCACTAATTTGAGCTGCGATGCTCGCGTTATTGACAATGGTCGGGATCCGGACTATAGTTTTGACATGGTAAGTCAAGAGTCTATGTTGAGTCAGCCTTTTAGATACTCGCATGTTTCTCTTTTTTAATGATGCTGTATCTCCAAGATCGAACCGTCGACGAACCTTGCATGGAAGCCTTGTTTTGGCGGCTTAGCCTGCTCTCGTCTGCAGGTCCCGCTCGACTATGCAGACACGAGCATCGGCACGACCTCGGTCGCCTTTCTCAAGATAGCAGGCAAGAACGCCACGGCCGAGTCTCAAAGCATCATCATCATAGCAGGTAATGTCCGACGACAGTCATTATATTCACTCGATCCCCGGTCGCAATTGACCCAAAGCATCCCCACAGGCGGGCCTGGTGGCTCAGGCATCGACCAGCTATTGGAATTTCGAGACTCGATCGGTTTGATGCTCGGGGAGCAGTACAACTTTGTCTCGTACGACCCCCGAGGCGTCAATCACAGCGGCCCGTTCCCAGCACTTGACTGCTTCTCTGGCAACACCAAGGCCAGGGCGGCATTCAACAGGCTGCACAACAATGCCGTTGCCAACAAGTCGGCCAGCTCGTTCCAGGAGCACTTTACATCCGCAGCCATCTACGGGGCGTGGTGCGACGACGCCGTGAAGAAGGCGTCGCCACATGGGTACTATGTGACTACTCCGGCCGTTGCGCGCGACCTGCTCACGTACATCGATGCTGAGGCCGCCGCCGGTGCCAATGCATCCGGACAGCCACCGAGTCTAGCAGCCAAGCCAAAGCTGTGGGCGTACGCTGGCAGCTATGGCACGGTCGTCGGCACGACCTTTGCCACAATGTTCCCGGACCGCGTGGGGCGGCTCGTACTCGACGGCGTGGTCAACGCCGATGAGTACTACGACAACAGCTGGCGGCAGAACGTCGACTCCATAGACGAGACATATGTGCGGTTCGCAGAGCTCTGCCACGCCGCGGGCCCCGGACGGTGCTCTCTTTGGAGGCCCTCACCAGGAAACATCACGGCGAGGCTCGACGCCATTATTGAGCAGTTCCGCAAGGAGCCGGTGCCCGTAACGGGTTTGAATCTCGGCGGCGGCGGGTTGCCCGACATGGTGACGTACTCGGACGTCAAAACACTACTGTGGCGCACGCTATACGACCCCCTCGTGGCATTTCCGCGCCTAGCGGACGTCCTACACGCTTTCGAGTCTAAGGGGGATGTCGCCGGGCTGCGCGGGCAGTTTGTCTCTCTGGCCGGGACGTACGACTCTGGGAGCATCATCATGTGTGCCGACTCACACCAGCGCAACAGGGGGAGGACAGCCAGCGAATTCGGCGAGTATGCCGAGTACACAATCTTGAGGAGCAGGTATACCGGGGACGTGATGCCGATCACGATGGGCAACGCCAAGTGTCGTGGGATGAATCCGGAGTTGCCTGACAGCATGGTCTTCCAAGGTCAGTCAATGTCTTCACGCACAGAGAGAGCAGCCGGGGTGGTGAAACTTAAAAGGAAACCGACGACACGAAGAAGCGAGCACAGGAGACTGGCCCTGTCCTATCTTGATATTAACCTGTCATCCTCTGCCTCGCAGGCCCTGTTGGCGGGAACACGTCGTTCCCGATCCTGTTCACGAGCAACACCGTCGACGGTGTGACTCCTCTGCTATCGTAAGTACACAAGGCCTTCGTCTCTTAACCCCCCCCTGTCATTCTTGCTCTCTTGTTGTTCTGCCATACTAAGCAGATCCTTCTCTGGACTTGACAGTGCCCGCACCATGTCCTCCCGCTTTCCAGGCTCCGTAGTTCTGCAGCAGGAGGCCGTCGGCGTAAGTTTCTTTCCATGATCACCCTTGCTTAGATGTGCACACGTATATGCCTAGTTGCTGACAACTCGACTAACCGATTCTCTCCCTTCTCGCGTATGGACAGCATGTGGTGGTTAAGCAGAAGGGCTCGACTTGCTTCTTTGGCCACGTCCAGGCGTATCTCGGAGGCGTGGTGCCGCCCGTGAACGTAACGTGCCCGCAGCAATACGTCCCGTTCATGGGCGACGCTTGATGGATGGATGAAGAGAAAGAAGCATGCTTGTGACGGCATATTTGACGGAATGTGGTTTTTGGAATGGCGACATACTGGGGTTTCTCATCAATGTTGGTTGTGGGAAGTTCAAGATTGTACGAAGTCTTGGATATGAATTCATATAAAATGTTTGCAGTCCTGGAATTGGGTGATTACCCGCACGGGTCAAGTCGGGTCGCTGCCTAACGCTGTGCTGACGGCGAGCTAGCCAGTAGCCATGACACGAGCCTTCAACACCATCAACGTCTTCTCTGCGAACTTTCGACTCCGCGACCCGCCGCCGTCGCGATGCAGTCGCCCGAACGCCGCGGCGCCGTCCAGGGCCAGGGAATCGCAGCTTCGCCCTCGACGTCGCCCTCGGCCCTCTCCAGCCACAGCCCCGCCGCTGCCGCCGCTCCCAGTAATCCCAAGAAGTCTCGCAGCTGCGCAGTCTGCCGCTCCCGCAAGGTCCGCTGCGACAAGCTGTCGCCCTGCACCAATTGCCGCCGCGCTGGCATTGCCTGTGTCGTGCCCCAGCCTGACCGCCTCCCCGCTGGGCCCGCCGCCTCGACCGCGCCGCCCTCTCCCGCGACGCAGCCGGCGACTCGTCACAGCCTCCGCAGTCGACGTTGCTGCCGCCGCCCACCCCGCAGGTCCTCGAGCGCCTAAGAAACCTCGAAGCCCTCGTCCGCGAGCTCAACAGCCAACTGCAGCAGGCCCAAACCGGCAACACAAGCAGCAGTGCTGGCCAGAGCCCGCCCTCCGCCGGCCCCGCAACCAGCCCTGACGCGTCCACCCGAACCAGCGAGCCTCGGGGCGAGGCGGGCCTGGGCCACGTGCAGGGCAGCCTCGGACGCCTAGCCATCAACGACTCCCACAGCAGTCGATATGTCAGCAGCAGCTTCTGGATCCGCATCAAGGACGAGGTATGGCAGCCCTAGTGACAGTGATACATCTCATGCTGACCTCGCCTACCCAGATCGATGGACTCGAGGGGGAAGCCAGGGACCAAGGCATGAACGATTTGGAATCGTCGGACGATGGCGACGACCAGGGCGAGTCTGGCTTTGGTGGCAGCATGCCCGCGTCCGAGAGGAGGTCGACTGGCGGCACGCTCGAACTCGACAGAACTCCCGCCGAGCGCCACGCATTCATGTTTCGCCACAACCTGAGCGCTGCACAGCCCCGGCTTGAAGACTTCCGCCCGTTGCCATCCCAGGTGCCCTTCCTCATCAACGTCTTCCATGAGAACGTGAACTCGTTTGTTCAGGTCGTCCACATCCCCACCGTCCACAAGATGACACGGGACATACGCAAACAAGGAGGCACGAGCAGCCTGAGCCCGTCTGATGAGGCCCTCTTGTTCTCTATATACTACGTAGCGGTCACCTCAATGGAGGATGAGGATGTGCGTAGCTTCCCTGTCCTATCCTGACAAGAGGGTATTCTTTGCGACTCGCTGACAGATTTCTGAGCTCAGGTCATCGCCAACTTCGGCACGACCAAGAACGACCTGAACCTCAAGTTCCGCCTCGGCTTCGAGCACGCCATGGCCCGAGCTGACTTTCTCAACTCGCCCAACCTCACACTGGTGCAGGCCCTGGCCACGTTCCTGTTCCTCGTGCGCCGGTACGACAGCCCCCGCTACGTCTGGATGATGGTCGGCGTGGCCATCAGGATGGCCCAGTCGCTCGGCCTGCACCGCGATGGCGCCTCCTTTCCCGGCCTCAGCCCTTTCGAAATCGAGATCCGGCGGCGCGTCTGGTGGGCACTGTACATCTTGGACCTGCGCTCATCAGAGGATCAGGGCACGAGCATGACCATCACTGAAGGCAACTTCGATACCAAGCGGCCCTTGTCCATCAACGACAACGACATCTCGCCGCAGACGACAGAACTACCGCCCGAGCGCGAGGGGTATACGGACATGACAATGCCCGGGATCTATATCGACACGGCTGCTGCCGCCGCCAAGCTGCTCTCGGTCGAGATTCACGACGGCATTCCAGACATTGAGCACCACGGGCGCCTCGTAATCGAGAGCTATGCGGTACTCGAGCGCTGCGGTGCACAGATCAGCAACGCGCAGTACCGCATGGCAATGGTCATAGCCTCACTCGTCGTCGCCAAGACGACGCTCATCCTGTACCTGCCTGTCGTCGCCGCGGCGGGATCCCCGGGGACAACACGCACAGAGGACATTAGCAGGAAGCTCCTTGTGTCGGCCATCGAGGTCGCTGAGTTCAACCACGAGCTCAGCGCGGACCTGGCCTTCCGGAACTGGCACTGGCTCTGCCAGACATATTCGCACTGGTACGCCATCGTGTACATCCTCACGCGGATCTCGGCGAGGCCCTGGTCACCCACGTCGGAGCGAGCGTGGACCGCCCTACGCAGCCCGTGGCTAATACCAAAGTACCCCGAGCACGTCAAAAGGAACAATCAGGTCATTGTCCCGCTCCGGCGGCTCATGGCCAAGAGCAAGGCACACCGCGCGAGCGAGCTTCGGAGGCTGCGATCGGACCCCGTCGCGGCACAGGCAGTCGAGGAAGACGACAAGAAAAATCCCACGGCGCGGAGCCACGGCATCGATGTCATCTTAGAAGGTTCCGACGACGACGTCCAGGCTTACCATCTCGAGAAGTGGCGCCAACTGCTTATGCATGGGGGTAGTGACGCGCCCGCGCAGTTATCGTCCTCGTCCTCGGCTTCTCCTCGTGCTATGTCCAATATCGCGCCGGCTTATGCTAGCGGTGGCGCCGGCATGTCGGGCACAGAAGCCAGTTACTCGACGATGTCGTTGGGTTCATTCGACACTTCACCATCCAACACGGGCAGTGGCGTGAGCAACACGATGGCGCCAGGCACTCTTCACCAGGCGTCGACATCGTTTCACCCTGATCCGGTCGCGTTCGTGAGCGCCCGGAACTTACAGCAGCAGCAGGCTTCCTGGAACTCGGAATACAGAGCACCAACAACGACCGACGACAACAGCGAGGCACCACCACCAGCATCGGGCATCGGCACAGGAGCCGTCCTCGAGTCGTGGCTGTGGGCCGACGCAGACCTGGGGGGGACGCTCCCGCCGTCGTCTGGGCAGAGCTATCACAATGGCCAGGGCGGGGACTGGGCCGACACAACGATGAACAACTTCGACGCGGAAATGAACTGGCTCGACCTCATCGAGTCGGCCAAGGACATGGAGTGGGAGGCGCTGCCGCAGATGGGTGGGATGTGGTGATTTTCGTAGGTTGTGAATATAATTAGCACAGATGCCTCGTACTTGGTGATTGAGGAAGATTGTGTATCACCACAGCTTAGTTCCCTGTGTGGTTAAAATTACATGAATTTCCAAGGCCAGTTTATCAAATGAGTTGCGGCGGTATGTGAATAGCTTCAATATGAAGATCGTGTTGAAGCCACTAAACTCCGGTATCAGATACTCGCCCAAATTCGGAGGGATTACGGGTGTTTAGCTGTTCTAGTGCACAAAATCTAGCGAATCTATTCCACAAGCTGTCTCGAAAAACGTCAGGTGTCAGACAGTTTAATATTCGGCAAATTCTATAAATTTTATTTTCCTTGTTAAACCCATTTCTTCCTGAAAGAAATCAGATCCCAAAATCATTTAGCCAAAATAAAATTGCTTAAAATTAGTATTCTTGGGCGTAGAGGATGCTCGGTATGTTTTGGGCTTTTTTTTAAAAAAAAAAAAGCACCAGCTAATTCTGCAAGCCAAGACATCACATATTCAACAACATGTCTCTCTCCGCCCACTATTTGTAAACCGAGAGGAAAGACAGACATGCATAGCCACGAGCAACAAGTTAACTATTCAATATCGGTAATTAAGCCCAGGCCAAGGACCCAACTGCCAAAGACAGGTGACAGTAGCCTGATGAAAGCCGATGTAGATATATTGCTACTAAGATATCGAAGTATATCAGAAATGATCCCATCTATCGGGTGTGTGTGTCTTGGCGACCTGCAAGCGCCCATTCTTCTTGTTCGGCCCCAGAGTCTTGGCTGCCGATGGCCAGAACCCCAAAATGTGGCTGATGCTGACATGCTCCAACGATGCCCCATGCCCCCGTAAGCTGTCATGCTGGAAAAGGCAGGCAAGGGGGGTCGGGTCGTCTTGCTGCTGCTGCATGTGCACGCACGCACGCCCCCTCCACGTGACCGCCGTGCATGCAGGAGTCCATGTACTTTGGCCACAGCTTCTAGATGCCTTACAAGAGAGAGAGAGGGAGAGAGAGCCTTACGATAGGGCTGATGCTGGCTAGCACCGCCCTGACAGGATCCATGCGGATGACTGATGGGCGGTCATTGGGCTGCTGCAGCACCACCGCCGCCGGGGCGTATTTCGGGCCAAACACGGTGCGGCAGGCACCTCGTCGGGAGAATTTGCCCTTGGATGGAGCGTGGGAATCACAGATGGTGTTGGGAGTCGACTTTGTTTTGGAGGACGTTGGCGGAAGGAATCAATGCAAAGAGCGCGGTGGAGATGCTGCGTGGCTGTCACGAGGGCCTCGTTGTGGGGACGGAGAATTCGTGCTTTCAACCGCGATTACAGGCATCCTCGGCATCTTGTGTGTTTTGGGTGGCTCTTTGTGCTCTTTGATCGGCAATACTTTTCAGAGCGATGCTGCTTGTGCAGTGCTGCATGTTGGCGAGAGAAGCCGGCAAGGACCAGGACCAGGCTCAATCAGTAATTCTCCGCTAATTAGGCGCGTGCACGGAAGGGTTACACCAATTCCCAAGTCGGGCGCTTCCCCCTTCCCCGCCGTGCCAGCGAAGCCTCCAGCTAGAAATAGCCCCTGGGTGGTGCATCGTCCCGCACTGCTGCAGCACTCGGCAATTGTCAGCGGCCGACGCGCGTGCCCGTGGGGTTCTTACTGCCGTCTTCCACCTATCGACGCAGGAGCATTTGGGCAGTGATATTCCGGTGTGTCGTATCGGACGGCGCTGGCAGGCCTACTGGGCTGCGCTTACTCAAATGCTGTGCCTCCTCCTTACTGACAGCGGAGCGTCTGAGCTGGCAATTCTTCGCGCTCAGCCAATCTTTGTATTCGGCGCCATCGTTCACCGTCACCGCCACCGGATGAGGCTGTCATTCCGGTACCGAAAATGCTAGACGACAACGACATGGCAAAAGGCGCTATGCCGAGGTCCGCCGTGCCGATACGCAAGCCTCCGAGGCCCTTTTCTGCCAAGGTCAAGACTGGTGCGTCATCTTTCTCGACTGTTATTTCTGTGCCACATGGCCCAAGTATGCTAATTTGACAATGCGTCTCAACAGGCTGCCAGAGATGCAAGACCCGGAAAGTGAAATGCCCAGAGGAGAAACCGCAGTGCAGCCGGTGCGTCCGGATGGGCCTCTCAGACTGCCAATATCCGTTGCTCTCGCAGCCGGCCAAAACTCGTCCCCACATCTCCTGGCAGTCACGACAAGCGATCCCGTCACCGGCACTGTACGCCCTCGCCAGGGCGCCGTCTGGTGCGTACTTTGGCCCGGCCATCTCCGCGCTCAGTCCAGTCCAGGTTACATATCTCGATCGCTTCCGTCACAAGATGATGCTGCGCATTACATTTCTCACATTCAACGACTTCTGGGGCCGGGTTGTTCTCCACGAGACCTTGGCCGACGAGTGCGTTCTCGATGCTGTGCTTAGCCTCGGGGCTCTGGATCAGGCGTGGGACCACGACAGAGCCACGCGAAATTATCGGGGCTTTGGGGCCGGCCAGCGCACCGGAACCTCCCTGGCCTGCGCCTCGTCGTCATCGTGCTACCGAGACGCTGTGAAGCACTACTCGCGATCAGTCCAGAGGCTTCACCGCCGGCTCAAGGCCGTGTCTGCGTTGGCACCCGAATCTCGCCATCAGATAGAGGGCGGCGAGTCGACACAGGCCGCCACAGAGGTGCGCCAACTGGTACCAGTCCTGACCATGCTGTACTGCCTATTTGAATGGCTACATGGCGACGAATGCGCTCACGATCGTCTCCTGTCGAACGGACTGTCGATGGCCATGGGCGATGCACTTTTGCCAGTCGGGACCAACGGCTCCACGATCGGCCGCAATACGCAACTATCCCGTGCTCTTGTCGATGTTGCTGGAACGAGCAGTGGTAGGTTTTTCGAGCAGTCTGAAGATGCCAGCTCGTTACTGGTCCGATGGATTGTCCTTAGCTGGATCCAGTGGCCTGCATTTTCCACGTCTGCAGCTGCGGTTGCACGCGACTATGACTTGCACGCCGGACGAGGCAGGATTGATTTGCTGTCACTACCGCCACCACCGGCGACGCTGGCTGAAAGGGGCTACGAGAGCGTGGGCGGCATGGTGGTGAAGCTGGTTACTCTGGTCACGCTGTGGTTCATGCGTCTTCGCGTCGACGGTGTGGACGATGCGGTCACGGCGGCTGTGGCAGGCAAGGAAGGGGTGGTGCTCGACAGGCTGCGTGAGGAGCAACACAGGCTCGAGGAGTGGGTGTGCGAGTGGGAGGTGGCATTGTCGGGCAAGGCGGCCGTCGAGACAAACAGCATTGGCAAGATGCTGCTGAAGGAGTTTCTATTTGGGTTTGAGACGCTGCGGTTCATGGTTCAGGTAGGCGTGCCAGGCTCGGAGGCGGAAGCGAGGAGTGTGTTGACGGCGCACCGGATCATGGACGATATTGAGGCGCGGGTACGTGTCAACAGCGCGCTGGGCAAGGTCGGGCTGGGCGAGTGCGAGCCGACGCCGCTAGGGCTCATCTGCCGCGAGTGCCGCGACATGGAGGCGCGGGCGCGGGCGCTGACGGTGTGCCGGTGGGCATCGCAGGCGCCGCGGGCTCTGTGGGACGCCAAGGGCAGCATGATCGGGTCGAATGCGCTGGCGGCGCTCGAGGAGCAGAGTCGAGACGGGACAACGGGACAGGTGGCGCGGGAGTCGCAGTGGCGGTGGGTGCACGCGGCCTGGGCCGACGGGCACGAGCTGCTCGAGGTGACGTTCAGGTCGGTGGTGCCCGACGACGGCGGCCAGTTCCGGTACAAGACGAGTCGGCTGGCGACTGTCGACTATGGGTTTGTGGCGGCGTGACGGAGGGCATCACAGAGCATACTGGCGTAGCGGTTCCATGTCGTCGCAATCAAGACAAGAGTGCTTGCTGTACGCCGAGGCTCGATGTCAGGATCCGGGAGATGTGTCGACGTCTCCACCCGGCGCCGTGCGGGAAGCACTCTCGGCACGGGCCGGTGCTGGAGGGAATCCGAGAGAAGGACTGCCGAAGACGACAGAGCAGGCAAAGACGACGACGACGGCAGGCGGCTGCGGGAGACGCTGCAGGCAGGCGGCGCGAGGACAGGATGCGCGGTGGAGGGCGGTGATTCGCTCGAGGGCGCGAGGGGGTCATGCACTGCCAGCTCAGCGCGGGGCCGGGGCCGGGGCCGGGCCTGGGGATTGGGCGGCCGGCGAGGGCGGCTGCAGGCGCCGCCAGAGCGAGCCTTCCATGGCGAGGCATGGCTCCCGTGCACCGTCGGTGGGCCGCCATGGCCAGGGCGGTCGGTGATGCGCTGGCACTTGTCAGGTCCCACCACCATCAGCTGCGCCAGCGCATCCGGTCTTGATGTTGATGTTGACTTCCGCTCTGGCCCCCTGCCTGCATCCCGCAACCTCCCTTCTTTGCTTTCCAGCACCCGCCCGCTGCAGTCGACCTTCTTCCTTCTCCTGCTTCTGCTCCTGCTCCAGCTCCAGTCCAGCGCCAGAGCCTGCGTCCGCCTGCTTCCGCTCCGAGCCTCACCACAGACGCTGCACCGCAACCGTCCACAACCGTGGCTCGCGTCTCCCCCGCCCCCATCAACAGCACCCCGCCACAAACACCCCTATCGCGACGACGCCCGCTGCCATGACTGCCAGCCCAGCCTGAGTGGTAGTCCGCCGCTCTTCTCGATCCTTCGCCTCCTCCCCATCTTCGTCTTCGTTGACCTGCACAGGTCAACTCTGTGAGCCCGCAACCATGATCTCCATGCAGCGCTCCCTGTCCTCGCCCGTCTGCGTCCAGACGTCCCCTCGTGAGTGCTCGGTCGTGCCCCGTACCGTCAGCCCATGAGTTCCTTGCTGACCTTGCTACACGTCCTTGCTCAGCCGAATCACCGCCTTCCACCCGCCCGTCCTCGAGGTCTCCCGAAGTATCCCCAGGCCCCCTCGACGAGTCGCCACGCACCCGCCGATACCGATCTAGAAGCCCTACAAAGTCCACCGCCCTATTTGAGACTCATGTCTCTCTGCCCATGCGCAAGGCCAACGACGCATCCTCTCAGCTTGGCCGCCAGTCACCCACAAAGACTGCGAGCCCCATCATTGTTCAGAAGCCCATCATAGAGCAGACTGTCCTGCCCGCACCCTACCAGGAAATGAGGAAGCCGAGGCTCGACCACCCGAGGGAAACCCCGCCCGCTGCCATCAGTACTGCCCCTACCATGGCACCCCAGCCACTACTCGCCGATCTCTCCCTCTATAGGAATACCAACATCAACCTGGAACAGGATGGAACAACCCTCGTCGAGCTCTCTCACCTGGTTCAGCTGTCCAAGCACCAGGAGCGCAAGCGCGCAAGCACCAGGGTGCGCCTCCAGCGCAGCCTGATCTCCTCCGCTCTGTCAGCCCGACTGACGAAATGCGGCGAGATCACCCTCAGGAACCTGGCCGAGTGCTTCCGCAACGAGGACAAGAAGGGCTTTGCCAGCCTTTTCAACGCCATCCATGACGTGCGCTCGAGTTGCGACGAGGCCAGGAGCTTTGCCGTATTGGAGCCCGAGATGGATGCTCTAAGGTCGCCAGGTGCAGCTTCCAGCTCGGGAAACCCTGACACGCCCGTGGGAACATTTGGAGCCATGCCTGCTGGGCAATCCGTGGTGCCCTTCTTGAATGACATCTCCGCCTCGGCCAGGGAAGCCTTCTTGAACTTCTTGACGCAGCTGCGTACTAATCCTGATTACCTGGCGTCTCGCCTCAGCTCTCTCACCGCCACCGAGATACAATCGCTTACCTTTTTCCACAAGGGGTTGGAGCCGATCGAGCCTGTTCTGCCGTCCTACAACCGGCCCGGTGCACGCGGAAATGCTGGGGCAAACAGCCGCGGCCCCAGCAATCAGCTCAATGCCGTGGAAAGGCTCCTGTCCTTCCAGCGACACGATCCCCTGTCTGCCTTGATCTATACGTGCTTTGCCAATTCCGCCGGGCCAGACAGCGCCGAGGATCGGCGAAGAACGGATGTTTGGGCTGCTGCTTGTGCGAGACTGGTCCAAAACAAGGTGCACCACTCTGTACTTACCTCGGTCCTCAATGTTTGGTCAACGATGCGCGACTGGGCAGGCCGCTCAAACATGGAGTTGTATCTCATGAAGATCCTGGAGGACGGAGCATTTCTCCTCGATCGAGCCGAGGACCCAAATGGCACCAGGTTCAATCTCTCGACCTGGACAAACAAGGACAACGCCGCCATGGAGGAATTCTACGACAACGCCGTGGATGGACTATTTGAGATTCTCGATGATGAAGATGCCACTGGAATTCCAGATGGAGTGATTGAGCTCGGCAACGCAATCCTGCGTCGCGTGGACAACAAGCTTGTCGATGAGGTACGCCGGTGGCTGGTCTACCAATGGCTTTTTACCAACTGGCTGTTCGCCGTGGTCATCCATCCTGAGAGCTACGGTATGATGGCTGAGTACCATATTACCGAATACGGTAGGCAAAAGGTCCTCAAGCAGGTGGCACACCGTGCTCAAAAGCCTGTTCTTGACATGCTCATGTCCTACAAGGCGAAACCGGATCCAGTGTCCCCCAAGATCCAGGGCCATATCCAGAACATCCTTGGGCGGTTCCGGCCATCCAGGACGGCCAAGACTGCAAGGCTACTCCCGGCTCGATCGATCACGTCTCTGCGGGAGACCGCCGAGGTTCATCCGTACCTCGTTGTCAGCCCTGCTGATCTCCTCACCCTGGTCAACGCATTATTCCCTGAGAGGCGGCCCCAGTCTTCATATATGAGCAGCATCAGGTCTGGCGCACCATCCTTGTCGGGCTTCTCGGCCATCTCCCAGCCAGTCTCCATCGGCACGGCACGAAGCAACAACTTTGACACGGCATCCATTGCAAGTTTCAGCGCGTCTTCTGTGCTCAGTGACGCAACGACCTCACGGGACTTTGACCAGCACAACGCCGGCAGCCCACAGCGGTACTCTCCTCCATTCACCGACCTCGATTCGCAGAGACCGTCTGCCAACTATGAGGATGACGGCTATCGACTCCGTCTTGCCATGCACGAGATGGTCCAGACGCTTGGCGCAGAAACAGTAGCCGGTTCCTGCCATCCATGCGCTGAGCGTTGGGCTGTGCTGTTCATATCCGCCAATGGAAGCAATCTCTCTTTGCAAATGACGTACGATCCCGATGAGGATGTAGACGAGGAGAACTCTTCCACCACTAGCGAGACAGAGGACGACGAGCTGGACAGTAGACCAGAGCTTGACAACGACTACCACCTTCTGCGTGACTCCATCCTCAAGTTAGTTGAGGACTTTGACATCCCTAGAAACCTCACCGATGACGGGTCGAGGACCACGCTGAGCAACCGTGCTTCTGGGTTAAAGAGGTACAAGTCAAAGACCAGGGTCGTCATCCCGGAGTCGTCCATGGGCAGCCGCAATCCATACCGGCCGCGAGGAAGCCAGGACAACCCCTCAAGCATCAAGTCACCCTCCCCTACGGCTGAGGAGGCCGAGGATGAGCTGGCCTCGCAACCAGTCTTGGTCAAGATGCTGATTGCAGCTTCGTCGCAGTCACGGGTGCAGTCTGACTTTGTCAGCGCTCATCTGTACTGGAGAACACTACAGCAGCTCAATGCTCTTGGCTCATCCTCGTTACGCAAGAACGGATTCGCTGCGCTCTTGAACATTTTCGCGAGAGGGCCGCGCGATTCGATCCGCCGCTCGGCGTCTGCAACCGAGGAGTACGATGCCTGGCTCATCTGGCTCAAGCAAAGCCAGGAACGTCACGAGGGCTTGCTCGATACCATGATGAAGAGACTCAGAGGTATTAGAGACAAGATGTGGTACAAGACCGACGTCCACAACTCACAGCCATATGAGGACATACGGTGCCACTGCACGGCTCTCAAAATCATGGGCGTGCCGAGCAAGTGGGATTCCTACAAGCGAAATAGGGCACAGATGTCTCGTGGACTCTCGGCAAACTTTCTCTATCAGAACGAGTCCCAGACCCTCGACTTGCTGGCAGCGGCTGAGGAGCAAGGTGGACCAAACAAACTGAGAGATGACCAGGCCGACAAGACTTCTCGCTGGCTCGAATCGTTTGGGATCGAAAACTTCTGCCGCGGTGAGGAACGCATCCACCGGTTCTGTTGCGAGGTGGATACCTGCATCAGCAAACTGGTTGCAGAACAAGTCATGGACAGCCCTGTTCTCTGGTCGAGCGAGCTGTTCACTCGTGATCGTGGCGTCTTTGGCGGGCCCCGAATCGCTCGTGAAAGGGAGAGCTACTACATTGACGACGACGTCGTTAGTGTTGTCAGCGGCCATGGACGACGGTACACGTCATCTTCTACAAGAGCAGGCTCGGTGGCTCGGGATTCGCGCAGTGTCACTTCCTTCAATCTGAGCCAGGTCTCTGTCGACTCAAGCCGGCACAGCTACCCCAGACACGGCGCCGCAATGTCCGACATATTGGACGCTCACGAATACTTCGGGTTGGCCTCCCCAGTGCACTCGATTGATCCCAACACGACGTACTGGTCCCCTTTCCAATCCACGATGCCTTCAGCAGCCTCCGCAATGTCGACTACATCGCGTGCTCATTCTCCCACTACAAGCATCACAAATCTTTCGAGTGCTTTCTCGCACCCTTTCTCCTCGGCAGGGTCAACACACCAGGCAAATGCGCGGCCAGGCACTGCGGCATCCTCTAACGAGACAGTGCACCAGCAGCGTATATCTGATGAGAAGCAGCAGTTCCTCACAGATCTCCGCCAGACTCTCACCAGTTTACTGCTCTCGGATCTTGGCAACCTCGTCTTCTCGCGCGGTTCCGAGACAGACTCGTGGTTCAATGACCTAGGACAAAAATGCATTGACCGTGACGAGGCGCAGGAAGCCAGGTCACAGCGGAAGTCACCCAGATCGGACCGCAGTAGCCGGTCTAGCCTCAAACAGAGGGTCATCGAGAAGAAGAAGAGTTTCGGCGACCTACGCGGGGCAGGCGAGAGCGCTGCCGAGTCGACCTGCTCAGACAGAGTCGACCCTGGTGCGAGCCACGGCAGTGACTCTGTAAAACCAGACGTCCATTCGCAGTCATCTCCCAAGCCTCGCAGCACGGCGGCCAAGGATGGCACAGCAGACTTCCCATACAAGAAGGCATACCAACGGCTCTTCCGCATGTTTAGCGTCCACCCCAACCCTCAAGTGAAGCTCAATGCTCTGTTCGAGCTCAAGAATCTCGTGGAAGCTTCGCTGCTTACAAGTGGGCGCAAAAACAAATGGGCCCGCCAACAGCGGCTTGCGGCGAAAGACAGCCACGCCGATCACGGATCAAGCCCGAAAGTCTTGGAACAGACCATTGACAGCATTAAAGAGCGACGCTCGCACGCGAGCCAGCCCATCGCCGCGCATCCTTGGAGCTCTCGATTCATAAGTGCTTCGGACGCGAAGTCCATCATGTCCGTAGCGGCGGCACCCAACTCTGACGCCGTCGCGAACTTGCTGTTATCTCTTTTCAAGGACAGCCAGGTGCGGCCCAGGACCCTGTTCCGCGACTTACAATTCATCTCGTCCTTCGTCTCACCGTCCGTCCTGGACAAGAGCGAGAAGGGCCGAGCCTTTTGGGATGCCGGGCTTGCGGCGTTGACGCTCAAGCAGGACGTCTGCAGAAACATGGTCAATACAGCATACGACATTATCGACCTGGACCAGCAACTGTCGCGAAAGCCCGCTGCCTCGAGCGCCGCTGCGGCCCCCGGAAGCAAAGAAGACAAGGTGGGGGGGCAAAGCGGCGGCAGGCTCGGGTCCCTAACACCGCGAGACGCCGCGCGAATGTACAGCATCACGGCCAAGGAGGGCGACCCCATGGCGCAGCGCGAGCTTGCGCTGCTGATCCTCTCGCGGCACGAGCTGGTCGTGGACAGGGCGACGCTACCTCTGGCCAAGCCGCGCGACGTCTTCAAGCAGGCCGTCATGGACAACTTTGGTGGTGGCGGCAGCGGTGCCGGGCGTTCCGGCGGCGGAAGTACTGCGCGCCACGTGAGCGAGCGCGTGAGGTCGACGTTTTCTGCCAGCAGCGGCGGCGGTGCCTCTGGCGGAGCTGGCAGCAATGGCAGCAACGCATCGTCCTCGTCGGCCTCTGGCCTTGGCGGCGGCAATGGCGGACAAGACGCAGGGAGCATCGGCGACGTTCGTCCCGACCCGAGCCTCATGTGCGTCGCGTTCCACTGGATGGAGACGGCGGCGCAGGGTGGCGACGCGCAGGCCAAACAGTTCCTCGTAGACAACGACATGCGGAGGGACTGAGACTTTTTTTTTTTGTGTGACTGACCTGTCGAGCTCCCGGCGGGCGACAGGATTATTCATTTTCTGGGGTGCCGGGGGTGCTTGTCTCTGCCCATTTCTGTCCTGTTTTCCCCCTTCATATAATGATTGCGAATACCCCTAGAAGTTCTTTAGTTTTTCCTTCACGAACAATATGATTTCCTGGATGAACATCAAAGTTTCGAACTCTTGCCGCTCCGTCCTGTGACTACTTATGCAGTTGCTCGGTGTCTGCCAATATGTCAAGCTCCAGCGCAATGTGCAAGAGTTTTCACCTGCATCACGTGTCAGTCCTATGCAGTAGGACGCCATAGCTGAACGAAAGAGCAAGTCTGCTTTCATCTGATTCATTAATTTATGTCTAGTAGTAGTAGTAGTAGTAGTAGTATTGTTCGTGACTCTAATCGTTAACTCCTGTCAGCTTCCCCATGCCATGCATTATCCTATCATTATTATTAATGAGAACCAGCTCGTGCATCCGGTGTTCTTGATTCCAAGCATAATGCGGATTTCATCCGGAAGTCGTCGTCCGCTGCTACTTCTTCTTCTTCACCGCCGCGCTGGCTATTTTCCCGCGGCTTGATTTCTGACTTGACCTATGGATCTAGCTCCCATTGTCGCTGTCGCAACCGCTTTCGCTTTCACTTCTGTTGCTCGACGCCTCGTCTTCTGTGTCTGGATCAATAGCAACGACCGTCATGTCCGACCGCACGCGGAAGCGCTTGCCACGCCATGTCACGGAACCGCCGAGCAGCACAGCCCAAGTCCAGATTGGCAGTGCGAGAATCTCTCGCCCAAGCCAGCCGAGAAGCCACTCCCCAAGGGGGCGCTTCTCGTTTCCACCGTGCTCAAAGCCGCGCGCGAAGCGTGGCGTCGCAAGCCTCTTGTCGTCGCTGTCGTCCACTTCTATCGTGGCCCCCCTGTAAAGGACTTTGAAGACTATACGGTCCACGGACATCCATGCCGTCACACCCGCGAGCCAGAGGAGCCCCATGGCCTGCCAGGTTTGAGGAATGCCCGTGACTTTGTGAACCCACGGCACGGTGGTCAGCCCATACGAGAAGTAAAGATTGCACACAAGTGACTCGCAGGCGTGCTCAGCAAGCGTGGCCGCCAGCACAGTCCACTTGCGTGCGCGTAGCCAGCGCACGCGACGGCTCCAATATGCAACCACAGACATGCCGGCGACTGGCTGCACTGCGAGATCGCCCGCTGCGAGGCCATGGTTATCGTGCCCGTCGATGTGGGATCGCCAGAGCAAATCGCCGATGGCGTGGTCTTCGCACAGGTAGTATGAGAAATGGTCAAGTCCCTGGGGCAGTTTTGCCGCCGATGTACCTGCGAGTGTGGGGTTCTGTGTAGCGTCAGTGACGCGGTCGATGTGCGACTTGCGAAACATGTTGCTCTTGCCCAGAGCGCAAGGGGCCACTGCAACGGCGTTGATTGCACAGTAGAACTTTGCGTGGGTCGTGGCCATAAACTGTTCCTCTAGTCGACCGCCGCCATGGGTGCGCCAGCGCGCGAGGAGCGATGTTGGGACCTGGACTGCAGCAGACGAGTCGGAACTGCCCGTGATGGAGGCACCGGAGAGTAAGGCACGACCCTCGCCGTCCTGCTGGGCCATGGAGCTGACTGTGTCGACGACAATGGGGAGCTGGTGGACAAATTTGACGGGCTTAGTCGTTGGGGCGCCGGGCTGAGAATAGCCGCAGAGCCTATCGACCAGACGGCCAAGGGCTCCTGGGTTGACCCAGACGTTGCAGTCGACAGCCCAGATAATGTCGCCCTTGGCCTCGCGGTAGGCGCGACTCAGATTGCGAATCTTTGGGTTTGGGCCGACATTGTTGACATTGCCCTCGGGGCCGTGAAGCAGAGGGTCCTCAGACTCGATGAAGATGCGAGCATCGGCCTGTGGGAAGTCCTTGAGCAGCTGGCGCAGGGTGGGCAGGGCGGCGTCGTCGAGGTCAGAGACGCAGAAATAGATTGTGAGCCGGTCGGCCGGGTATGCCTGGTTGAAGGACGAGGCAAGACAGTCGTAGAGGCCCGGCTCGAGACCCTTTACAGGGCGCAATATCGTCACGTGCGGCACTTTGTCGTGGGAGAGTGAAGGGGAGACTGCCTGTGCAGGCCTGGCCGAGTACTTGCGGAATCTTGTGGGAGAGCAGAGAGGATTAGCGGGAGTGTTGCATGTCTGCGTGAGCGCTGTAGAGCAGCAGGGACAAGCTCACAGTGCCGTGATGCCAATGGTCTGGATGGCGACAACGACGCAGCCCCAGACGAGGCCGACGTAGCCCAAGGCTTCGTGGAGGGAGGCCATCCGTGGCGTCTCGATCGAGGGGGGGCTTTGTTATGGGCGAGAGGCGGCAGGAGCCATGGGGTGAGGGCTGCGGTCGAAGTAGAAGGCGGAAAAGGAGAAGGAGAAGGAGGGACAGCCCAGTATTGTAGCAGCTAGCCGACAGCAGTGAGTGATGCGCCAGGCCGTTGAGCGAGGCGGACACTTGTTGTATGGACAGTGGTGCGCGTGGTTGCTCAAGTGACGAGGATGGCCAGCATGTCAGGTGTGGAGCGGCGGCCGGGACCGCCGCCAATGGTTTTAGGTTGCATTGTTCCTGCCGCCTGCAGAACTCGGCAAGACCCCTGGGCGGCACTGCTCAGCTGAGATTGCACAACAACGCCTGTCGACTCGACCCTGCGAGATTAACATTGCCGTGCGACAGGCTCGTTCGTCTGTGCACGACATGCACGACACGCAAGGCATCAGACTCGGTCTGCACCGAGCCCCGTGTCCGGCCACAGCAAAATGCGCTGGGTCCCTCTCCTGGACACACCTAAACCAGCTTTCTTTTCAATGCAGTCGTGTCCGTCTATTTCTTCTCATGCTATGTCTCGCCTTGTGATGCGCAAAGCGTCTGTATGCCTGGTTTGATCATCGAAAGCGACGGTATATCCTGGAGGCGACTCTAGAGCACCCAGCCCCGCTAGTGCGTCAGAAACTTCCCTTCCCATCTTAGCCAGCCTCGCCTATTCCATGCTTGTAATATCTTCAAGCCCTGGGCTAAACGACGTCTTCTCGCGTATCTCTATGCCCGGCCCGATGGTGTGAGTCTTCCGTCGTGTGAGGGGGAAAATCTAGAAGGGAGGACAGAAGAAATACTCGTTAGCATCCCTATCATCAGATATGCGCAGCCTGCCATAGCCTTAACTTATCACATGCACGACAAGAACTCACCCTTGTGTTTGCCCATCCCAGCCTGAAGGCAGCCTCGTGGGCAAAGAGCTCGCCAAAGCCCAGCATCATGCCGTTGATAAATGGCAGCAGCAGGTTGATGGCGGTGCCGCGCATCAGCGACCACATCGTCGGGGCTTGGTAAACCACAATAGCAGGAGAGCCAGGCGGCGAGACGTCGTCGCCGGCAGAGTATTGCTCGCTGTCCGAGTGCATCGTGATGCCAGACTCGGCCAGCGGGTTGGGCTCGTCGAGGGCCATCGTGGGTGTGCGGCGTGGGGTGACAAGGCTGCGTGCCTGTGACGGATCGGGTAGATTGTTTGACAGTGAGTTGGACCGCCGTCGGTGGGGTGATTGCGTCGATATGTCTGTGTGCCTCCGAAGCTCTGCCCTGGTGATGTTGCTTGTCCAGCTGCAACGCGCAAGTTACCCAGCGGCGTGGTAACCCGACGTCGGCTGGGCCACTTGTGCATGTATTTGTGCCCTGATGAAGTCCGTTGTGCAATTAGCTATGCTTAGCTGACTCATCATAGTGGGGTATGGGGCGCCCGCCCCGCCTCCAGCGCAGGCAGTCGCGGTTGTGCCTGACGTCTGCGTGTCGTTGCCGAGCTGCCTGCAATTGATGCGATCGAGTGACATACGTCAGCTGCTCATATCCACTTGGGCAAGCATCACAGCCACGCACGCCGCAACTGACAAGCAACTCTCCTTCCTCTTCTCATCAACACAGGGTCTTGAAACCTGCATCACTCCTTTGGCTGCTAACTATCTGAGTAACCACACATTTGACCCCTCCTCTTCACCAGCCGTAGAACGCATCCACAATGGCAGACCAGATCCCCGACGAGGCCATCTCGCAGCTTGCCGGCGTCACCGGTCTGCCCGCCGATCAGGTATGTCGCGTCTTGCCATGATGAGCAGACACTGTCACCTCCAATTCACATCAGCTCTCTGACTCTCTGCTGATACGACATGCTTCTGGTACAGTGCCGAACAGCCCTTGAAGCGACCAACGGCAACCTCGACGATGCCGTCAACCTCCTGCTAGGTACTGACCACGAAGATGACACCGCCGCCGCCGCCTCTTCTTCGCAGCCTGATATCGACCCAAATTACACTGGACCACGCACACTCGACGGCCGACCGGCACCAGAGGCCAGCTCGTCCTCCTCCCGCTCGACCGGAAAGAAGCCGCAGCAGAAGAAGAAAGGCCTCCAGACACTGAGCTCCATAGGTGACCGCGGCGATGACGACGACGACGACAGCGAAGATGATGACTCTTCGGAACGCCGAGACACATACGCCGGTGGCGAGAAGAGCGGGCTGGCGCTTCAGGATCCCAACAAACGCGGCGCCTCGGATCCAAAAAAGATGCTGGACGAGATCATCGCCCAGGCCAAGAGCAACTCTGAGCGCGCCGAGCCCTCTGCGTCTGCTGGGCCCTCGACTTCCAGACAGTGGCGCGGCACTGCTCATACTCTTGGTGGTGAGGGCGTCGAGAGCCGCAGCATCCCTGACCCCCAAGGTCCACAGTCTGGCCACCACAGAACTCAGACTGGGGCCGTCACAGAGCGTGTCCTCCACATTTGGAGAGACGGATTCAGCATTGATGAAGGCGAGCTCTATGAATTCAACGATCCAGCAAACGCCCAGGCTCTAAGGATGATTCGTATGGGCCGTGCTCCTATTCACCTGATGAACGTTGGCCAGGACGAGGAGGTCGATGTCAAGCTGCACGAGCACGATGAGCCATGGAAGCAGCTACCCAAGAAGTACAAGCCATTTGGTGGCGAGGGTCATCGTCTGGGCAGCCCTGTGCCTGGTGAGATGGTACCGACTCCGCCTGCAGCTGCTACTGCTACAGCCTCTACGTCAACTGCCAGCGCGAGCTCTTCGGCCGCTGGTAACGTTGACGAGTCGCGCCCTACAATCACGATTCGCATACAAACGCTGGACGGCGCACGCCTGCCAGCGCGTTTCAACACCACACAAACTGTCAACGACGTATACGAGTTCATTTCACGGTCGTCGCCGAGTTTGGGCAGCACAGGCTGGGTTTTGGCGACGACATTCCCTAACAAGGATCACACAGACAAGTCTCTGGTCCTGGGAGATATGCCAGAGTTCAAGCGCGGCGGCACAGCGGTTGTAAAGCGGGCGTAGGGTGACAGGAGGGTCTCGTGAAGACACGCTGACATGGACACACGTTCTTCCAATGTTGAATGAGGAAGAGATTCTGATGAAACGCAGGCGGAGCGCATGCAAATGACTTTACCCGAGCAACTTTGAAGACTGCGTAATCGAGCAGCAATATAGCCCAAAGGCCGCAGGTGCATAGATCAAAACCAGACCCGTCACAATGGAACTTTCATGCAATTCGGTGCCCTTTCACAAAACATCATATCGAGCTACCGGGAAAACCTCGCGTGGCAGTAATGAGTCTAGACACAAATTCACGGGCTGGTCTGTGTTAAGCAGCTGAAATGCGCAGACTCGGCTGGCACGCTCGCTCATTGTTCTGCCTCACGCAACGTTTAGTTGAGGCTTGACTGAGCGTCAACAAGGCGACTCGAGGGTGCTTGCGAGGGTGCCTGCGCTCTGTATCTACAGTCCACGCACCCACGTTCGGGGCGGGGGCGACAACAGTACAACTAGAGTTTATAGTCGCCCTTTGATGATAAAACTCTCATGTCACTCATTCGTTTCCTCGTTGACGAGTGAGCCAAAAGTACGAGTCTTCCGCTGCCAGCCTCGAGGCCATGACCTACCACATGGCTGCCAGCTCTTATCTATTCCAGCATCAGTACTCTCTTGTGTGAATTTATAAACACAAGAATATCTTCCTAGTAGCATTCATTTCAAACACTTCAACTTTCCTTCGGAATTAAGAATTTCGGACATCGTTACGGTATTCACAATCATGCCGTGGGGCTGGACATGTACACTGAATTTCTTCCCGCCGAGGACTCCGTGCACGCAGGGGGGGGACCCGTGGAGGACTTGATGGTGACCAGCAGCGGGAGCAGCATGTCGTGCCGTTCTGCAGGTTAAACCGCATCCGTGCAGGGCACGAGCCGGGAGACTGAATAGGCGACACGGACTAGGCCGCTGGGCATGCTCCTGCCGTTCCTGCACTCACGGACCTGCAGGGACGGCTGCGGAAGCGGAAGCGGAAGCGGAAGCGCAGGCGGGAGCGGCCTGGCGGAGGAGGCGGCGGCATCGACAGCAACGGCAATCTCACTACAGCAAAGCTACTACGTACACCATCTTTGAGGCCCGCGCCACCGAGCTCTTTATACAGGGACACGGCGCCCGATGACGGGCACGGTTTTTTCTGGGAGGCGATGAGATGGACTGGTGGTAGTGGATGCACGTCAAGAGGGAGGCTGGATGTGGTTGTGGTGGTCGACGGAAGACCGCGTTGGGCCAGCCAGACGTCGGCGTAGCAGTCGACAGTAAAAAGTCGAGTTAGTCCATTTATCCATTCTTCAAAACAAACAGTCCGTGTGCGGGAGACTCGTATCAACATGATGAGCTGTGACGGTCTTTACAGCTCCAAGACTCGAGTTCTTTGGAATTATGTCGTCTTCCTTGCTTGTGGGGTTTATCGTCCCTTTTTTTCTTTTTTTTCTTTTCTTCGTGCTGGCGATATGTTATGCTCATCGCGTGAAGTTGGTAGCTAACCTCTACGTATGCGATATTCGGCATGTTTAGCAGGATTGTAGCATCCAAAAGGGTTAATCATGTTGCGCAGTCGTCTCTGACCAGGCAATGACTAAAAATTGGAAGATATGTGGGCCATGCTATTTGTTCTCACGTTGGGCGTCTTTTTTTTTTTTTTTTTTTCCTCCCCCTCTTACTCAAAATCAAGATCAAGAATCAACGTTGCTGCCACGTCGCAAGTAGTACCTCAACCACAACAGGTTTCTGTCAAACGAATGTTCTCATAACCAATGAGGGCCATGCAACTCGACGGCATTGAGGAAAACCCCGTCGAGCATGCCGAAACCCGTCTCGAGGCGGCGGTGTTCTCTACGGCGGCTGACAGCTGCCGATACCGAGGCCCCAGCAGCCTAATATCATTACGGAGTAGGCAGGGACAAGGAGGAGAAGGAACGTTGCCTTTTATTGATGCGGCACTTGCCGATGCCAAACAACACATGTACATACAGGCGGGCCCGCTGTCATGTGCTCCACACTCCAGC
This sequence comes from Microdochium nivale, assembly GCA_026745475.1. Classification (NCBI taxonomy): domain Eukaryota; kingdom Fungi; phylum Ascomycota; class Sordariomycetes; order Xylariales; family Microdochiaceae; genus Microdochium; species Microdochium nivale. The sequence continues at coordinate 3,389,075 of JANTFD010000005.1, read as the reverse complement.
TGCAACCCAGCTCATGCACACACTAAGCCTTCCGCACGCGAGCGTGCAGCAGATTGCTGCAGGGTCACTATTACAACATCTCGGGTTCCAGACCTCACAGTCTCGCAGTTTAGACTTCAGGGTCATCCCGCACCTGTGCAGTCTATGACGGAATCGCGTCTTGACCCGTCTGACGTCTTGCATGCGTAGCAAACGATGCAAAAATGCAAAGGCTAGTCAACACTCGCTCAAAGCGGGCCTTGTGGAGTCCAGGATTATCGACAGTGTTGAGCTGCAAATTTGGTTCGGTTCATTGGGGGCCGACTGTACTATGTAGCATTAAATGAACCGGCTGGGGGGGCCTGACAGCTTTCGGTAGCTTCCGCTGTGCGTGCTTCCCACGTTGCTGCCCGGTGTGTTGGTCGGCCCCAAGAAGACCCGATCTGAATTGTATTTCGTGACGAGGTCTCTACAATAGGGAGTCTACCTACTCCGTAATGCGCTGTGCACAACGGCCTTGAACTGACAGGATCTCGTCTGGATCTGGCACACTTCCGAGCTTGTCTGTTGATGACCTACCGCTCACGGAGTGGTGCTATTTAGCGGGTCATCAAAACTTAGCTGCCACCAGACAAGCCACAAAAATTTGGGACGATAGGACCAGAGACGAAGCGAAGTGGTGCGGGCGATTGGTGTCTTGCACACCTAACTTAGCAAACAGATGGGCATTCAGACCACAACATTCGCATTGTTCCATTTGACATCAGATGACAAGAATGACACTCGGTACGGAGCAGTCGGGCAACGGACGCACAATGTTTTGCATGGAAATGATCCACCGGTCAGCGCAGGGGCCGAAGAATGCGGCAGAGTTCGGGTGAAAAAAGCCGTAACTGCAGCCGTGGCCCCCGGCGCCGGTGAGGGCATCCTGGCCCATCGAACCATGGGTGCTGGTGCTGTTGCTGTTACTGTTGCTGTTGCTGTTGCTCTTGTTGTTGCTCCTGCCCTGCTGGACAGAGCAATACAACAAGGGCATGGGAGATGATGTGATGAGGTGCGTGCCATGCTTCCAGCGGCGCAGATCCTGGGCGCCCGTTCCTGACGATCAGCCTCGCCGTCTCCATGCCAAAGCCAGGGCCCCTGGCAGCGGCTTGATCATGACTGGCTACTGGCCAGGATCTTGTGCAAACCCATGTGGGAAAGGCAAGTCCGGAAGGCAACCCGGCATGCCAGGGTCTGTCTGTCCTGAAGGAGGTAGGCCCGTCTGTGCTGCTGGCAGGAGCAAACACGGCGAGCGCAGCGAGCGCAGGTGGCCGAGTCGAGTCCGGGCCTACTGGGCGACGGCGCCGCGAGTCAAAGCGGCTAGCCATGGCAGGGCAGTGGGACTCTAGAGGCTATCGACGACGGGCTACGGAGCAAGAGGCAAAGCGCGACATGGCCGGCCGACTTGTGCGCTAGTCCTTGTCATTTTGTGGTCCTGCTGGCGGCCGGAGGAGCAGAATTGGGACGAGGGCCAGTGGTGATCCTGGAAAGTGCGGAGTGGGCTCTGCTCGGGCGCTGCGGGGTTCTGGCGGCCAGACTGTCCGGAGTGCCTGGGTCGACTGTGGTGCTGCAAACTTGGGGAGGGGAGTGGCCGCGACTATTGGCAATGGAGCTCAACGCCCAGGCCCCGACTCCAGCTGGCGACTGGCGTCTGGCATCCCGCGCGTGGTGAGGCTGTCGAGAGAGGGATGGAGAGAGAGAGATGTCGAGAGATGTCGGGATTGGAGCGCTCGGGGTTGCAGCCTGCCGGCAGGAGGTCTTGACTCTTGTACTCGGCAGGTTCTAGTCGACAGCCAGACGGGCGGCAGACGGCGGGCGGCAGGAGCGAAGCACGGCACGCACATGCAAGCGGCCTTTCGAGGTCTAGCTCGAGGGCTGCTCGAGGGCTGCTCGAGGGCTGCTCGAGGTTGCTCAGGGGCTCGACAGCTGCACTTGAGCACTTGCACCTGCGCTTGCACAGAGAGGCTGGTCGCTCCGAGCCCCGCCAGCTCCTTCCGGCTTGATCTTGCGACTCCTGTCTTCCCAGGTTGCAGTCACTGGCAGCTCTCGACTTTCCAGAACCCCCTCTCCACCCCTTTTTCTTCTCGACACCGGAACCCCATTTCCCCCATAGGCCAATCCAGCGCCCTGGTCCCCGGTCCCTGATCCCGACCTCTCTCGGTATGCCTGCCCTCGTCCTCCCACACTGCACCTGCACTTGCACTTGCACCTGCATCTCCGTCCCATACATCGTGCCTATTTTCTGCCCGGCCCTTTCCCGCTGCCTCCCTCCTGTACCTCCGTTTCTGTGCGCCGTACTCCGTACTCCGTACATCTCGATTGACACTCCGGACCAGCAACAGCCCTCCTCACAGTTGAGCCATCCGCCATAGTCGCCAGCCTGACACCCCACCTCGCCGTAACTTGGGGAGCAAATTCTCCCTGCCGTCCTTGCGACAGGCACTCGACCACGCGCAGCTGGGCTGCCCACAGATCCTCGGCCGAGAGCCTGCGCCCGACAGCGGCAGCCACCCGCCTGACTCGACTGCCCAAGGCACTCTTCTGTCTGTCCGCACGCACACAATGGGCCTCTTCTCCAGGAGGTCCAAGACCTCAAAGGCCTCGGCCGACACTGCCAGCCTCGAGTCCGAGGGGTCCGCCTTGAAGAGCCCTTCGGCAGCCTCGCGCGTCATGAACCGTGGCTCTGCTGGCAGCATGCCTCAGACCCCTCTGACGCCCATGACACCCCAGCTGTCCCGCGTCAACCTGCCAAAGCCGCCAGACCCGACACTCGATGCCGCCGGCTACCTGCGCAGCCTTGGCAGCGTCCGCGAACGTTGCCTCATTATCACCTCAAAGGCCTTCCACAACAAGCTCAGCCACTTCGACGTTGACCTCTCCAAGTTTCCAGACGTCGTCCGCTTCGTCTGCCAGATTATCAAGGTAAGCCCGCATCGTCGCCATGGTTGCAGCCCTCGCAGAGTCCCTATATGGAGCTGACATGAACCTTCGCTCCAGCGAGACTATGATGCCCCATTCACAAGTATCCCGAGCCATGGTCGGTACCAGCACTTCAGTGTCGGTGGACGGGATCGGGTCGCCAACCTGCTGGCAACTTTCGATCACAGTGTCGACATCACTGAGAAATGCAGACGATTGATCGACCTGTTTCTCGTGAGCGTGCTTCTTGATGCCGGAGCTGGCACAACCTGGGCGTTCAAGAGCGCAGAAAACGGAAGGATATACAAGCGGTCAGAAGGTCTTGCAATTGCCAGTCTGGAAATGTTCAAAGCTGTAAGTGTGGACCGGCGGCGGCAGCTTTAGCCGATCGTAATTACTAATGCTTCCGCTCTAGGGCTTGTTCTCTGGAAATCCGAGCAATAAGTTCCAGGTCGACGCAAGAGGGCTCCAAAGATTGGACGTGGAGCAGTTGGCCAAGGGACTGCAGTCGCGCCCTGGCAATGTGGTGCCTGGCCTTGAGGGTCGCACGCAGGTTCTCCTAAGACTCAGCGATGCCTTAGCAGCAAAGCCAGAGCTTTTTGGCGAAGATGGTCGGCCTGGCAATCTCGTCGGTAGGTGATCTCCTGCGTCTCTCTTGATACTCGACATCTTGTTCCAGCTAACGAATGATGCGCGACAGACTACCTACTTGCCCACCCCACCACGCAGGCATCTTCCACGCCGGTTGTCATCCTGCCTGTTCTGTGGAATGCACTGATGTCCGGCCTCACGCCCATCTGGCCCGCGACACGGACAGCCATTGACGGCATCTCGCTCGGTGATGCTTGGCCCTGCTCGTCGATGCCGCAGCAGACTCCGGCCGCCTCTTCGCCCACCTTTTCACCATTTCCGAACTCGTCCTCATCCGCGAACACGGCCCAGTGGGAATCGATCCTGCCATTCCATAAGCTGACCCAATGGCTCACGTACTCACTGATGCAGCCCATGCAAAACCTGCTCAAAATCCAGTTTGCGGGCACCGAGCTTCTTACCGGTCTGCCAGAGTATCGCAACGGCGGCCTGTTTATTGACATGGGTGTCTTGAACCTGAAGCCCGACGACATGGAAAGGGGACTGCAGAACTATACCGACTACTGCCGGCGCACAAATACAAAGGCGGTCGAGGTGGCGCCCATGTTCGAGCCCGGCGACGATGTCATTGTGGAGTGGCGCGGTGTCACTGTTGGATTACTGGACAGACTTCTCATCGAGGTTAACCGGACACTGCGGGCCGATATGAATGGCGGAGAGTTGACGCTTGCACAGCTGCTCGAAGGCGGTAGCTGGAAGGTTAGTGCATCTTATCGTCAACTGTATATTAGATGACATTACTAACACGAAGCAGGGCGGACGTGAACTCGCCGAAGTCAGCAGGCCCAACACCAAGGAGCCGCCAATCCTGATCGATTCTGACGGCACTGTCTTTTGAAGAGCCCGGGGGAGCTGGATCTAATTTGTCATCTTCTTGTACATGTTTTTTTATATCTTTCAAGCATCGCACGATCTAGGCTTACATTTTTGGGATTGTTTTCTGGGTGGGTCCCTTGCTGAGCTACAATGTGGATCGTTTTGCCGGATAGATGGATGCCTCTGGACATCAGTTTGCTTCCAGCTATTCAATTCGACTTCCTCTTCTCTTGGCTCAAAGAGAGCTTGAAGAGGTCATGGCGTATACTGACACGTTCAAGAGATGAAAATAACCAGCCATGCCAAACTCCAAGATGCACAGACATTATCACTTGGCCAAGGTCGTCAACGTACAAGAAATGAATAGCGTCCTTAGTAAAGGCGAGGCCATTGCTAACTCAGCCAGATCTGACTTTATATTCTCTGTGATGTACATGTATTTATATACAGCGGGCCAAAAACCTTACCCTCCGGACGCACGCACGCGCAGGAGCACGTGAGCACGCCGACCGGGCCGTCCAAGAATTGGGGGAAGATTGTGTTACAATACATGATGAGCGTCGACATATCGTCCCCTCCCAACATGCCTCGAACCTCGTCCTGCTGGTTCCATCTCACCTGTTACGTCGTTGAGTCTGACAGACACCCCTTTCCGGGTCTTGGTTCGAGATAGTATACACGGGACCTGGTTTCCCCGGCCAACAGAGAGCGGCTTTCTTCTCAGCGCCTTTTCGCGCCGCCGCCCCTCTTCTCCGCATGCCGCCGGCGCATATCCTCGATCCGACGCTCCGCGCGCGCCTGCTCCTCAGCGGCGCGGCGGTCCTCGTACTCGCGCGCCTTCTTCATCGCCGTCGTCTTCTCGTCCTGACCCACAGCGCTGCTGATGTTGGTCCGCATCTCGTTCATGTTGGTGCGGATCGACTCGCGGAATCCTTGCTTGGCGGGCGCCTGCCAGCCGGCGCTCGCGGTACCCGTCGAGACGATGGGTGGCTGCGTCGGCAGTCGCGGGGCTAGTGGGGTGAGATTGGCCATGCGGCGGAACGCCGGGTTGAGCGTGAGGGTCGACTGGGCTGTCGTCGTGGCCGTGAAGACGAGGAAGAACCACTGCACGGCGGCCGGGAGCCACGATGTCGTCAAGAAGACGAGCGGTGGGAGGACGTAGGTCATCATCTGGCCCATCGAGGCGGCCATGGGGGTCTGGTTGACGTTGTTCTTCTGGGTGGTCTATTTTTGTTGCGGTTGTCGTTAGCATGAGCGAGGCTCTAGACGGCAGGTTTCTTCATTTGCCATCAGGTTTCCAGCCTCGGGGGTGATGAGCATACCTTGAACATAACAACACCAAGGGCGGCGTTGGCCAGGGGGAGGATGTAGTAGGGATCAGCGACAGTTAGATCTGTGAACCACAGGAAACCGCCAGTCTCGAGACTGGGCACGGGGATGGCCGCCATTCCGCGCATGAGGCGGAACATGCCGTAGCTGAAGGGAATGGTCAGGAAGGGCACAGCGATCCAGCGGAACTGCGCACCCGACTGGCGGGTGACCTCCTTCATAGCCTGGCGGGCCTGCATCATGGCGGTGTTGTCCTTGGACTGGTGCATGGCGGCCTGCATCTCCTGGTAGGCCTGGACATACTCGGGGCTCTTGTGCGCCTTCTGCAGCAGTGCGCTGTGGCGGGTGCTCACGACGGTCGGCCAGAACATGACGACACGGAAGAGCAGGGCTGTCGTGCCAATGGCGGCCCACCACGGCAGGCCCGTGTAGAGGTAGATGTGCTCTAGCAGCCACTCGCAGCATGCCGTAGGACCACGACCGTAGTCGAGGCCGAGCTCCTTGAGGAATCCAATGTGCTCGGGGAGTTCCCAGAAGGCGAGAGGGTCGGACACGGTGGCCGGGTCGACAAGGGTAGGCTCGGCTGGGGTTGCGTCGGCGACGGACTCTACTTGAGGCGTCGGCGCAGCAGCCTTGGTTGGCTCGAGCATGGACTCGGTGATGGTGGGTTGGGGATCTGCGGCAGAAGCCGACGTCGTTTCCGCTGTTATCGTCGACTGGTCTCTGGGTGTCTTTGAGCCCCAGCCCCAGCCCCCAAGGGAGAGGTTTCGGGTGGCGCCATTGCGGCTTGCGAAGACGGCGGCGGAGATGGGGACTGCGCAGAAAGCAGACCGCAGGGGCGACGAGATCGGCAGATGTGTGGAGAGAGACGAAGCCGAGACACCGCGGCGGCGGCTGGCGGAGCAGGCCTGCGTGAGGGCGGAAAAATGCCGTGATGAAGGCTGCCGTGAGAGAGATATAGTGGTTAGTCGATGATAAAGGTGGAGGGCCAACTGCCAGGGTGCTCGGGCGAGACAAACACTTGAGGTGGGCGGGCGGCGCAACCGCAGCACCGAGGCTGGGCTCGTCCTGGCGAGGCCTCGGCTGGGCAACATGGCGAGCGGGCGGTGTCGTGGGAGCAAGTGATGTCGGACCGCGGAACCAAATTTTTGGATCACAGCCTCGAGTGGTGTCGTCGCACCGTTGCACCGGCAGCAGCCCTGCAGTGCAGCTCAGGCACCGTGCAGACAGTGCCACCGCGACTGTACTGCATGCAGATGCCGACCCCACCAGCACAGCTTCTGCCGTCCTCATATTTTTTCTCTGGCACCCTCGGACTCCCTCACGTCTTCTTCTCCCACTCTTCCACGCAGCTCTGTTCCCCAACACAGCTACGCGCGCAGCTAGCTTGTCACAGCAACACCTCAATTGTTCTTGCTGTTGCCGTCTGACTGGAGAGAATCTTCGCGGCCGCGGCCCAATGTGACTTTGAAGCTGGGGCTCCTCGGCGCCTCCTTGCGCGCGTGTGCGAGCGCTGCCGAACGGCTTTTCAACCTGTAAGTTTGCGTCGTGCGCCCATTGCATCATCTCCCACAAGTCACCACACACACCATCGCGGTGATGACAGATATTATTTGGGCTCAGAGCACGCTCTTCATTGAGACCTCGATGAGCGTTCCAATAGACTACAACGGTATCTGAGCGATTGGTCTTCACAAGCATCCTTCCCTCCCTCCCTCTCTCTCCATCACTCCGCTCGACCTGCCCAAGACACGCGCCGAGGCACTCGTGCTGACCAAGATGCCTTCAGTCTACAAATGCTTATTCTCTGTACCATGTATACTATAGCCAGCGCGAATACAAAATTAAACAAAGACCAAGACCAAGATGCCTGAACCTTCTGCCTCCTCCGCCCACAACGGGCACCCGCCTGTCCCGCTCACGTCGTCGAACGACGCTGGTGTACCTGACGTGAAGAAGACGAACAACAACAACAAAGCTCGGTCTCAGGGCGGCCCAAAAAAGACGCCCCTGCACCAGATCTACACGTTGCCGGCGCCTGTTCGCACGTTCCCCCTGCCCTCCTTCTACCCTAGCAACCCACTCTCATTGTTCCACGTGCTCTACGCCTGGGTTCGCCAGGCGATATCGCCGCCGCCCCGCGAGCCTGCCGTCGTCCACCGGGGCTTCTGGTCCGCCGAGACGCGCTCTGTCCATGTCGTCGATCAGGCCGCGATCCGCGCCCTGTGGGAGCAGGGCTTCTTCGGCAAGGGCACGTACAGCAGGAGCGAGCCCAACTGGCTGAAGCGCGAGCAATCCCGCAGGGGCGAGCATGCTGACCACGTTGCTGAGAATTTTACGGCCCAGCGCCGGCGGGAGCGCAACCAGATGAAGTGGGAGCGCGCGCGTAAGGAGCAGGAGGTGATCCAACGGACGCGGATGCAGGAGGCTTGGGTGGCGCCCGTTGGTCCCATGGAGTTGCTCGCCCTGCCGAACTCGGCTCTCGATTTGGGCCTGCTATATACAGGCGACACGGCACGTGTGGAGGAAGAAGAAGAAGAAGAAGAAGACGATGCTAGCATGGAAGGCAACGAGACCAAGCCCGATGAGCCATCACACGCGAATGGAACAACATCACGACAGCAAAAGAGCGTCCGCTTCTCGCCAAAAGTAGAGGCAAACACATATAACCACAGCGATCCACCCCGCTCCGGCACCGGGCCGCATACAAACGAGAAAAATCAGCTCCCAAATGGCAGCGTCCCCCCTTTGACAAAGTCAAACAATGAGAAGAACACCAATCAGGAACCTGCGGAGACCCAGAGTGCGAAGTCCGGAGAATCGGCCGCAAAGGGGGCCTCCGCAGCCACGTCTAATATCGCCAGCGACAACATCAAGGACATTGAGCACCTCCAGCTCGCCCTCGAAGAGGCCTTTTACCTGAGCTTTGCCCTTGGCGTGCTCGAGATAATGGACCCAAAGACGGGCAAGCTCATCCCGCCGCGGGAGCAGCTCGCCATGTTCCGCCAGATCTCGTCGCAACCCCGGAAGTCGCCGTCACTATCAAAACCATCCCCAACCACGTCCCTGGATGCCACCGCGACGACGACAAGTCTACGCCCAGACGACCCTTTCCTCCTGCAGTATGCGACGTACCACCACTTCCGGTCCCTCGGCTGGACGGTGCGCCCGGGCATAAAGTTTGGCGTGGACTGGCTCCTGTACCACCGCGGCCCGGTCTTTTCGCACGCAGAGTTCGCCGTGCTCGTGCTGCCCGCGTACTCACACCCTTGGTGGCAGGGCGGCGGGCAGTCGCAGCAGATGCAGATGCCGAAGCGCTCCTGGCACTGGCTGCACTGCGCGAACCGGGTCCAGGCCAAGGCGCTCAAGACGCTGGTGCTGGCATACGTCGAGGTGCCGCCGCCTGTGTCCGTGCTTGCTGGAGACTGCGCGGCTCTGGATCTAAAGCAGCCACGAGTCGGTGGCGATGCTCAGGGTCAAGAAGGAGGAGAGGGCATAGCGGATATACTGGGCCGGTACAGGATCCGCGAGTTCATGGTCAAGCGGTGGCTGAGCAATCGGAACCGCGACTGAGGAGAAGTAACGGATCGGAATAAAAAAGAACGAACGCAGAACCCTTTCTCCACACACGACATGATGCCTATTGCATCAGTAGTTTCATGATTTGTAAAGTACTCATGTTCACAAGACTCCTTCTGTCAGCCACCGCAGGCCTGGGCGGATGTGTTTGTTGTCACGCGCCAGAGGGGGGACTAAGAAAGCAGTGAAAGTGTTCCGAGTAAGTACAGCAAATACGTCAAGTTGGGGAAACAGGGTATATAGCCCAAATAGACAAAACAACAAACCTATCAACTGCCTGTCTCCATCTCTGTGCCTCCCCTGCACGGAACTAGTGCCCGAAATGTTTGAATGTACCAACACGTAGTGGAAAAGAGAGAGAGAAAGAGAAAGTGAGTGAAACGCGTTTGCGAGAGATGGAGAACGGTCCACACTTTTGCGTATAAAACGTCCACGACGAAGCAGCCCTGAATTCGCAGATTTCTAGGCAGATTCGCTCTCCTCCACACCGCGATGAGATTCACGACCGGTGCGGTGTATTTCAGGTCGTGGAGAAGAAGAAGAAAAAAAGAAGAAAGCTTACAATGCGGATGTCGGAATCTGGCTTCGTTTATTCTGCTCGGCACATCTAGTCAAGCAGCGCACCCCCATCCGACATGAAAACTTGGAACCTCGATCGCGCTATCTCCAGGGATATCATGGCTTATTTCGCACTCTGTTTCGTCGTGCTTTTTGAATACATACATGCTCGGTCTAAATTGCACTACAACTGGTCCTCGCGCACGCCAGCGCTGGATGTCCCATACCCCTCGGCATCCCTGCTCCCGCTCCCATTCGCCGTGTTCATGTTCTTGTTTTTCTGCTTCGTCTTTCCATCGCTGGCGCTGCTCCTCCCACCGCCTCCCAAGCCCTTGCCCTCGCCCTCGGGCAGCCCGACGCCAAACACATAGGCCGCGAGCCCGAGCCCCATGCCCACCATGACGACCCAGATGAAGTATCCGCCGAGCAGCCAGTCGCTCTCCCTCGCGCTAAAGGCAAAGATGCTCGTGAACAGCGCGGGGCTGAAGCTCCGGAGCCCGCTCGTGAGCGCGAGCGCCATGGCGTTGAGCGTGCTCAGAGCCCGAGCGTCGGGCGCGACGTCGTTGAGCAGCAGCTGCACGCCGGTAAAGGCCATGCTCACGCCGGGGCCGACAATCATGGCCGCGACCGAGACGACCCAGAACGCGGACCGGGAGGCGTCGGTGCCGATGCGCAGCAGGGTGTTGAGCAAGGGCATGATTGCGAAGAAGAAGGGCCAGGCGACGACGCAGGCGCGGATCACGCCGTTGGTCCCGACCCGCCCCTGCAGCCAGGGGAAGACGAGGAGCAGCCAGGCGGCCTGCGAGAAGCCGCTGAGGCCCATGAAGGCGGCCATGAGCAACGGGGTGAAGCCGAAACCGCCGAGCGAAGGCTTGGTGAACCAGAAGACGGGGACCACGGCCGTGTAGGCGAAGGCGAGGAGCATGACGTAGCCGTAGGTCAGGAGCGCGGGTCGGACGCCCGGGCTGCGCAGGAGGGAGCGGTAGGTCTGCTGCGGGAGAGGCTGGCTGCTGCCGCTCTCGGTGGCGTCCGGGCGGACCTGTGATTGTGCTGCCTGCTCGCGGCGGTTGGCAGCGCGGATCTCGGCGGGCAGCGTCTCCTCGACGAAGAGCGCGCTCGTGACGACGGCCGTAAGCCCGATGAGGCCGACGATAAAGCTCGACAGTGCGTAGGGATACTCTTCGAAGAAGGGGATCCCCGCGAAGACCCGGGGGTACTGCGCGGCCGGGTCGGCGAGGAGACCGCCGAGGAAGGGGCCAAAGAGGATGCCCATGTTGCCCGCGAAGCCGAACCAGCTGAAGCTGCGGGCCTGGGTCTTGGGAGTGCTGTGCTCTGAGATCATGACGCGGATGGTGACAATGGTGCCTGCAAAAACGCCGGCGAAACAGCGAAAGACAACCATCTGCCAGATGCTGGTGGCGAGACCGAATAAGCTAGTAGTGATGCTGACGCCGACGAGGCTGCCGACGAGGACGGGCTTGCGGCCGAAGCGGTCAGCGGCACGGCCCCAGAACATCATGACGCACATCTGGGTCAGGGAGAAGAGGGACTCGACGAGGCCCGAGTAGAAGCCGACGTCGGCCTCGGCGAGGTTGCCGTTGCGCAGCAGCATCTGGTTGATGTAGGGGAAGATGCTGAAAAAGGCAATGGGCTCGACCATGCGGGCGTAGCACAGAAGCATGATCTGCGAGCGCGGGAGTGGCTTGCCCTCCAGGTCGTCGTCGTCATCGCCGCCATCATCTCCGGAACCTAAGAGAGAGGCTTCCTCAGGGCTGCCCCGGAGCGTCTCGGCTTGCGAGAGCGGCTGGTGCTCGTCGAGGACGGGGGCCACCGGGGAGGCGGCAAGCAGCGGCGTCGCCTCGGTGGCTGCGGCGACTTGGAAGAGGCGTTCCGCCATGGTATGGTATGGGCCAAAGGCGAGCACAGAAAACTCGAGGCAGCGGCTAGGACGAAGACGAGAAAAGATGGCGAGGAAAGGGGAGTGAGCCAGCCATGGATGCTGAGGTTGAGGGACGGACAAGGTCAAGTACTTGAAGGACTCGAAGTACCTTGGTACCTGCCGGCAAGAAGTCGAAGGGTCGAAGGGTCGAAGGGACCCACAAGGCACCAAGACCTGCCAAGCCAGGCCTAGCGCATCCACTCCGCGCCCCGTACGGCGAACCGTCGGCTTCTCTTGGCTCCAGGCTAGCTCCGACGCGTATCAACCTCGATCGACGTCACGTCCTCGGTGCCTGTTGGGAAAAGGAAAAGGAAGATAATTGATTGAAGACGGTCTGCTGCTTCCTGCCTGTCCTATAAGCTTCGCGGCTGTCACTTTGCAAAACATTGTTATTTCAACACGTATCCGACCGGGACAATATTGCTGATCCCCATTCATTTCTTCACATGCTTTCTTCGCCAGTATTCCACGACTGTCAACCATGCCGATTCAAGTGCATGCTTCTAAATAGCCATTAGATAGTCACAAGCACTTGGCAATAAAACCAGGGTAGTCAAATGACGAGGCAACCATCCTCCGACGAGCTCATCGCGTATCAATGTGCAATGCAGATGCCAACAATATGCTAACAGTGCTATCAAAACATGCCAAAATATGCCAAAATAAAAAATAGCACGGCGTGACGTCGTCCAAGAAAAGAGCCTGCTTCTCATGATTCGGAAACAGAAAGAAGAATACAAAGTCCGGGCCATATCCCTCTTACTATGGCAATTTATGGTTGATTGGCGTGCTCACGCCCTAAGCCCAGGGTAGTGGTAATGATGGTGGTGAGAAAGAAAAAAGCGCTTGCCCCAAGCATCAGATGCCTCCAGTGACCCCCCTTTTATGACGTCCCCGTCTCCCCGACAACTCTCACCGCCCCAGAATCTCCCTGCAGACCGCGAGGTGCCGGTACGCCTCCTGCAGTATCTCGGTCCGCGCGCCGGCCAGCACGCTGCTCATGACGAGGTCGAGCAGCTGTGGTAGGCCCTCGGACACGAGGCTGCTCGCCGCCGTGTCCGGGTCTAGGTCGTGCAGGGCCGCCACGCGGCTCAGGTACTCTATCGCTTGTTTGCCTGGTGTAGATGCTGCTGTAGATGTTGTTGTTGTCGTTACCGCTGTGTTGCTGTGTGATCGTGGCAGCGGTGGTCGCAAGTGTTGGCTCGAGGTGGTAGCGGTTGTCGACGCCATCACGCCGCCGCTTTCATCGCGAGACGGATGAGCCTGTGTAAAAGACCATATACACAAGGTTGCATAGTAAATGATCCATGGTCGGTGGGGATCAGAGTCTTGGGTGCTCATGTAAGACGAAATCTGCGCTTCCATGTGCTCGCGGTGCAGGCCCCGGCCCGCAGACGACGCCCGCACGGGCTGGTCATCAAGCAGCATGTGCCGGAGCAGCTTGAACGAGTGTAGTACCGCGAACCGCGTCGAAGGCTGCAGGGCCCAGCTGCGTAGCCGGCTCGCCGTGCTGGCGTAGGTCTTGGAGGTGATCTCGCGGCCTAGCACGTGCGTAACTCCCGCATAGACCTGGCAGTCGACAATGCTGGCGTAAAGGCTGATGCGCGAGAGGTGATACAGCAGAGCCGCACTCTCGATCAGGCCATTGGCCTGGCCCGGGGTCGTCCACCGAAAGCCGCCGTTGTGCGGCGCCTGGAAAGAGGCGTCGGGAAGACTGAGCGTGCGGTCGAAGCTGGCCTTCCACCCGTCAAACGCCCGCAGCAGCATCCGCGACCACTGCTCTCTCGTGGCTGCCGAGCTCGCCTGCAGGTCCAACCACTTCAAGTGTGTCTCACGGTTGCGAAGGTGCCACCCCACGCTGAGCAGGCCACACATGATGATCATCCTCCCAAACGGGTGGGTGTTGATTTCCTTGCCGTGGATCGCGTTCTTGAGCGTGAGCAAAAAAGACACTGGGCTCTGTGTGCCGTGGGACTTTAAATTCATGTCGATCTGTCGGAAAGCTTGGGGGTGTGGCGCCGTCCATAATCTGTCGTCACAAGGCAGTGGCAGGCGGATCTCTTGCGGCGCCATGTCAGCCGTGTGGCCAAACATGGCGGCGTGAACAATGTCCATCATGAAGGCTCCGAACACGACTCGGTGCATGGCCTCTGTCTCTGCCCAGCGCATCCATGCCGCGTGGGAGTCCACAACAGGAGCGTGCTCTGAATTGCCGTGCTGCTGCTGATCCTCGCTAGGCGAGTCCGCAGATGCCTGCCCTATCAGTGGGCTGCCGCGGCGTAGCAGAGTGATCGTGGCAGTGTGGTAAATGTTGGATCGCTCGTGAAGCTTTCTCGTTGAGTACATCTTCTCATATAACTCAACCAGGATGAGGGCCTGCGCGACCCAAAGATCGATGGGCGGTGAGGCCTCATGTGCAGTAAGAATCTCCCATCGCAAGCAAGTGATGATGAGGTCGGCCAAGGCACGTAGCTCCGAAGTGGGAATGCCCATTTCGTTGACATCTATCTGTGAAGCGCCCATGGCAATCATGGCCAACAACAAGGCCACGGGACATGTGGTGTACGAGAAACTCGGCTGGTGGATGATGGGCATCCGTGGCGACACACAACGCCAGAAGTATCGTAGGAACGTTCGTAGTACATCCACGCCGAGGCTCGGCATGTCTCCGTTATCCGTCCCCTGAAGGAGAAAAGATAAAAGGGGCTGATACGTGGGCTGTTTCTGAAGGAAGCTCCGAATCCATGTAATGACCTCGTCTCGGCGTACTATACTCAACTGCCCATCATCGGCCTTGCTGAAGACACCCGGCGTCGCGTCTTGTGAGCTGCCGCTCATGGAGTCCTCGTCGAAGTGGACGTTACTGTCGACTGTCGAATCGAGACCGTTCTCTCGACGCAAGGCCGCCCAAGTGCCTTGACCACCCTGGGCCCGACGGGAATCGAACAGCCACCCTGCAAAACCCTCTGGGTTCATGCCTCGGATCTCAGCGGTACTTCCGTGACCTTCGCGGTCGGAGAGATATTCTGCGGAGTACCCCTGGTTCGGTACAGATGTTGGTGCATACCCGTAGGATGGGATTGTCAGCACTGGAACATCTGCCTGGTGGCCAGGCACTCCCTCCCACAGGCCTGTAGAGGCATGTGCAGGAAATGCCGACACAGGGGTGTGAGTCCTGTCTATGTGAACTTGACTCCGAATTGCCGATGTTGGCTGTGTGGTGTACGACGGCATCGAGAATGGACTGTCGTAAGACTGAGGAGTGTGGATAAAGTGCTGCTCGTAGGGCTGCTCGTAATTTTGCTCAAAGCACATGTGTTGTTGGTGTTGGTGTTGTTGTTCTTGCTGCAGGTCGACGCCTGACAGGTTGTGATGGGGAGTGTCGACAAATCTCATCGTGGTGTCCATGACGGGTGAGACTGACCCGTAGCGGGGCGAGCTTGACGTAGTGCTGGCAACGGCGGCGGCAGCAGCCCTGGCGGCGACGATGTTGTCGGCGATGCTGCTGTTGCGGGTGCGAGGGATGTAGGTGGGCGAGTGGCGCTTCTTGTGGCGGGCAAGCAGGTCAGAGCGGACAAACTTGTGATCGCAGCCGGGCTCATCGCAGGCGTAGATTTCGCGTGGCGCATGGTTGAGGATGTGGCGCTGGAGATGCTCAGAGCGAGAGTAGATTTTGTCACAGCCGGGCCAGTCGCAGATGAAGCGGCGAGGAGCGTTCTTGCGGCTTGCTCGCTTGTAGCTGGCGGCGGCCGACGAGGTTGACGAGGCTCTGCTGCCGGCGTCGTGATGGTGACCGTCGGCTGCAAAGTGGGAGGGCGAGGCGAGGCGGTTTGAATCCATGTTGAAAGCTGTGTTTCCGCGAGGCCCAGCTTAGCGCTTGGCTATCAAGCTGGAGTTGTCATGATAGGTGGTTGAGCAGTGAGTCGGACGAACGGTCGGTCCCGAGGGTCGTCATGTCTGGAGTGGAATTACGACCGGTAGACGACCCCAGTAGTGCGGCTCTGCTCTACGATGCTGAGGCCAGTGGCGGCCAAGGAGGAGTCGCCGACAAGGACCGGGCTCCATGACAACCCAGCTGTGGAGGGCTGAGGGCCTGAGGCGGGTTGACGTCCCTGACCCGGCCGCCGACTGGCCACACACACAAGGGCCTGTCGAGCCTGCCAGGCCTCGACTCGCCTGGAGGTTGCCCATCCGGGTCATCCCTACTCTTATGACTCAGGCCCCTTCCCCTCCCACAGCGCCAACCTCGATATGTGATCCGGCGGCCTGGGACTGGGACATGGACACGGTACCCCGTAGAGCTAGACGCCTGCTGGCTGGTCTCTGGCCCGAGCCAGGCGACCAGCGTAGCACCGTGCCGCGCCACCACACAGGCCAAGGTCTGCATGCAGCATTGCCACGTGCAAGGGCCGGCAGCCGTTGAAGAAAACGGTACCGTTTCGTCTGTTCGTCTGATCTCATCAAGGGCTAACTCGTCAACGTCTGGAGTGTGGAGAAGCCGCGTGGGGGCCTCGGCAGTCGTGGGGGGCTAGTCTGTCCGGTCCGTCCAAGTTGCACGTTCCTCCGAGCTAAACCTCGGAAGAGAGCCGCCCTCGCCGCCCTTACTTCGTACTGAGGCCCATCTCTCTTGTCAGGTTGATGAGGCACTTCGTAGGGTCTTGCTTGGCCTTGCTTGGTCTTGCTTGCTCCGCTTCTCAAGCTATTGCCTTTCCAGGTTGGTCAGTCCACTTTCATAATCTCGAGTCGACAGGCACCGGGTCCCGGCGAGCCCTGCCGGCCACCAAAAGGCCAGCACTGCACCCACCGCGACCCGGGGGTAAGGGGTCCCCATCGGAGTCTGTACTATGTAGGCATTGCACGGTTCTCATTTCATCCTGTCAAATCTGTCAGCCTGTCAGTCAACTTGTTATCCCGAGTCAAGTGTCGTCTGGCATCGACCGCCGCACCGTCGACGCCGGCCGAAACTCAATTACCGGAGATTATCGCTTGCGGGGAATTGCCCGTTAGCCTTGGGCCAGGGGATACTCCGAAGCACCAGGCTCACCTTAAGGCACGGATACAATCTTGGACACCTGCTCCGTGCACGCACGACCATGTCGAGCATGGAGAGCATATCGTCGTGGAGCCGCATGCAGGGGGCATTTCTCAACCACGCCGCAGCACTGCAGGCAGACAAGCTGTGGAGCGCGGCAGTGACACGCCTGCAACAGCCGACAATGGGCCTGCCTGTCATGTCATGTTTTGCGTCGTTCACGACGCCGCACAAGAGTTCCAGAAGTCATCCCGGAGTGACCTGCAGATAATGGTAGATTGGTGGCGGAGGCACAGAGCCGTCCAAGTCGGCACATTCCGTATTCTGTATAGCCAAGGGCTTCAGCTCGTCGGAGCTAGGGCGCCGAACCCTGGAGGGTCGTCCATGCTGAAAGCGCCGTGCCGTAAGCCACCGACTTCGCCACGTCAGTCCCGCGTCCTTTTCTAGACTTGAAGTGGATCAGTGCCGCTCCAGTAGGCTAGTTTGTCAGCTTCACGTAACGCAGGCCCGGCCCAGCTGATTGGGACCATGTCTTGTTAGTCTCATTTTTGCCGCTCCGACTTTGCTACTAGATTACTCTGCGAGTCCGGGGCGAGTCTCTGAATTGCTCGAGCCGAGGTTGTTTTTCTGTTCGCTGCATCGTGTGTGGCACATGGTTCAATCGCGTGGCTCAAGTCAGGTTGGAATAAAGTGGCTCTTCTATATCTTCCTTGAGGTTCTACACAGCGTCGGGCAATCGCACGGCAATATCGCCTGATTGTGTAATGTATCGTACCCACGGCAACGACGGGTATTGCAGCTAAGAAACGAATTGGTGTCAGCCAGCAGATTCGAATGACAGCAAGACTTAGAGATTGGGGTCGCGTGCCACCTACCTTGGGCTCGGTGATCTTGAGGTATCGGACCTGGATACCACTTGTTGTGAAGTAGGGAATCTCAAATTTCACCTGAATAGGCCTCTTCGCCCCCTTGCCTGCATTGACGCCGCCCATGCTACCTCCGAATCCGCCCGTCATGCCGCCACCATGTTCGTCGTCGCCACGTACGCTCGGTAGACCCAGCTCCGCGCGCATCATAAACTCCTTGCTGCCGCCAAATTGCTTGATCTTCCACACGATTGCGCTCTGCTCGGGCGCGTAGTGGACGCTGCCAATGTTAGTGCGGAACCGCGGCGAGTCCGCGTCGTCGGGCACCGGGACGATGATCTCGACATTATTCGCCGTGCTCCTCCTCTTGAATTGCGCCTTGGCCTTGAGCATGTACTCGACACGCGAACCAGAATGGCTCTCGACGACGCACTCCACCCAGATCAACGGCTTGACTTGCGTGTTCAAGCGATAGCTCATGAGCTCGAACTCGCCATCGGGAGGAATGAATGAGATTGTCCTGTCGTTTTCGAAGCGGGAAAGTCGCACGCATTGGTGAAATTTGACGTCTTCCATCTCAATGGCCTTTCCTCTCGTCGTCCGTCCTGTCGTCTCAAACATGGCTTTATCGTTAAGTCCGAGACGTAGCTCAGGCATGCCGGACAAATAGCACTTCATCTTGACGGCACCCAGGATCTCCGATCGTAGAACGTTGCCGTTTGAAGAAACCAGGAGATTCAGACTCTCAACAACATCTAGGAAGACCTCGTTCTTCCGATACCTGATGCCCTCGGAACGCCATGACACGGCGTTTGTGACGGCGATGGGCGGCCGGGCTTGCACCTCGAGCTTGTGGGACTCCTGCGTAATGTACTCCTGGAGGATCTTGGATTCTGTCGTCTGGGGGTAGCCAAAGTCCATCATCTCGTCGAGCAGCTCGTAGATGATGACAAAGTTGTCGCGAATGGACTCCTCCTCGAGGGCCTTAAAGTATTCTGTGAAGACCTCGACTACTTTGTGAAGGAAGAGGAGAATCTCGGCGGCATTGGTGTTTCGTTTCGTCAGGGCGAGGAGGTACAGGTTGTTGTGGCGGATATAGAGGTACTATGGTTTTCAAGTCCGAGGTCAGCATGACGGCCTGAGCGGTGGACCAGAACAGTGTGCGCGCGGGACCGACGAACGTTGATACCCTCATGGGAGAAGCATGGCGGCACGGCTGACGACTCTTCCTCGGCATCGCTGAGAAGGACTGGGAAGTTTTCGACGGCGGACATGGGAATGTCACCGCGATAGTTGCGGGCGAGGAGGGTCTACAGTGGGACGAGATAAAGTCAGTTTCGGTAATAGCTTCAGGGCGAACTGCCGTGACGCACCTTGCCCTTGAGGTCGAGAAAGAAGAGAGCAGACGCCATTATGCCGGTGTGGCGGACGTGACGCCTTCAGAGATGGTGGAAAAGGAGGTGGATTGCGGTCAGCTCTCAGCTACCGCCTGGCCGCCTGGAGATCTGGCTCGCGTGCAGCTGCAGTCCGAAGGGCGGTTGACTGATTGCGCGGCTGTCCCTATAGCTTCTGGCTTCCAAAGTCGTGTGCGATCTTACGACGAGGGTCGAGAGTGATGCAGCACCTTGTCGTCGACAATTATGACGGGCCCGCGTTGTCGTGATGCTTGCCTCTCCGCAAGCTGTCGTCGGAGTCGTGGTGGCCTTGCTGAGCTAAGACGTGGGGCGGGCAGTTCAGGGACAAGGCGAGTGGGGGTCTGGGTCGGCCAATTGGACAGTCTGCACTCCTGGCTCCTTCCCGCCAAGCATTCATGAATGCTTCGATGCTTCCAACGTTGAGCAGGATATCGCAGTTGTGAAGAATTAATCTGCACAACCTTGCACTTGTTTAAGTACCTTGTACTCCATACGTTGATTCCTGCCACTGAGACCATCCAACCACCTCTGTGTTTCGCGGCGAGCTTCAAAAGTACGGAGCAGGTGCTGAAGGATGCGGAATCCCGTTGATCTGCACTTCAGGGTCAAGCCTTTAAAGTCAAAGGAGGCTGAAGCGCCCAAGCCATAGCCCTGGTGTGGCTGTCTCTCATCACCTACCCGGCACTCAAGCACGTTTTGGCAGTCGGCAGGCCCCACTATGCAAATTCCTTCGCACATCAAAACCACATGCAGCGCTCCCATCTTTCCAGTCCCTCTCTTCCTTTCTCTCCTTAACGCGTCCTCTAGACAGTGCTGCCCATCACTTTACCGCACACCCGGCGCCGGCATTCTGCTGGTTCTAGCCACCCGTGCGCGTCGTTGATGCTAGGCCGCGATTTCGTGACGCGGACAGGAAACAACCCACGGGTACCATAAGAGCTGACTGAGCATCTGCTTCTCTACGACCTTTTTGGTTATTTGAAACAGACGTATTGCTCCGAACCGGCGTCAGAGGGACCAGACATTTTTACTTTTTCAATTGTTGATGATTTTATTTTCGTGTTGCTGAGGACTTTGCGGTTGACTGCTAATGGCTGTCGCAATGCGAATGCCGCGGGCGTAGGCTGACCAGGCCCGGCAGGTATGGCTTGGCATTCTTGATACTTCCAAGTCGCCCAGGTTCTTCCCATTATGTGACGCTATGTCTCGACTGCCTCAAATAGTCCAGTCCGCTAGATGCTCAACGCAAAATCACCCAATTCGCCCATTTTAACCCCCAGGCGATGCTATTGTCGTCGTTACATGACGCGTGGCGCCTTTGTAGGCCCGCCTCGTCCGATTGTGCTAGACAAAGATCCCGCGACGTCGGAAGGTTTGCCCGCCGAGTCAGCAACCAGAAACCTAATTGTGCATTGGTAAAGCAGAAGAATCCGAAACAGCCTCATGGCCTGTGACAAGAGAAACGAGCTTCCACTCGCCAGCTTCCGCCGGGATCCAGCCTTGGAAAAGGTGTATTCCTAGTGAAAATTCAGTGTGCTAGACAAACGACCGTCACATCCTCGACAATGTCACCCACCACAACCAGGCTTGCATTGACGTTATCAATGGGATGCATGAAGTCTTGAAGCTGGGGGAGGGAGTCGGGTCCGTCAGAATCTCTTGGCGAAATCTCCGAGAAAAAGAACGTCTGTGGGACTTCTCTCCTTCCATGGGAAGTCAGCCGCCCAGCCGTTGGAGCAGCAATCTCGCCAAAAAGGCCAATCAAAAGATGAATGCACCTTTGCTCAGCTCCCCGCCAATCTATCGACACAACGTCGCAGCAGCTGTGGGCTGTGGAGAGAGGAGAATGCAGCAATGTTGGAGCTAGGAATGGGGAGAAGATGAGCACTGTCAAATCCTGGTAGATCAGCGACGGGCAGGTTGTCGAGGTTTGTGTACCATATCTGCCAATGCCGCAGGTGCATGGAAGCCCATTTCGGGAGGATCTGCAAATCGCTCCTAGCGATGCGAACGCCGCAATGCGGCAGAGGCGGATGCTTTTTGGTACTGAGAGCCCGAACACGCCGCTTCTATCCGTACACACGCCGCGCTGACGCGACCGAAAATCGACATACATCCGGGGCGAGGAGCCGCCGCTGAACAAATCCGACGGCCAGTGGATCGTCTTTCCCTGGGTCGATGACTGCATCCATCATGATGTCAGATCTTCGCAAACTATTGATAGTCTTTGCCCCTCCCCAGGTGATAAATGCTCCCCGTCTTCGACCTTGTGGCGTCCGTAGACGGGGTCTGGCTTGCTCGGCAAGGACCACACTCTCTCCGCGCTCGGGAGCATCAAAGCCCGAGGCAGACGAGACTTGGCACCTCGGATTGAACTGCACGTGAATGATTCGATGGCGAGACGGAGCCTCGCAAGAGCCCTACTGTGACCATGGGCGGGGTCCAGCTCCCGTCGCTCGTAAAATTGGAACTGACGACACCTGTCGATTTCCAAGCAGCACCTCCCGAGTCCCGGCTGGGTGCCGCTGCCAGCATGTGGAGAAGGCTGAGTTTGATCCCTGCCCTGTCTGCGTCCACCCTTGGCGCCAGTTTGTCACATGTGATCACGTTTGATGGAATCCTGCCGCCTGCCGCCTGATGTCTTGTCACTCTCATCGTTGTCGGGCAGCCTGGGCTTTGACACGTGCGTGCACAACAAGGCGACCAGACACGGTAGGATCGTCGGCTAGATGGACTCGCTTCTTTCGCCATGGCCCCACACAACAGCCAGCCGTTCGACCCAATGTGTCGGAATGGAGCGACGGCCTGGCTTTGGGCGCCCACCAAGACAACAAGCTGGAAACCGTCCCATCTCTCTCGTGACAGCAAGTACTACCTCGAATTTTCGCTCCAGCACTTCGTTTGTTGGATTAGCGAGGCCGAGCAATGACCGGTAACATGCCATCGATGTCCATTCCGTATTGTTAGCCGTGCAATAAAGAGCGCTAGTTAGCATTGGTCGCTATCCCTGCGCCTGGGTTTCAGGGGGCTGCGCTGCCTGCTTTGGTGTAACAAGATGTGCTCCTGCTGTTGCTGCCGATGTTGCTGATGCTCAAACTCGTGAAGGACGCAAGCAAGCAAGCAAGCAAGCAAGCAAACGACACGACCTCGGGTGCAAGCAAGCATCGTCTTACTCGCGGCCTGCCGAAGCGAGCAGCACTGGGATACTACATAGTATGTAAACTCGGGACGCAGCTGGCTGTCACAAGCCAGACCCAGATGCTTCCGAGACGCCGGAAACCCGCTTTATCGGCTAGAACGTGGGACCGGCGAGAGTCTGGTGCTTCGGGGCGCGCTACTGTTGTTATTAACCTTGGGCTGCTGAACACCCGAATTCTCACAAGCAAGCCCGTGGTGGCCGCGCGGGTGACGAGAGGCCAGGGCGGGCTGAGCGAAGCCTCGGACCCTGCGTCAGCGTTGCAAGAGGATTGGCGACTGCGGAGAAGACCAGACGGCCGCCTGATCGAGTGCAGCGTGCCATTGTCCTGTCTGGTGAGGTGTCTCTGCAAGGATTGCCCGACTAGAGGCAGCCACGGCAGTGATGAAGCTCTCTATTCTGGACAATGTCGATTGTAAAGAGTCGAGTCGAGTCGAGTCGAGTCGAGATGCAAGCAATGGTGGGTGGTGCGTGACTCGAGGAGTATGTATCAATTGAATCATTCTCCCCTTGCTTGCTGAGGGTGATGGTTGCTGCTGCCTTGGCCACACCCAGGGGGGTCCTTTGTGGTGGTGGTGGTGGTTTGTGGCCGCTCGCCCCTCCCCTCGGGGCTGTTACATGCAGCCCACGACGGGTTATTATTATTATTGCAGCTGGAAAGCGCGGTTGCCACGCTGCCGCCAACTGGGGCAGTACCACCTTGTGTCTGCAGCGCCGTGTGTCGCATCGACACGTGCAAGCTGGCCACTGTTGATCAATGGGATCAATGGGATCAACGGGATACGCTGCCCGACTGTCACGAGCGACTTGGCTATGCTTTTTGTCGAGCTCCGTGGACGCCCGTCGAGGCCCTGCGCCTTCGAAACAGCGTGGCAAGCCGGGGCGGGCTGGGCACAATCACAAGCAGCCGGCGGCGACGGAACAAAGCATTTGACACCATGTGCGTGCATGTGGAGTGGAGCGCAAGGCGACCCCGGCGCACTGTGCACCCGGGGCAGCAGCAGACAAGCACATGATCGTGCTCGTGCTCGTGGCTGCCCATCTTTGCTCTTCAGGGCCCGCCTGCCCCGGCCCTCTGCGCTGCCGCGCTCTTGTCGCCTCTTGTGCCTCTCGCCAACCACAGCGCCCCGGCACCACCATCCCGCGTCACCTCGCAGCACCACCTCCAACACCACCGCCTTGAGCCTTGACACCGACTGACTGGCCCCAGCCCACGCCAGCCGAGCCCCCGTCGGGCCTGTTGCGTTGCCACAAGGCTTGTCGTCGGTCTTCCCTCCCATCTCGTCCACACCCGCCGCACCCACACCCACTCCCACATCCACACCCACACACTCCCCATCGCGGCCGCCCTCTTCTTGTCGTCCATCTACCACTCTGTCCACCACACCAAGTACAACACACGTCGCCACCCAGTACCCCGACATCTCGACGACAAGTTTCCCACCACTAGTGCGATCCCGTCGCGACGGCCCTCGCCCTCGCCCGCCTGCCCACCATCGACCACTGCCGCCCATGGCCTCGACATAGCCCGTGCCCGTGTCCGGACTGGTCCCAACCGCTGCCGTTGCTCGCGCCGAGCCTGGCTCTCTCGCAAGACGACAACGATAGCGACAACATCAGCCGTATCCACCTCGTACTTCTGTCCTCCTTATAGACATGGACGCCCACCGTCCCTTGCCGGCGCAGTTGATACACGACCACAAGCACAACGCCTTGCCCTCTACCCACCCAGATGGTGCCATGACGACAACGACGGCCTTTGAGCCCTTCGACCGCGTCCTCAAGCTGCCGTTGTATCCACCGCCTGCCTATGCTCAGTCGAGCGAGTTACTGGTTCTTGGGGGACGACCGGAGAGTCATGACACGGAGCTGCCTCCCATCAAGTCCTGGGCTCCAAGCAACGACTCGTCTGGATCCATGGCCAGCCCGCATGGCTCCAATTTGACAAGCTTGCCATCTCTTTCTTCGCTCACATCCGGTACCCCGCCAGGCATGATTCCGCCCCATCCAGCTCGCAAGGCGCCCTCACCTCCATCGACTTCTCTGCCAACAGCACGACCCCCGGTCCCCATTCCGCCAATCCCACAAGTCGCCAAACCCGCCTCAGCGCCTGTCACGCATTGGCCTAGTCTAAATCCGTTGACTGCATACTATACCCCGAGCCATGTCGAAGACGGAGGCTCGCCCATGCGTATGGACGTCGATGCGGTCAGCAATACCGGCACCTCGCCAGATCGGTTCACCGATGGTCGCGCAAGCAGCGTGACACTGGACGACCCCGAGGTCCGCATGGCTGCTGAAGCACTAGGCGAACTAAAAGCAGGTATGTGTGGATTTTTATGTCTCATGGTTCTGTCATGCACCTACTGACTCCAGTGACTTTCGCCTCGTATAGATCTCATCTACTCTCCGCCAAGCAGAAGTGCGCCACTGCCCCCTACGCCACGATCCGAGTCGCAAGGTCCACAGTCCGAACCGCTGCTGTCCTTGTTGACCACTTCCCACCCACTACTCGCCAAGACAATTGAGGGCGCCGCGTCTACCTATGTTAGTTCGAAGAACTACTCACCACGCTTCAAATACGGAGCCGAGGCCGTCGAGGGAGTCGTGGTGCCTATTGCCAACACTGTCGGGACTGTTAGCCGGCGCACAGGAATGGAATCTGGAGTACGGTGGTTCCTGGGCGGTGGCAGAGGACTCAAGTCGAGGAACGCCAGGAATGGTGATCTGGACATGGGCGCCAACAAGCGGCGGAGAATGGAGCGTAGTGCGTTGGGCATGGTGGAGCTGTCGGGCGTCGAAAATCTTACGAATATCCACCGTGCGTCGCGGAACTCGTCCCACGACCGCCGACTATCTATCGCGAGTACCGTTGACACCCTGCCAGCATATGATGACTCCAGGTCACCCCCCTACGCTGAGAACGGGACTGCTCAAAACCCTCGCAACAGCACGTCTTCTGCGTCGAGGATCGTCATCTCGACGTCAAACCTGAGTATCGCAATGAGCGAGGAGAGTTTGCGCAGCTTAAAGTATTGCTTGAGCTGGCTGCGATGGGCAAACGTGCACATTGGTAATGTCATTGACTCTCTCAAGGTCACAATGGCAAAGCATGAAGGCGCACAAAAGGAATGTGCCGAGTTTGCTGCTGCGGTCGATAGCTCTGGGCAATCGACAGAGCGGAGCCAACTAGAGGCTAAGATTGTCGACTACAAGGCAGATGTGCTCAAGACTCTGCAGGATGTCATCAACACGGTCAGCAAATACGCTGGTGGAGCACTTCCTGACAATGCCCGAGAGCTCGTGAGGCAGCACCTTACCAGTCTGCCTCAAAGATTCCGGCTTGCCACAGTGATTGAGGACGGAACGCAGAACAGCGGGTCGACAGCAGGCACCAGCGACGACCCTTCCTTGGAGGCTCAAGATCAACAAACTCGCGAAAGTGCCCAACGTGTCATGCTATTGGCCAAGGAAGGCTTAGACATGATGGCCCAGGTCTCGGGAGTTCTCGATGGCACCATCGTCAGCGCCGAGGAGTGGTGTGAACGAATGGGCCAGCGGAAGAGAGAACAACGCGAGGAGATCGCAGCCGCGGAGCGGGCCAGCGTACAATTAGCTCCCTTGCAGGATGTCAAGGCGAGTTGATCAGGGAATCGACTTCGTGAGCAGCCTCAAACTGGTTTTGGCCACATTGACCGAAAGCTAGCTCGAGAACTATCCTGTCCGAAGCAAGTCTTGACATCCCTGCTACATTGACCACACCACCTTCTGTCCCATTCTACTGCACCATATATACACAATACCCCTTTGACCTTTGAACACGACGGCGTCAGCCTCGGTTCTCGGCACGACGCCAGTACTCTTGCGTCTGGCCATGTACGTCTTACATTATTTTCAAAACTACCAACGTGGCCAATCTTGGTCTAGAGTTTGCATCGAACACGCACAAAATTTCCTTGGTCTTACTGGTTTACGGGCTCCGATATCCGACGTTTGCGGGTGCTGTCCCTCTCTTTTTCCTGCTAAAGTCTTGCATCGTTCGGAATTTGCTTTTCTGTCTATAGTGTATCCACTGGATACATTAATTACCAGCAGGATTGCATGTATGATGTATGTATGATGCCTTGCTAGTCTCGGAGAAGGGGAGCCAGGAGTTGGGGCGAATGGCGCGCGGCAAACTTCGAGTTCTGTTCTCATGAGCGTGGCGATGACAAGTTGGCAAAAGCTGCTGCATTCTAGATCTTGAGAGGCAAAAGAAACACACCGCAGACCAGCTGTCAAAGACTTGATAACATGATGCTGCCTGCACGTGAATGCCGGTACATGATGGTGGCATAGCAGTGACATGCATGCATTAGTGGTTATCTCCTCCGCACTTGTGCCCCACTTGAGCTTGAGGTCTCCATCTGCGCAGCCACCATCCATGCGTTGTGAGATGTGACCTCCAAGCTGCGCTGTCGCTCGACTCCAGCGCACCACAAACCCCTCCGCCCGCCCTTGGACCGACACAATCGCCGACGCGCGGATGCAGCATCTCAAGGAGGACCGACGTAGACCCTCATGACCCGGCGCCCAGGGCCCTTTGCCGCCACTTCATCGCACCGGCCGGCTGCTCGACCTCGCCTCGTGTCCCTCGTCCGCCTGTTTCCACGTCCTGGGGCGAATGCGACCGCGCACGACAGCGTGGCAGGACAACACAATATCAACGGCGCCTAGGCTCTAGCTGTGCGCCCGCAACAGCGGCCCCATCTTCTCGCGAGATCTCCAACGACGTCCTTGGAAACAATGGCAGACACAGACGCCCCGACGGCGGCCATGGGCATGGCCGGCGCCGATGTCCGGAACGAGGTCAGAAAGCCCAAAAAGAAGAAGGTCCTGCTCATGGGCAAGAGCGGCTCGGGCAAGTCCTCGATGCGTAGCATCATCTTTAGCAACTATATTGCACGCGATACGCGGCGGCTGTGAGTAACATCCTCCGAGGGGCTGTACAGCACCGAACTCACACGAGGATGACTAACTGAACGAGATGCTGATGTCTTTACCCTCCCTCGCAGTGGCGCCACCATAGATATTGACCTGTCGCACGTCAAGTTTCTTGGCAACCTGACGCTCAACCTCTGGGACTGTGGCGGCCAGGAGGCCTTCATGGACAACTACCTCTCGCAACAGCGCGTCCACGTCTTCTCCAACGTAGGCGTCCTCATCTATGTCTTCGACATCGAGTCGCGCGACGTTGACCGCGACATGGCAACATACCTGTCCATCATCTCGGCACTGACGCAGTACTCGCCAACCGCCAAAGTCTACGTCCTCATCCACAAGATGGACCTCATCATGAGCCACGTGCGCGAGGAGGTTTTTGACGACCGCGTGCGTCTCGTGCGCCAGAAGACGGCCGAGTACGTGCAAGGCACGGGCTATTCGGGTGAACTGGACCTCATCCCCTTCGCCACGTCGATATGGGACCAGTCGCTGTACAAGGCCTGGGCGAGCATCATCCACGACCTTGTGCCAAACCTGCTTGTCATAGAGTCACAGCTTGAGGCCCTAGGCATCCTGGTCGAGGCCGAGGAGCTGCTTCTCTTTGAGCGCACCAGCTTCCTCGTCGTGTCCAACTGGACGTCGGCAGAGGGCAGGCACAACCCGACCGAAGACCGCCAGGAGAGGATATCCAACATCCTCAAGCACTTCAAGCAAAGTATAAGCCGGTTCACGGGGACGCCGCGCAATGCCGAGCAGTTTACCCTGATGGTGAGTTCCCCCTATCTGCGTCGCGCAGGGCAATCCCAACTCCTTTGAGATTGTGTACTGACA
This sequence comes from Microdochium nivale, assembly GCA_026745475.1. Classification (NCBI taxonomy): domain Eukaryota; kingdom Fungi; phylum Ascomycota; class Sordariomycetes; order Xylariales; family Microdochiaceae; genus Microdochium; species Microdochium nivale. The sequence goes on along the minus strand of JANTFD010000005.1, from coordinate 3,360,940 downwards.
CGGATTGTCCCCCCCAATCTGCAGGAACACAAGGCCGGCTGCCGGTTCTCCATGTTCGCTTGCAAGTTCACGGCCAACACGTACCTCATGGCCATCCTGCCGCCCGGCGAGGCGCGCTTCAACTCGGCCAAGCTCAACTGCCAGATCGCCCGGGAGAGCTTCAAGTTCCTCGACGGGCCGGTTTCGGCGTCTTCGGCGCAAAATGATAAGGCCGGTACGCCGTCTGTTTGACTAAGCGGAAAATAAGCTTTATTGGGAAAATTTGGCGAGATGCCCAATAAAATGGTAGTCTTTCAGCATAGCAAACGAACTCCTTCGTGAAGATGTCACTTTTTTCAAGGCAGCCTCTGTATGTTCTAATTTGCTAGCATTGTGCATACCCTACCACGACGTAACCACTTTTCTATGCATCAATCATCGAATAACCACACGCACACAAATACATGTTTTACTTGGCAAAGACCGCTGCAAAGGATCGGACAGCGACAAGTGCTGAGAAGCGCAGGCTTTTGCCCGTTGATCTCCTGGGGAGCCAATCAGTCACAAAATTGGTACCTTTCGCGCGTAGGGAGAGGAGACGTGAGGGTTTTTGACATACGCTAAGATCGAGGACCTTGGCGGACTGGAGCACGCTTGTGTGGCTGCGAATATGCCGTGTTGGTTGGGACGTGTCCTCTATGATCAAGCCCAAACGAGTCGCGTCTTGTAAGTGTGGAGAATGAAGGATGTGTAGTGAGGTTTGAGTCAGGAAGACACAAGCGATGTATTGAACTCGTCATGGAGCATGATGGAGGAGCCTATTAATCTGCTGTCATCTGGCGTACAACCTTCAACCATCTATACTTCAAAGTTGCCCAGTCGCAGGATGACTTTTGCGTGGCTGCACATGCGATCGAGGGGAACTGCCTGTAATCAGTTTCCCTAAACTCCCCATGACGATCAACAGACTTATCACGGATCTACCAAGTGCGGGGCACTCGACCGCCGTCCAATTCTGATGTTCACAAGACAATGATTCACTGGGCAGCGTAGCTCTCGCATACTTCAAGGGACAGGTACGCTTTCGTAACTTCGCAAAATAGGATCAATTGACATCTCCGAGCCCAAAAAGCTCATGTGAACCAACTTTACTCTGCACATACTCGACCATGGCATTATCCGGCTCAGCACCAATTGTCTGGGGACAAACTCCGTCAGGTCGCAGCAACGCTCGACTGCTCGCGCTGCCTTGGGATCTGCGCCATGCAATCTGGTCTTTGACTGTCCCTAGTGCAGTACACATCTTCTCTCACCATGAGAAATTGCTTGTTTGCAGCTGCGATCCAGCTACTGCCGAGAGACTTACCGAGAATGACAGAGAGCGGGAGTCAGGAAATCCTCGCTCCTTCGCCAGCCGTCTCGCGACCACATGGGGCCAACACTGGCAATGCGAAGAGCGCCGGAAGGGAGGCTTGGGACAGGAAACTAGAGCCTTGATGCTAACTTGCAGGTATCTGTGGGTGCAGTCGTGAAATATCTACTTGATGGCCGAGTTCAATGCTAACACGCTAATCGTGCAGGTTTCAAGATGTGCTTGCCTTTCTTTCCAGGGTCCAGATGGTTTTTGCTGGCCTTGACACTCTTGAAGACTTCTGTTCGCCTCAGCGGCAGCTCGCATCCCTTCTTTCACGGATGACTCCAACACTAGCAGACCCTCGAAGGATCTATCTGGTGATGAAGGTCCCATCGATATTTTGCCAGGCCCTCGGAGGGAGTCATCTTGCGGCCGCGCGAGAGCCAGGCTGCCAAAGAATCGTCGAGTCTTGGCAACAGATTGAAAAGACACTCTCCGCTCTCCCCAACCTCACGAGCGTCGACGTGTGGATTGACCATACGTCGCCCGAGAAATGGGCAACCTTTGATGAGAGGTCGGTCGTCGAGCCTTTTGCGGCCTTCGCCCGTAACCGCAGCGACATCAGGGCCACTGTCCACCTGCCCTGGCTACATCCGCTGCACGAGAACCCACGACTGCATTTCTCCGGGCCCAAAAATACAGAGAGCATATGCGTCAAACGGTTCATCCGCCAGCGCAGATTCGCACGCGCCTCACCTGGTGGGAGAGATGATTACCCCCGTTTCGACGAGGTGGAAGATTTTCCGTACCTTGCCAGCCACAGTGAATGGTGGCGATTCCCAACGTACAAAGACCTGATTGAAGCAGAGCGCGTGTTGTGGCGACAGGGCGTAGACGTCAAGGCTGGAAAGGAGTTGTTTGACGAAGAGCTTCGTGACATTTCAGGCGTGTACCATGGCAATGACCCCCCACTACCAAGAGCGTTTCAGGGGCGCCTGGTTTGGAACGAGTTCTATGATCAATACAACAGGCTATCGGAAGCGCTCAAAGAACTTAGTGAAGAATCAGGTTTCGCGTAGCCCTAGCTCCCATGCCAGTGCCGCACGCGTGTTTCGGAGGTTGAGAAAAAAAAATCGCGCAGATTCGCCAAGGACAGTCGATGTTGGTATTATTCGATCTCGACATCAGCGGAGCTCGTAGTCGTCAGGGCAGTGGCCTACCGTAGCTACAACTGTCCACCTGCCATTCCTTGACCCACTGCACAAGAGGCCAGACACGCACTTTGAAGTCACCGAAGAATACAGCTGTGCATTTACACCGAGTCATTTCGGAGTCCGTGGCACTACGATATTTAAACGCGCCGGTATTAATGAGGTGGTAGAGATCTTCGTTGATTCATGTTAATAAGAAACAGAATATTTAATTATGCTTCGAGCTGTTCATAGCAGTCCCTTTCGCGCGCGTGCCCCGTTGGTCTCACAAGCGGTAGCGAAGTTTGACTTCGCTGGGAGCCTCATACGTGGGGACTTTCATATCCAAGGCCTCGCCCGAGTAGCCCAGGTCCTCAGCCGTGAGGACAGCGCACTTCTCGCCGATAAGCAGGGCAGTCGAGTATCTGTGGTTTGAGAAACGGGGGGTCAGTCAAGCCGTCCTGTGTTTATTTGTACACCATTTCCATAGTAGTGGAGCGTTGATTCATCCACCTGGGGAGTACGAAACCTCATGCCCGCAATGTAAAAGATAAACTCACGTGTTGCACCCGACGTTGTCAGGACAGATGGAAAGGTCGGCGACCTTGAGATTCTTGACACCGTGCACATTGAGACGCTCGTCCAAGACACCGTGCTTGACGATGCTGTTGCCCTCTCTCGGGGCCATCGAGCACGTCTGGGGGGGACCATCAAGTTAGCAAAAAGGGGGCCTACTAGTAAGTAGTACTTTCGGCTCGAAAGGAGGTTGTTTGTCATGTCACTTACCCCCAGGCTGTGCCAAGTACTCTCGACATGCCTCTTTGTCCACTCCTCGATGGCCTCGATGTCGCGCGTGTTGTATTTGAGATCCTCGCGGACGTCGGCGCGGTTGCTGTTTAGGATATTCGCCGCGGCGGTCTTGCTCGGCTTGGGGTTGAACGTGCTCCAGCTGCCGTGCTGCAGGCCCGCGCTCAGGTTGCCGGGCAGGGCGTAGCGCTTGGTGGTCTCGAGGTCCATGTCGTTGGCGCGGGCGGGCGAGTCGTAGTCGAAGAACGGGTGCTTGTCCTGGACCTCGCCCGCGTAGGCGTCCATGCGCCGCGCCGTCTCGCGCGACTTGATGTACCCCCACACCATGGGCGCCATGTCGCGCTCGTCGTTCATGAAGCCCGTGTCAAAGTCGGGCGTGTCGTACGGGTCGGCAGACTTGATGTGCGTGAAGCCGCGCGAGAAGGGGTACTCGAGGAAGTGGAACATTGTGAAGAAGTTTCCGGGTGGCCTGTTGGAAAGGGGACACTTGTCAGACGTGGGCCACTAAGTATGTGAAGACAAGACTTACATCAGCATGTGGTCTCCGAACCAGCCAGCGATGATGCTGTAGTGCATCACGGGCTTGTCGGGCTTGTTCAGGAAGTACGACTTCCACCCCTCGCCAAAGTGCGGAGTCGGCCAGGACTCAAACTCCTTGAGCTCCTTCTCAGTCGGGCGAATCTTGACCCCGGCGTCGATGCCGTTGGTGGCGAGCGGGCCAGTGCCATTGTGTGCCCACTGACCGTAGACCTCTGTTTGGACATCGTTAGTGAAGGCGATGGATTAATGAAAGGGGACAGTCTCGACCACGTACTTTTCTGAACTTCCGGCACGCCTCGGACAAAGTCGTCAAAGGTCTCCGTCTCGGGCTTGGCTCGGTAGGTGGCAAAGGTCAAGTAGTGGTCCTGGAAGTTGAGGCCGACGCCTGGCAGGTCGACCTTGCACTCGACACCGGCAGCACGGAGTTTCTCGGGGTCGCCTATGATTGCAAAAGTCAATCAGTGTCCTGCTGATATGAACGTAAGACTTGGCGCCAAATGTGCAAGCCACTTACCAACGCCGGACCGCTGCAGGATCAGCGGCGACGACAATGTCCCGCCCGAAACGATGATCTGCTTGCGGGCCCTGAAAGTGCGAGTCTTGAGCTGGCCCGGGTGCAGAGGCTTCGTGGGCACAGTCTGCACCGCAACTGCCACGCCGTTCTCAATGATGACCTTGTCGACCTTGCTGAATCACTGTTAGTTTGAAAAGAGGAGACTTGGACACAAACGGCTGGGGTCAAAGACTGACGTGTTGCACGCGAGGTACAGGTTGTTGTGGACGGCACGAGTTGAGTGCACGTATGCGTGGGCACTATCGGACCGGCGGCCAGTCTAGATGAAAAATAGCAGTGTCAGTCAGCTCTTCGATGTTGGAGAGTAGTCTTGGCCTACATCACGGTTGATCCACTTCAGCCAGTGCTCGGCACCGTGGCCAGTAGTCAGGTCCTGGAGATCATCGACAATGGGGATGTCCTGCGACTCTGCGGCCCGGAGGAAGTCATCCTTGATCGGATATGTACTACGCAACAGAAAATCAACGTTATGGTCCGGGTCAATCTTCGAATAAGATGATATAAGACTTACTAGTTTCCAAACGAGACCTTGATCGGCCCCTCGAACCCATGGATGTCTCTGCACAGTCATCAGTCATGTATCCCTCGCGTTCACTTATTGGCCACTGCTGGCACGTACTTGTTGGCGCACGCTCTCTGGTAAGTCTCATGCTTCTTCATCAGCGGCAGGAGCTCCTTGGTGGACCACCCTTTGGCCTGGAAGTCATCATAGTCGGACGCCGAGGCCCGCGTGTACATGAGAAAGTTGATTGACGAACCCCCGCCGAGGATATGCGCACAGGGGATAACGGCCTTTCTCCCTGCGAGCCACTTTGACGGGCGGGACTCGTAGAAGGAGGCCGTCTTGGAATCGAGCTGTTTATACGTTCCAAGTAAATGTGAGATGAGAGTCCAAGGGTGAAGAAATGTGGGAGGGGCTGGCTGAAGACGCGGACTGACCTTCATGTTGCGGGGATAGACTCCAGGGCGGAAGACCCAAGGCTGCGTGGAGATATGTCAGTCATTCTGTCGATTGTAGCCGGGCTACGATACACTTGGGCTTCGACGTACATTGTTGAGGTTGCTCTCGCCAGCCTCGATGAGCAGCACCTTGAGGTTGTGGTCCAGGTTGGCGAGGCGGCCGGCGACCACGCACCCGCAGCTACCGCCGCCACACACGATGATGTCAAACTCCTCAGGTAGGGGAGACATTTTGAGCAGCTTGTTCTTTGTCTTCAGTAAGAAATTGGATGAAGGGTTGCACCCCAAGTCAATGAGTTGGTCAAGACAGTGAGGAAAACCTACGTGCAGCTGACGATGATGCTGTCCTTAATATATTAAGAAAGCCAGCCAGTCTTTTCCCCTCCCTTGTGCCTCCCACACAGAGCCAAGATCTTGTCCACGCAACCCCCTCAACATGCTCAACGCCGAGAAATCTCCATCTTTTGTGTCGCCGAGGCAGTGTTTGGCCTTGAACAGATCAATATCCCCACAGCTCATATCCAAAGCAGTGGTGGCAAAACTGCTCCTCGTGGGGGGTAGACCACCACACCACCACCGCCACCACCTCCTTCTGCATCCTTCAAAGACCCGGCCAATGACCTAGCCGCGATGAACTTTCTGCCAATGCTCTTCCCCGCGACGGCAAAGCGGAGTCTTAGTTTGCCAAGTTCCCATCACAGGCCAGAAGGGGGAAGCTTGGGGCTGAGTTTTGCTGACCCCGCTGCGGTACGGTGACGCTGGTCGAAGCAAGTTGCGAGAAACATGTGGGAGGATCATCAGCTAAGACGGGGAATCGCAGCAACCTTGTTGTTGGTTGGTGTTCTAAACCGGGCTTGATGGGTGGAAGCATGCAACATTATCGCCAGGCAGAGTTGGCTCGCGGCCTCCATGTCTTGTGCTCATTGTCGAGCAATCCAATGAGAGACAGCATCGGCGTAAGTCGAGGTAGAAACACATCTGAGAAAGAACATATGTGAAGAAGGTTGATGTCGACCTCGTAAGGCTTACAGCAACGTCAACATGCATGCGAGACGTCGTACCACTTCATCCTCCCCGCAATATCTCTGACCTATTAGAAAACAGGTGGGCCGTAGACCGGGCGTGGTACGCCACAGGGGTAGCCCAGTTCTTTTCATGGTCCTTCACTCCGGCCCGGGCCCTTTGGTCCCCTGCCCGCATGGCATGTATGCGGGGTGTTGGAGAGCAACGGACGCCGTTGCAGCCGGTCAGAGCCCTCCCTCTCCATGTGGGGAAGCTGCAGCAGCTTCGCAAGTGTCAGACGGCCATGCGGATAGACGGCTTGTCCTGCCTGATAAGACACGGGCAGGTCTAACCCGACTAGCCGGAAAGGCTGTTAAGTTTGAAGATAGTTGGAGAGCGTTGGAAGTCGGAGAGCAAGAGTCCAGGTGTTCGAAGTTGCCCTACGAGACTTTCGTCTGGGAAGTTACAAGTTTCTGCCACCGGTAAAACACCAGGGAGAGAAGGGCCATAGCTCAGTGCTGCTAGGAAGCTTTGAACTCTGTGTCAAGCAAATTGACTGCCTTTAACGAGTGAGGGACAGGTTCGACCGTAGTTTGCCTGTGTGGAAGCCCGTCCACAATCTCCCCCACGCTTTCATGCGGATCGTCGATGAAGGGTAGTGTTTTCATTGGAGGACTATTTTGGATCGATGGAGTGCAGGTTGAGCAAAAATCGGCCCGCAACGTTGCTGGGAAAGAAAACCCAACAGCCACTGCTCCCTTTGTCTCGGGACAAGAGCGGCTGCCAACGTCGGTACGGTGGGACTGCCAAGACATGTCCACGCCAAGACTGCGGGGGTCAAATGCGGAGGTCTCCACTCGACATGGGGTCCCGGTCCCGGATTATTTGGAGAAGCGTGCATAACAGCACATCTTGCCCGCTTCTTGATCAACGAGACATACAACACAGTGACCATCGACAGCTTGCTTGAGGGGCGTGCCATTGGATGATTCGTCTGGATTGCGTTGCAAGAGAGACTAGGGTTTTCCGCTAGATGTGATACGAGTTCCCACGATGACGCGTCCAAAGCGACACGCCTGAGCTAACGACGAACATGTCGAGGCGGACCAAACATCTACCCTGTTTCTTTTGTTTTTTTGTGCAGTCGTATTGCAGCTGCTGCCCGAGCTGGACCCGAGAAAGAGTGGAGGTAGATAAGTGTATGCATACAAGCTTCCGGCTGTAACGACTCATCAGAGCACAACGTACTGTGGTACCAAATCGTGGAATAGATAAGTGACTGCACCGTGAACACAACAGCGTTGACTCCACCAACAAGTGAAAATACGAATGCATCATGACTGACGCACGCGTGGTTGACTGTTTGCTTGCGCAGTTTCTGTCACAATGTGATTCATGTGGCCATGTTTCGACTCAGAGCGCTTGAGTCGCTTCGCAACTGCCATCTCCGAATGGCAAGGCACGCGACACAATGATATTCAGTGCCCTTCTCAAACACCAAGCATTGTCAGAACAGCAACAACTTGACGATACTGCAACAACTTTGCGACCATAGAAACTTAGATACCAGCCACCAAACCTCAAACTTGGCACTTCACCATCGCCACGACAATGCAGGGCGCCACGACAGAGGCATACGTGATGCTCGGCATGGGCCTTATCGTCATCGCCCTACGGCTGGCACTGCGGGTCCGCACAGCCGGCGTTGACAGGTTGTGCGCAGACGACTACCTGATGGTCGTGGCTGCTGTACGTTCAGATCGGTGTCGACGTTTAGGTAGGCTGAGCTAACGACGCTTCCCAGATTCTTTACATTGCCGAAACGTACATCGCCTGGACCGTAGATGCAGTCTGGCAAGGCAAGGCGAACAACGGCTTGTCAGACAGTCAAAGAGAACAAATTGCAAGTGGCAGCGACGAGCATCTGCTCAGGTAAGCACCGTGACAGAATCCTCGGCAAGGGAGGATGTCAGGATTCGAGCAACATGCATGCTGACCCACAGAGTAGAGTGGGAGGTTCAAAGACACAGATCGCCGTCCAGTGCTCGTTTGTGGCATTGCTTTGGACCCTCAAGTGCGCCGTTTGCTGCTTCTACTGGCGGCTGATGGTAAGTAACGACATCAGAAGACGTGCAAGCGTGCTAGATTGACACGGTTCGCAGGGCGGCATCAAAGGCTGCAGACTTCGCGTCTTGCTCGCTTGCCTGTTCGTGATGGCATCCTGGCTTGCAGTCCAGCTCACGCTTCTGTGCAGCTGCGTGCCGTTTTACAAATATTGGCAAATCCAGCCGGATCCTGGTAGTACGTCGCATGCAACGTGCCATTATGTCACTGCTGCCGAATAAAACTGACAAGATCGCACGCTTTAGATCGCTGCCATGCTGCAGTAAGCCGACCTTTCTTGATCATATGTCTGCTGATGGATATTGCTACCGACGCGTATCTTCTGGCCCTTCCATTGCCAATGCTCTGGCAGACAAAAGGGTTGTCCAAAGCTCAGAAGCTGGGCTTAACGGTCATCTTCTCGGCGGGATTTTCAGTCATCATCTGCGCAGTGGCGCGCAATACCATCTTGCTGGTGGTGAGTAGTCGAGTTGACCACGGAGGAGCGGCTCCGGTCTACAACTAATGAATTTGTGGTAGCGTCCCGACACCGGTGCCCATGCATCAGGTGACTGGGCAGTCAGAGAGACATTCTTGGCTGTCTTGACCTCAAACCTCGCAGTGCTGTACTCATCTTTCCGCCTCTGGCGCAACAAGGAGCTCTCGAAGTGAAGACCGAGGAGCTGCGACTTTGCGGTTGATCGGATGATGGAAATTCGAAACATCAAGCGCTCTCTGGGTCGCGAATCCAGGCCAAATGCAGGGTCACTGCAAGCGGATATATGACTAAGAGAAATCTCAATGAACCAAAGCTATCTAGCGCTGAGGGGGCGACCCGAGGGGACAGTAAAGCTGCATGCGCATTGTCTTTTGGGCTTGCCTAGCTACGCTGGCCAGCATCGACGCCCTCATTTGTCGTGTACTCACCAATAGTAAGCTCCACGCCGGCGGTCTCATCAGGTAGTGGAACGAGCGCTTTTCGTGTTTTGTCTTTGATCACTCGCCGGTGTCGTCTTCCGGTTAAATGCTCCTTCCACTGAGCTTCTGTGACGAGCGTGAGGTTGCATGCTTCGCAGCGAAAGCTTTTTATTGCTGTCCTGGGGGTTGTGCTGATGTCTGCAAATGCGGCCAACACATTCCGTGCTGTTTCAGAGAGTTCTTGTGGTGCTGGCAGAGCTTTTCCGTCAAGGAATCTTTCTAGTACATCTGCAGCTGGCTGTAGGACGTTACCCGAGAAGTTTTCGACGTCAGAACTGTCCACCACGAACATATATTCGAGGGCATTCTTCTGCTTCAGTTCGTAGCCGGTCTTGCTACGGAGCCATTTGACCTGGCTTTTTGCGTATTGCCGCGTGGCAATCCTCATGAGCTCCAGGCCTTCTGCCTTGGCACGCTTTAGGTCATCTGGCCCGGCCTTGGACCGTTCTGCTTGAAGCAATGGCTCCATCTGTTTGTAGCCGATAGACTGCCAGATCCCACGTGTTCGGTCGATCTCTTCGCCACGCGCGGTGCGGTAGTCTAGGTCAGCTGCAAGCTTTCTAACCTCGTCCATCAGGCCACGCTGCTCCATCTTGTCGATTCTCTTGTTCAAGCGCTCGCTCAGAACATCTGGCTTGGAGTAGACCCAGAACATAAGGGCCTGCCATGGCTCAGGTGTGCACTCTGCTGTCGCGCGTCCCGCTTTTTGCTGGGCATAGATGTCGGAGGCACGCTTGCCAGTCGAGAGGAAGATCTCGAGCGATCGCTTAATTTTTCGTCGGTCATCCGGGTGCCACCGCTCGGCCATGGCGGGGTCGACCTCCTGGAGCCTCCTGTAAATGACATCTGTGGCCTCATCCAGAATGGGGAATTGCGAACTGGTCTCATCATGGGTACGGAGCTGTCTCTCGTCATCCTCGAGCTCTGCAGCGGCGACAATGGTGTCGTCAAAGAGGAGTGAGTTGATGTAGTAATGCGTGCCGCCAACGACGATGGGGAGCTTCCCCCGGCTGCGGATCTCGCTGATGACGCGGCGAGCTTCTCTGGCAAAATAGGTGACGGTCCAAGTCGGTTCGCAGTGGTCGATGGTAGCCAGCAGGTGGTGGGGGATGCCTCGCTGCTCCGGCTCGGAGATCTGGTTTGTGATGATGGGCAGGCCCTTGTACATCTGCATGGCGTCGGCGTTGATGACCTCGCCGTTAAACCTGACGGCGAGATCTACCGCGAGCTACATGGAGTGAAAAGTTTCAGCAGTTGTCCTTGTAATGGGGACGACTTGCAGACAGACTTACATCAGACTTGCCAGTGCCGGTGGTGCCCATGACAGCCACCAGCGGCAATGCGGGCGGAACCCGAGCCATGCTTGAGGAGAAACGAGACAGCAGCCGATGCCCCAGTCGTGGTGTGCACATGCAGGTGATTTATTGTGTCACACACAAGTAGTGGGCAGGCCTGCTCGATTGTCGGAGCAGCGGCAACCGCAGGCTTCCAAGGTTGAAGTTGAAGTGGGCAGGATACTGCAGAGTCCACCAGCAACAGGCACCATCACTTGCCCGCCTTCAAACAGCGATATGCACTTCCGGTAGCAGCATGCTGATTCGGTGTCCAAAGAGTTCTATTGAACGAATTTTGCCATTTTTAGAGCCTGCAGCAGCTGTACTGCGAAAATGGGTTGCAGGTACGGAAATGGCGACAGCGACGCTCTCTGGGTGCTCTGATTATGTCAGCTCAGGTTGTTGCAAAATGTCAAACCCCAAAGCTCGCGGGGAGAGAGCTCCTGCAATTAGCAATTGTGGAGCACGGGGGGCAGGGCAGGTGCCTGCCTCTACTTGGTACGCAGCAGGCACGGATCATTCCAGAAGCATCTGCTATGGACACGACACGATGAACTGTCCAAAGGATGTATGGACAGGACAGGTGTTATGCAAGTGATGCAAGTGCTGTACACATTGTTCTTCCCAAGGTCTCTCCCAGGTCACCAATTCAAGCTGTCGGCTGGCGGAATTCAGGGTAGCTCCAAGCTTTCCCCAGCCCTGGCGCGCGCAGCCAATAGCAGACGCGCAGGCCCCAATTTCCTGGCCAGCTGGGGAGGCGCGGGAGAGAGACAGAGAGACCCCGAGAACTGGACACATTGTCGCACCCTCCCCACAATTTTTTTGAAGCCAGATCTGCTGCGGCTGCCACCCACCACCACCACCACCCACGGCGCTGTGGCGAGCCAACAAGCGCCTCCTCGTCCTCTTTCGCTCTCCTCCATCCTTCCCTCCTTGTACATCACCACTCGGACAGCCTCCTGCGCGACGACACAGCACAGTCCGGTATAGGGCTCTCTCGTCGCTCTCCCCAGTCGTCCCGTTCGCTTCCCCCTCTTCTTCTTTCTGGTCAATTTCAACCACCGTCACAATGAGCAGCCGTAAGTCAAATCAGTGCCACCCACTTGCAGAACCCCTTTCACACGAGACACTATTTGAATTGGCAAAAGATGCTATTGAGTGGCAATCAACGACATGAACATGGTCGTATGCGGCAGCACTCGATTACGCGCGCAACGGCATCTTGTTCATGGCTCTCGAGGGCCCTTCTCGATGCCTCAATTGGACACCACTACAACACCAAATATGGGATGTGCTCGCTAACAGTGGCTCTTTCCATACAGTTCGGTTTCTCGACCTCGTCAAGCCCTTCGTGGCCTTCCTGCCCGAGGTGCAGGCTCCCGAGTCCAAGGTTCCCTTCAACCAGAAGCTCATGTGGACCTCCCTCACGCTCCTCGTCTTCCTCGTCATGAGCCAGATGCCTCTGTACGGCATTGTCTCGTCCGACACCTCCGACCCTCTCTACTGGTTGCGCATGATGATGGCCAGTAATCGCGGTACCCTGATGGAGCTGGGTATCACTCCCATCGTCTCGTCCGGCATGGTCTTCCAGCTTCTTGCCGGCACCCACATGATCGATGTCAACCTCGACCTCAAGTCCGACCGTGAGCTCTACCAGACCGCCCAGAAGCTCCTCGCCTTCATCCTCTCCTGCGGCACTGCCACCGTCTATGTCTTCTCCGGCCTCTACGGCCCTCCCTCTGACCTCGGCGCCGGTATCGTCTTCCTCCTCATCCTCCAGCTCGTCGTTGCTGGCATGATTGTCATTCTGCTCGACGAGCTCCTCCAGAAGGGCTACGGTCTTGGCAGCGGTATCTCGCTCTTCATCGCCACCAACATCTGCGAGTCCATCATGTGGAAGGCCTTCTCGCCCACCTCGATCAATACCGGCCGCGGCCCCGAGTTCGAGGGTGCCGTCATTGCCCTATTCCACCTTCTCATGACCTGGCCCAACAAGCAGCGTGCTCTCCAGGAGGCTTTCTACAGACAGAACCTTCCCAACATCATGAACCTGCTCGCCACCCTCGCCATCTTCGCTGCCGTCATCTACCTTCAGGGCTTCCGCGTCGAGATCCCCGTCAAGTCGTCCCGCCAGCGTGGTGCCCGCGGCTCGTACCCCGTCCGCCTCTTCTACACCTCCAACATGCCCATCATGTTGCAGTCTGCTCTCTCGTCCAACGTCTTCCTCATCAGCCAGATGCTCTACTCTCGTTTCTCTGAGAACCTGCTCGTCTCCATGTTTGGTGTCTGGGAGGCCAAGGAGGGCTCTGCCCAGCTCTCTCCCGTCTCCGGCCTCGTCTACTACATGTCCCCGCCGCTCAACATGAAGGACGCCCTGCTCGACCCAGTCCACACCGTCGTCTACATTGCGTACATGCTTACTGCCTGTGCCGTCTTCTCCAAGACCTGGATTGAGGTGTCTGGCTCCAGCCCCCGTGACGTTGCCAAGCAGCTCAAGGACCAGGGCCTCGTCATGGCTGGCCACCGCGACCAGAGCATGTACCGCGAGCTGAAGCGTATCATCCCCACGGCTGCCGCCTTTGGCGGTGCCTGCATTGGTGCCCTGTCCGTTGCCAGTGACCTCATGGGCGCCCTTGGCTCCGGCACTGGTACTCTTCTCGCTGTCACGTAAGTTTTCCATTACCATGGCTGTCTTATGACTCCCACTAACACCCTTTATAGCATTATTTACGGGTACTTTGAGATTGCCGCCAAGGAGGGTGACCTCGCTGGCATGAAGGGCATGATGTTGGGCTAAGCAGCCTGCGGCCATGTCTCGCCTATGGCAGCCGCTCGCGGCGCTCTCCACCACGCCTTGACAATCCCCGTAACTCTTGTATCAGTATTCAGGCTGGGGCACAAAAGAAAACAAAAGTCATCTTTCGTGATTTCGGGGAGGATTGGACAATGCGTGGAGTAGAGCACAGGAGCGGGCATCCGGTGCGGATCTCTTCTTGATGGAGAGGCGCGTGCGCGGAGTGTACCTATCCAAGATATGTAGAATCAATATATGTGTCGGTCAATCGGCACTAAAAAGTACAAACTGCGCTGAGGCTGTCCCGTGGCCGTAAACGTGTTAAATAGTCTTTCCCCGCATCTCATGGTGAAGCCCCCAGCCGCAGCTGCCCCGCGAGAACTTCGGCTGGCGGAGCGTGGTTGCGCCCACCGGCGAGGTGGATCCATCGGCAGAAGGTCGGGCCAGAGGGCAACGTCAATTGGACAAAGCGGCCTGACTCGGACGTCGACCACTAGCCAGAGTCAATGCGGAGTAAGTCCGGACGTGCAATGTGCAATGCTCCGTCGGCCTGGGGAACCTGTAGCCTCTGATACTGGGCAGAGGCCTCGGCGATATGCGGGGAGCAAGGAGAGGCATGACCCATATCCGAGCCCCAGGAACACGCAGGACGGCTACGTGTGCCCAGGCTAGACTGGAGCTGGACGAGATGGAAGCTCTGGAGTGGTCGGACATATATTTCTACGACTCTACTTAAACAGCCTCTTTTCTTCCTCCTTCTTGTTTGGGCTCCCCTATCTGTCCTCTATTTCTCTTAATTTTTTCCGCTGATCTTCCCGCAAACACGATTGGAAAGATGGCGAAAACTGATATCGAGGCTGTCCTGCAGTCCCTGACTCTCGAGGAGAAGGTATGAGGGAGCCCTTGCAGTTCTTGAGGGCAACTTCAGAAATACTAACAGCGGCCTTTACAGATCTCTCTGCTCGCTGGTGCCAACTTCTGGGAGACGGTTGAGGTGCCTGGCAAGGTGCCCAGTGTCAAGGTATGCCACCGCCATCAGCTGCCATTGATCTCCCCTCCAGAGTAGAGACGCCTGCTGACACTGCCGCCCACAGACATCTGATGGCCCCAATGGCGCTCGCGGTGCCGACTTCTCGGGCGGCACCCCCGCCGCCTGCTTCCCCGCTGCCAGCTGCGTCGCCGCGACCTTTGATACAGCCGCGGCCTTCCAAGTAGGCCAGGCGCTGGCCGACGAGACACACTCCAAGGGCGCCCGCTGCCTGCTCGCCCCGACCGTCTGCATCCACCGGCACCCGCTGGGCGGCCGCAACTTTGAGAGCTTCAGTGAGGATCCGTTGCTTGCCGGCAAGCTGTCGTCGCAGGTCATCCAGGGCATCCAGTCCAAGGGCGTGGCCGCCACCATCAAGCACTTTGCCGTCAACGAGCAGGAGACGGACCGCTTCACCGTCAACGAGACGGTCAGCGAGCGGGCCCTGCGCGAGATCTACCTGCGGCCCTTTGAGATTGCCATCAAGGAGGCCCGCCCCTGGGCCGTCATGACGGCCTACAACTGCGTCAACGGCACCCACTGCGACTCCAACGACTTCCTCCTCAAGCAGGTCCTGCGCGGCGACTGGGCCTGGGACGGGCTCGTCATGTCCGACTGGGGCGGCACTAACAGCACCGCTGAGGCCATCAACTCGGGCCTCGACCTCGAGATGCCCGGCCCCACGCGCCAGCGCAAGCCCGCCGACGTCATCGCCGCCATCAAGGCTGGAAAGACAACCGAGGCCGCTGTCGACGAGCGCGCCCGGCGCGTGCTCAAGTTCCTCGAAATTCTCAATGTGTTTGAGGACCCTGAGACGCCCGCGGAGCAGGCCATAGACCAGCCCGAGGTCCGCGCCCTTATCCGCGAGACGGCAGCCCACGGCGCCGTACTGCTCAAGAACGCCGGCGGCATCCTACCCCTCACCAAGGAAAAAGTCAAGGGCAAAAAGGTCGCCGTCCTCGGCCTGGCCAAGACGGCGCTCGCGCACGGCGGCGGCAGCGCCGGCGTCAACGCGCACTACAAGATCACGCCCTGGGACGCGCTGCAGTCGGCCCTCGGCGATTCGGCGGCCGAACTCTCATTCCTCCCCGCGTTCCACACCCAGCGCCTCCTCTCGCCCATCGCCAAGGACAACAAGGCCGTCGGCACCGTGACCGGTCTCGACGGGAAGCCCGGTTGGACAATGGAGTGGCGCAACGTCAAGACCGGCGAGGTCGAGGGCAGCCCCACGCACGGGTTCGGCGAGTCCAACCTCCCGCTGTGCCCGGACGCGGGTATGGGCAAGGCGGTCCATCTCGTCGGTGACTTCACTCCGGTCGAGTCGGGCGTGCACTACATGGGCTGTACTGGCCTCGGGTCCGCGCATGTGTACATCGACGACGAGCTCGTGTTTGACCAGGGCGGGCCGTGCAACGACGCCATGGGCTTCATCTTTGGCGCGCTCAAGGAGGACGAGTTCACACGCGACTTGTCCGCGGGCAAGACGTACCGCGTGCGGATCGAGAGCACGCCGCCCAGCGGCATCAAGGGCCTCGAGCTGCTCAACGACCGCGCGGGCATCCGCCTCGGCCTGCAGCCCGGGTCGCAGCACGACAAGGACCTGACGTCGGAAGCCGTCGCGGCCGCCAAGGAGGCCGACTACGCGCTCATCTTCACGGGTCACGACCCCATGTGGGAGACCGAGGGCCAGGACCAAGCCTCGTTCCACCTGCCGCGACAGGGATCGCAGGACGCCCTCATCGCCGCCGTGTCGGCGGTCAACAAGAACGTCGTCGTCGTCAACTCGACGGGCGTCGCCGTCGCGATGCCCTGGCTCGACGGCGTCGCGGGCTTGGTCCAGGCGTGGTTCGGCGGGCAGGAGTGCGGCAACTCCATCGCCGACGTGCTCACGGGCGCCATCACCCCCGAGGGTAACCTCCCCGTCTCCTTCCCCAAACGCATCGAGGACGCCCCCGCGCACGGCAACTTCCCCGGCGAGTACGACGCGCAGGGCCAGCTGCAGGTCGAGTACAAGGAGGGCGTGTTCGTCGGGTACCGGCACTACGACCGCGTCGACGCCAGCGCCGTCAACTTCCCGTTCGGCTTCGGGCTGTCGTACACGACATTCGACCTCGGTCCGCTCTCCGCCGCCGCGGCACGGACGAAGGACGACGAGTACAGCCTGTCAGTCGACGTGCGCAACACGGGCGAGGTCGCGGGCGGCGTGCTCGTGCAGGTCTACGCGGGCGCCGCGCAGCCGAGGGACGACGCGCCGATCAAGCAGCTCGTCGCGTTCCAAAAGGTGCGGCTGCAGCCGGGGCAGAAGACGAGCGTGTCGCTCACGGCGGCGGCGCGGGACCTGGGCTTCTTTGACGAGGCGAGGGGCAAATGGGTCGTGCCGGCGGGGAGGTACAGGTTCATCCTGGGCAGGAGCGCGGCCGACGAGGTGCAGAGCGTCGAGGTCGATGTTGAGAGGGAGCTGGTTTATGCGCCGTGAAGGAGGGTGGTCATGAGACGCATTTTATTTTTCGTTCCTTCTGAAGACGAGTTTTTGTACAGAGATATGTAGAACTGGGGTGGGTTGAATAAGATCTGGGTCCATCGCTGGCGTAGTTAGTTGTCTCTAGATCTAAAGAATCGGCACCTTGCATCTAATGAAGAACACCGCGTGATCTTTGTTGCATTTGATGAGAAGCGTCTTGTGCATAAATAGTGCCGCGATGGGCTTCTGTTGGTCTATTCTCTGGTTGTTGGACTGTTTGTGATCTATTCTTTTTTCCTGTTCATTTTTGGTAAAAAAAAAATTGCATTGTTTTTTAACGCGACCAAAGGATTTAGTACAAAATGTATGGCACCCGTTGGAAAATGCCTGCTCTCCACGGTCCATGTCACCTTGCGCTTGCTTCACTCCATCAGGGACAAAGTCTTGCTCGACATTGCTGCGGCCGCCGACGGCGTGTGCACTGACGTGTGCGGGAGGGGTTGAAGAAGGCAGGCACCCACTTCCCCGCACTTTGAGCTGCTGGATGGCGGATGTGAGACATGGAACCCCCGCGTAGAGTAGCATGGCACCCCCATCAGCACCAGAAGCGCCGAGCATGCCCGGAAGCACGATGCCGCTGGTACAGCGCCGCGTTGCTCTCGTTGTCAAGGATGCTACTCCAGGCGCGAGCGGGGTTGCGTGCTTGGCCTGCCTGCAGTCGCATGTTGAAGCTCACAAGGCAAGTCCCCTGGCCTTGGCGCGTGTCCGGGGTTTATCGATAGCTCCCCCTCGCCATCCCCTCCTCCCCAAAGTCGCGCCCTACCTCTGGCTCTCCGTTGCGTCGTGTCCATTGCAGTTCGTTCCGTTCTTATTGCTTCTGCGGTTATCGGCTCACATCTCGAGCTTCAAATTCGTTGTTTTCCTTGCTTCTTACAGCCCCAACATCGTCGAGAACCTGGCATATTCAAATAGCTCCGTCTCCGGCAAGCTGCGACTCAGAACCCCACGCCTGTGCCACAGCGACATCGGCCGGTCAGCCCCTCGGCACCTACACGCCTGCTATGATCGCCCGAGCAACATAGACGGCGCTTTGCTCTCCGCCCATACTTTTTCTTGCCATAGAATTCGCAACCATGAGGCTCTCGCAATCGCTGCTGGCGCTGCGCTCCCCGGCGCTCGCAGCCAGCGGCCGCCACCCGGCATCATGCTTCTCCAGCCGCATCCAGTCCTTCAGGTTGCTTGCCATCGCAAACCCTCGGCGCTGGCAGCACTCGTCATCGTCGAACTCGTCGTCCGGCGCCACTGCTGGGTCGTCCCGGAAACCTGTGCTTCTGCCGCGACTGACCCCGTCGACGAGGCCCGTCAACCTCACCTGGGAGCCGCGCACTATCCCGGCCACCAGCTACTCTACCACCACCGCCGCCGAGGAGCCTGTCACCCAGGACCGCGCCGGCCTTACCGTTGGCGTGCCCCGCGAGACCTACACTGACGAGCGCCGTGTCGCCATTACCCCTCAGAACGTCACCCTGCTCAAGAAAAAGGGCTTCGGCAATGTTGTCGTCGAGCGCGGCGCTGGTGTTGAGGCTGGCTTTCTAGACGCCGCCTACGAGGCAGCTGGCGCCACCCTCGTTGAGCCCGGCCACGTCTGGGCCAAGGCTGACATCGTCCTCAAGGTCAGAGGGCCGAATCCGACCGAGATCGATCGCATGAAGCCCGGCGCGACCGTCATCTCGTTCCTCCAGCCCGCTCAGAACAAGGACCTCGTGGACCGCCTCGCGCAGCGTAAGGTCACGTCCTTTGCCATGGACAAGGTCCCGCGCATCTCGCGCGCCCAGGTCTTCGACGCCCTCAGCTCAATGGCAAACATTGCTGGCTACAAGGCCGTCCTCGAGGCGTCCAACAGCTTTGGCCGCTTCCTCACCGGCCAAGTCACCGCGGCCGGCAAGATCCCGCCTTGCAAGGTTCTCGTCATCGGTGCCGGTGTCGCAGGTCTGAGTGCCATCGCGACTGCTCGACGGATGGGTGCCGTGGTCCGAGGATTCGACACACGCTCAGCTGCTCGCGAGCAGGTGCAGTCGCTTGGCGCCGAGTTCATTGAGGTCGAGCTCGAGGAAGACGGTTCTGGGGCCGGAGGCTACGCCAAGGAAATGTCTCCCGCATTCATCGAGGCCGAGATGAAGCTCTTCACCGAACAAGCTCGCGAGGTTGACATCATCATCACCACTGCTCTTATTCCCGGCAAGCCTGCTCCCAAGCTCATCACCACGGCCATGCTCGACGTCATGAAGCCTGGCTCTATCGTGGTCGATCTTGCCGCCGAGGCCGGAGGAAACTGCGAGAAGACTGAGCCGGGCAAGCTGGCTACTTACAACGACGTCAAGATAATTGGTAGGTGGATTCCCAACGGGAGCTTCCAACGCGATGTCGATCACTAACGGCTTCTCTAGGCTACACGGATCTCCCTTCCCGACTCCCAACTCAGTCATCAACCCTCTACTCGAACAACATTGTCAAGCTCCTGCTGTCCATGGAGCCCAAGGAGAAGACCTTCGGTATCGACCTTAGTGACGAAGTCGTACGAGGCGCCATTGTGACCCACAACGGCACCATTCTCCCTCCTGCGAAGCCATCGAACCCGTCTCCAGTTGCTGCCCCAAAGCCCGCCGCCAAAGTCGAGGAAGCCGTTATCGCTCTTACACCGTTCCAGGCCAAGTCTCGCGAAGTGGCCACAATCACGGCCGGCATGGGAGGTGCACTTGCCTTGGGAACTTTCACCGGGCCGCTCTTCATGGGCAACATGTTTACCTTTGCACTGACCTCGCTGATTGGTTACCGTGTCGTCTGGGGTGTCTCGCCTGCTCTGCACTCCCCACTCATGAGCGTCACCAATGCTGTTTCTGGTAAGTTGAAAATATTTCAAGGTTTACTGGACATCTCTAACAACCCACAGGAATGGTCGGCGTTGGCGGACTCTTCGTCATGGGCGGTGGTTACCTGCCCGAGACTTTGCCCCACGTCCTTGGTGCTGCCTCTGTTCTGCTCGCGTTCGTCAACATCTCCGGAGGTTTCGTCATCACGAAGCGCATGCTTGATATGTTCAAGAGTGAGTGTATTTCCAGAATCCTAGACATCAGCACACTGACATCAAACAGGACCGACCGACCCTCCGGAATACCCCTGGCTATATGCGGTCCCGGCCGTTCTGTTTGGAGGCGGTTACATCGCCGCTGCGGCCACTGGAGCGACTGGTCTTGTCCAAGCTGGCTACATGGTGAGCTCGGTTCTATGCATCAGCTCCATCTCCAGTCTGGCTTCACAGTCCACTGCACGCATGGGCAACCTGCTGGGCATGCTCGGTGTCGGCTCTGGTGTACTTGCGTCGCTTCTGGCCGTTGGTTTCAGCCCAGAGGTTCTCACTCAGTTCGGCATGCTGGCAGTTACAGGCGGCGCCCTTGGTTTCCTCATCGGCAAGCGCATCACCCCGACAGACCTTCCGCAGACAGTCGCTGCACTGCACTCCGTGGTCGGTCTTGCCGCCGTGCTGACTAGCATCGGAAGCGTCATGGGAGACCTGTCGCACGTCACGACCTTGCATCTCGTCACCGCGTACTTGGGCGTCCTCATCGGAGGCATCACTTTTACGGGCTCAATCGTGGCCTTTATGAAGCTTGCTGGCCGGATGTCATCACGACCTGTCAAGATCCCCGCCCAGAATCTCGTCAACAGCAGCATGCTCGCTACCAACCTTGTCACCATGGGCGCCTTCGTCACCTTAGCTCCTAGCTCGCCCATAATCGCAGCCGTCGCGCTTGGTGCAAACACCATCCTGTCCTTTGCGAAAGGCTTCACCACCACTGCAGCCATTGGTGGCGCCGACATGCCGGTGGTTATCACCGTACTGAATGCATACAGTGGTTTCGCCCTTGTAGCAGAGGGTTTCATGCTGCAGAACCCTCTACTAACCTCTGTCGGCGCTCTGATCGGCGTCTCCGGGTCCATTCTGTCGTACATCATGTGCGTGGCGATGAACCGGTCGCTCACGAACGTGCTCTTCGGCGGTATCGCACCAGTCGCAGAGATGGAGTACAAAGTTGAGGGTTCGATCACGCAGACGACGATCGACGACACAGCCGAGGCCCTGACCAACGCCGAGAGCGTCATCATCGTGGTGGGTTACGGCATGGCTGTCGCGAAAGCGCAGTACGCGCTCAGCGAGATTGTCAACATGCTCCGCGCTAAGGGCGCCAAGGTGCGGTTCGCGATCCACCCGGTGGCTGGCCGCATGCCGGGCCAGTGCAACGTGCTGCTAGCCGAGGCGAGCGTGCCGTACGACATTGTGCTCGAGATGGACGAGATCAACGACGACTTTGGCGAGACGGACCTCACGCTCGTCATTGGCGCCAACGACACGGTCAACCCCATTGCCATGGAGCCCGGGAGCCCGATCGCGGGCATGCCTGTCCTGCACGCGTGGAAGTCGAAGCAGGTCATTGTCATGAAGAGGGGCATGGCGAGTGGATACGGTAAGAGCTTTTCCTTGATGCCCTGCCCTGGCAACGACGGGTCATTTGTGGAGAAGATGAAGCTTTGCTAACACTGAACGCAGCCGACGTGCCCAACCCGATGTTCTACATGCCCGGCACTAAAATGCTGTTTGGTGATGCCAAGGTTTCTTGCGACGGTAAGTTCGCGATCCATTTCCCACAACGTACTCTGATCATGTATGCTAACGCATCTCGTCTCATCACAACAGCGATCAAGTCTGCCGTCGAGTCTCGCGGATAGAATTGACGAAATTCATGTCTTCTTTTCCTGCAAATTCGAGTATTGGAGGATGGCCTCAACTGGAACATACCGCGACCGTATATACTGCTGGTCTAGTCTTATCTTGCAAGAATTAGAATGCATTTTCTAGTTGCTGCGAGCTTTCGCACAATCCCTGTGTCATGGCAACATACCTAACTTGGAAGACGCCGAGTTGTTCGCGTACCTGTGTCCGTGTCAGGGGGAGACTGCGATATTTGAGTACGGCCTTAAGGCCTTGAGGAGAAGACATATCGATGGAGCGTCAAGTACAGCACGGCCCGAAACTCAGACTAAGAGGCCCCGTTTATACAGTAACGAGTCGGTGATTAGAGACCTAGCACAGAAACCCTAAGTCTTTTTGAGAGTCTAAGACGGCAAAGTGGCTTGATTTGGACATCGATCATTACAGAAGCCTTCAAGACTTCGGTCTTACTACAGGGCGACCTCTATGATATACTTGTTGTCTTCATCTAGCTACTCTGACCGCCTTCTTCACCTGCCAGACTGCTATATAACTGGTCGAGCGCGTGTTGCGACGCTAGTCGATCCGGGTGCTCTTCCCTGAGCGTCCTCTTACGTATCGCTACTACGCGTTCTAGTAGTTCGACCGCCTTCTTTACCTGTCCGTCTTCTCTGTATGCAATAGCGAGCGAGTTTTGCGTTGCTAGCCGATCCGGGTGCTCTTCCGTGAGAGTCATCCTGCGTATCGCTACTATATGCTCTAGTAGGTCGACAGCCTTCTCTATCTGTCCGTCTGCTTTGTATGAAATAGCGAGCATATGTTGCGACGCTAGTTGATGCGGGTGCTCTTCCGTGAGCGTCCTCTTGCGTATCGCTACTAAATACTCTAATAGGTCGATAGCCTTCTCTACTTGTCCATCTGCTTGGTATGCAATTGCGAGCGCATGTTGCGATGTTAGTCTAGAAGGGTCCTCTTCTGCGAGCGTCCTCCCTTTTGTAGCAACTACATGCTCAAGTACTTCAACCGCCTTCTCCACCTGTCCGTCTGTCTCATATGTAAGGGCGAGCATATGTTGCGACGCTAGTCGATTCGGGTGCTCGGCTGTAAGCGTTCTCTCTCGTACCGCTACTACACGCTCTAGTAGCTCGACCGCCTTCTTTACCTGACCGTCTGCTTTGTATGCAACAGCGAGGGTATGTTGTGACGTCAGTCGAGCGGGTTTCTCTTCTGGATACCGACTTCCCCTCCACCGATAAGTCTCTTCCAGGTACTGGACTGCTTCCTTGATTCGCCCGTCCACAAGCAAACATCGTCCAATCCAGAAACTGAGTTCATATCTCTCCTCCATATCATCACCATCATCTCTGCTGAGTAGTCGGAAGATATGTGGGAGGTACTCTCTCCACGTACTTCGATTATCATAGTCATCACTAGGAAACACCTCCATCACATGCCGTACTGCCCCCCTTATTTCCTGTGCCTCGAGGCCTGCCTGACGCAGCTGATTTCGAGCAGCCAGCTGCACTAACCTGTGCATGTCGAAGACCTCGCTATTGCCGCGCCGGGCAAGGAAGGCGTACGCACAGAGCGTCCCGATCGAACTCGCTAATTGCTGTGCCGATCCAGATTGAGGAAGTAGCGATTGTGGAATCCCTTTCGCCTCTATGCACGACACGAAGGAAAGCAGGTCGGCCGCCTCTGGGTCTGAGTTACGAATCTGTGCAAAGGACACAAGCCAGGTGGCCGCTACTGCGTTCTGCGACCCTTCATATCGTGTGTCGTCCCAAAATTCCTTGCTCATGAGTCCGATGGCGTCTACCTCGGTGGAATCCAAAAGTTCGAGATACTCCGCGACGGGCATCTTTTTGACACTCATGTATGCTGCCGCCTGTTTTATTGCTAAAGGGAGGTAGGTAAGAGTCTCTAGCAGCTTTGTCGTGGCCACCTCATCCTGGAGCAGACTCTGCTGAGCTACAGACTTCGTCAAGAACACTGTCGCCTCTGTGGAAGTCATCTCGTGTAAGTCCACCACTTCGGGGCCTGCCACGGAGAAGGCCACCTCATTCGAACGAGTCGTGAACAAGGTTATGCCGTCCGGACTCCTTGGAAGATACTGGTTTATGCCGCCTGGTGCTTCTGGCGTCCCGAAGAGCAGCCCCGTATCATCGGCATTGTCCACGACAAGAAGCCACTTGCTAGAGGCATGCGAGCTTAGGTATTGCTTCAATGCTTTTCTCGCATCATTGTTTTCTGTGGTCGTCGGTATGTCGAATGTGCTTACTATGTCGGCGCACGCCTGCTCGAAGCTTCCGTGGCTCAGCGCAGGCAACCAGAAGACGGAGTGGTCCTTTCTATGTTCCTTGACCCAGTACGCAATGTGCAATGCCACTTGTGTCTTTCCCATGCCGCCTAGGCCCACGACCGCAACCTTGCCTGTCCTTTGATTGAACAAGGTTTTGAGCTGGTCCAGTTGGGCTTCTCGCCCGACGAAGCGTTGGTTCTTTTCGAAAGGAATGTAATGGTTAGAAGCTGTTGATTTGTGACATGTCAGCACCTTTATGTTGCGAGATTATGTATGTATTATACTAACAGATACCTGATCCGTCACGGTCGGCGGGCGTCTGCCGCGCCTGTATTTCATCTCCAGTAGCGCTCGAAGACAACCCCGAGCTATTCATTGTGCTCCCGCCCTGGTTGATGCTAATAAAGCTGTTGACGAATGCCGTAATTTTCCGTGTGTTCTCAGCTAGATAGTTGTGGGTGTGGGCCGAGATTGTGCTAGACTTCTCCCAATCCGATAGTGTGACGTCCTGCAGACCTTGCTCGACATTGAACCTGCAATACAGGTCACTTTCTCCATGTCGGCTCTGTAGAGTTGTCGCTACTCGCTTGGACGACGTTGCCATCTTTTTCAGTGCCTTGATGATAGAGATCCGCGTATTGCCAATGGTGACAACATCGCCCAGGCCGGTGCCAATGCTCAGGACTTGCATCTGCTCGCGCCCGGGAAACTGCCGTTTGGCTTCGTCAATGAGCACCTCGCAGGGGTTGTTGTATCCAAATCCAGCGTCGACAAACTCTATCTCGTCTCGGCCTAGCTTGATGGGCTTAAAGAATGTGGTCGCAGCCGACGTGGCCCGCGCCACCTGCCAAATAGTGCAGCCGCTCAGCCCGGCAGACGTATCGGACGTGTTGAAAAGAGTCGGCAGAGTATCAATGTTATCCTTCGTGATCGCCAGAACAGTGCTGATGCAGGTTAGTAATCTCGCGTTTTGTTTTAAGTATGCTAGTAAACGTACGTCTTAGTACAGGACGTGCTGCGGAACAAGGCTTCGCCATGTGGGCATGTCTCCGTGGTCGACTGGCCTTGTCGCCGGCGCCCTAGACACTCGGGCTCCACGCAGAACTCTCTGACCGTCCGCTTGATGGCTGCCTCGAGTGCCTTAGCGGAGAAGGCACCTGCTGGTGATGCGGGTAAGAGGGTCGTCCGCTTCATGGTGAAGGCATGTTGGGCCAGATTCTTGTAGGCTCGGATGCACTCGTCGACTGTCATCCCCAGCCGTCCGAGCATGATTGCAATAATGCTGCGCGGTTGTTAGCACGTGCCACTGATTTCTCGATAGGCAATATTACCCTCCGGTGCTGGTACCGCCAATCAAGTCGAACCGGTCGCATGGCCGCGGGACGTGGTCGAGTTGTTCGGCCTCCCGTATCTTGGCCATGACATCCTCCAGAATAAGCAGGCTTGATATTCCGCGAATGCCTCCGCCATCTGGGCGGTGTTAGCGCGATGATGAGACTGCAAACGCTGAGTCTTACCGAGAGAGAGGACCCGCAGCGGCGCGGGGGAGGCCATCGTGATGTACGTCTGTTGTATTCAATGGTCGGCTGGATGATGGGCGGGATGGGAGAGGGCCATGGTGGACGCAGCTGCGATGATGACCCGGTTGCAGATATGGCCACCCAGCCTGATCGCTACGCTCCTCTGCTGTCAGCCTCACGCTGCAAGCCATGGCTACCCCGCTCTGTGGCATGGCTGCGCCCTGCCATAGCGGCCCGTGCCGGAGTAAGCCGTAAGCCGGGCCTCGGGTTGCTGTCCTTGGAGACGATAGCGACTGATAAGTAATATCTAGCAACTTTCAACGGCGGCCCATGTCGCCGATCGCTTTTCCGGGGACAGAGCCAGACGGCCGGGCCGAACTACCCCATTTCCACCAGTATCCGCGCCCCCGCTACACCCCCGCTGAACTCTGTAGGATGAGTTGTGTAGGTCGAAAGGTTGTTTAAGCGGGGGTCCAGGGTTGCACTCTCGCCTGAGCGAGTATTGCATATGCGCGGAGTTTCCCGGAATCCATCCTTATTATTTCTACAAAGGGAGCGCGTCTTCTGTTTAACTCTTCACATGCATGCCTAGCGTGCCACAGATCAGCTTTGCTTGTTCCCACCACCATCTATACGCGACGCGCAGCATAGCAGGACATGAGCGACGAAGCGGACGCTGGCCCTCGAAGGCGTAATGAAGAATCGGCAGAGAGAGACAATCAAGTAACTAGTACAAGTGTTGTGGAAGAATAACGCCTAAATTAGTCGCTGAACTATGGACTTTCGCAATAACTGCCTGTCTCGGAAATGTCCCAGCTTATATACTCCTCTGCCCTTTATCGCGAACTATCCTGGTAGTTCGTGGACTTGTCCGTTCCTTGGTTGCACTGCACAGTTCCTTTGCTGACAGTGGTTGCCTTACGTAATTCTGTTTTCTACCTGTCGGATGACCTGCTCATGTCCCTGGCCTAACCACGCGGCCCTTACTCGTGTTGCCTGCAGCTCAAGCACTTCGTCTATCGGCTGGGTCATCACAGTGAGCATAACTGAGCGGCCCCATAAAAGGCTCCTACCATCAGAAATTGAGTGCGATTCAAATTAGCCCGCGAATCCCTGCAGAAAGGTCTTGGCGCGCTGTGACCTTGCCAGCAAGCCGGTTGCGCAATCGCCCAAGACTAATTGTTTATGTGTCATGACATTGTGGCCCGGCTTAGTGGCTTGATCACAAGAGCCGAATAAAGTCTCCGACGTGCTCAGCTTGCTTGCTAAGCCCAGGCGGCCTCGGGGCAACGCCGGACACATCACGATGCCCCACAACTGACATCTCTACTCGGTAACCCAGCGGTTTCATTGCTCAATTGACAACAGCCTTTGAGTGCTTGGCGACGTGAATGGAACAATTGGAGCAATTCGGAGTGCCGCGTAGACTCGCAGCCCGGCCCGCCAAGTGAGGACGCCACTGCGGAAGGTAGTAGAACCACGACCGCGATGGACCAGACTCCTCTTGGCCCTGGATGGAAGGATGTCCTTGGAGGCGAGAGTCTGGTTCGACTTCTCAATAGAGTTTACATGTGCCGCTCGGGCCGCTAGGTATATAAATAATTGCTCCTGCCCTTCTGTTTAAAGATGAACATGAGCTATCTAGCTTTCACCCGCTACTCTCTCCGATACACTCCGAGCAGCATTCCCAAGATCAAAACCCGGCAAACATTGCATTGACCAACATGGCGCCGCAAGTGGACTTCACGACCTTCGCCAACGTTATTGATGGCAAGCTCTCGTTCAGCGCTCAGACCCGCCGACCGCTGAATCCCTCTACTCTCGAGGAGAACCCGCCGGTGCCAGTCAGCTCTCAGCAGGACGTCGACCGCGCTGTAGCAGCCGCCAAGAAGGCTCGCGAGCCATGGGCTGACGTCCCTTGGGCCGAGCGCGCTGCTGCCCTCAACCAGATTGCTGATGCTATTCTGGCCAATGCTGATGAGCTTTCTACGCTCGCCGTCAAGGAGAATGGGAAGCCGGTGAGGCAGAACATACCTAAACTATGTACTAAGCGCAATATACTAATAGTATCATAGCTCCAATTTGCCAAGATGGACATTGTATTCGCCGCCGAAAACTTCCGCAAGGTTGCCAAGTTCACTATCCCCGACAACGTTGTTAGTGACGACCCAGAGCACACGATTGTCACCCGCTATACGCCGATTGGTGTTACCGTCGGTATTGTCCCCTGGAACTTCCCCGCCCCTCTGGCGACAGGCAAAATGGCCCCTGCCCTCCTGACAGGCAACGTGATTATCATCAAGCCTTCGCCGTTTACTCCCTACTCGGCCCTCAAGATTGTCGAGATTGCCCAGAAATTCCTGCCCCCTGGAGTACTACAAGTCCTCAACGGCGATGACAGCCTCGGCCCTATGTTGACTGAGCACGACGGCGTTGATAAGATCAGCTTCACGGGATCCACGGCAACAGGAAAGGCTGTTATGCGAAGCGCTAGTAAGACACTGAAGCGCCTTACTCTCGAACTCGGTGGCAACGATGCGGCTATTGTCTGCGCTGATGTCAACCCTGCCGAGGTTGGTCCTAAGCTAGCTACATTTGCCCTACTCAACTCTGGCCAGATCTGTGTGGCGATCAAGCGCATGTACATCCACGAATCGGTATACGATGCTGTGCTGAAGTCGATCGTCGACTACGTCAACACTCTCAAGGTCGGCGACGGGTTCGAGGAGAATGTCTTCCTTGGTCCCATTGCCAATGGGCCACAATTTGAGCGTGTCAAGGATCTCCTTCAGGATATCCAGAAGACGAACCTCAAGATCGCCGTTGGTGGCACAGAGGCCTACAAGGGAGGCAGTAGTAAGGGATACTTCATCACGCCAACCATTGTCGACAACCCTCCGGAGGACTCCAGGATTGTAGTGGAAGAGCCATTTGGTAAGTCGACTATCAGCAAGGCTAGCAAGGCCAAGACCCCTGATGAGCCTTCGAATCAGCTAACACGTGCCGTACACAGCGCCGGTGTTTCCTACCCTGAAGTGGTCTGACGAGGCTGATGTCATCCGTCGTGCCAACGACTCCATCTACGGCCTCGGTGCCTCGATCTGGACCAACAACCGCGAGGACGCTCAGCGCATCGCTTCGAAGCTCCAGGCGGGCAACGTGTGGATCAACGAGCACGCTACCCTAGATACCTCGGCTGCCTTTGCTGGCCACAAGCACAGCGGCATCGGTGTCGAGTGGGGTATTGACGGTCTCAAGGGCTGGTGCAATGTCCAAACCGTCTTTCACAAGAGAAGGGCTTGAATGTACTGGTAGAACTTGGCCGCCATTGCCACAATGCGACCGTATCTTACCCCTGGAGATTTTCTTTTCAAAGAAGTTGCACCAGATCGGAGTAATAATCGTCAGTTGTAGCAATAGGGTTAGGGTTATCTAACCCGCATGTAAGTGGCAAGCAGGCTTCCTAGTTCGGAAGCCACTAGGCCGTTGTCGCTGCTTCGAACTATACGTGGGTGCCGACGACAACGATCTGTGACAGGCCTGTGCTGAGACTCTCGCGGATGGTGGTTTCGTTCAGAGACGCAGAGACGCCCGCGCCACCTCGTGGCCAACGACTGGATCACGTATTCCTTGCATAGCGAGGTGGCTGCACTAGCCACCATCACAGACTTCCCCAGCTTCTTCGAGAGTGACATTCGCCAAGCAGGGCTCCTGCCTGTTTCCTGGTTCTTTTGTTCTACCTTCGCGTATGCGGCGGGCCGCCCGCTCCTTAAGACGGAAGAAGGGTCGCGTATATCAGGCTCGCGTGAGCTTGCTTCGTACACTAGTTTATAGCACGATACTACGGCCGTGTCTATTCTACCCCACAGTCTAAGCAATTCCCTGTTTGCCCTGGATTGTCACAATCTGCAACCATGAAAGGTTGCCCCGGCTTGCCAATTCGGCAATATGATCTCGTAGCAGATCAACCACCTCCTCGTGTCCTCCAGATGAAGCTGCCTGTAGAGCACTGTTGTGAAATCCGCCTTGCGCATGCACGTCGGCGCCTTTGTCGAGCAGCAGCTGAACCACCGTCTGGTTCCCAGTAGAAGAAGCCGCCTGTAGAGCATTACCGAAGTATCCGCCTTGCGCATTAACGTTAGCGCCCTCATCGAGTAGTAGCTGGACAAACTTCTTGTTTTCTCCGTCGAAACCCGTCCGTACAATTTCATTGTAGCCTCCAACTTTGATACCGTTCCTGAGTATTGGCTTTGTTACCCACTCGAATTTCCCAAGGGAAGCCGCCTGTAGAGCATTACCGTAGTATCCGCCTTGCATATTAACGTCGGCTCCATGTTTGAATAGTAGTTGAACTCTCTTCTCGTCTCCCTTATACGAAGCCGCCTGGAGAACAGTGCCGTAGTATCCACCTTGCGCATTTACGTCGGCACCACATTCGAGTAGCAGCTGAACTATTTTCACGTCTCCTCCGATTGCTGTTTGTAGAGCATTGCCGTAGTATCCGCATTGGGCATTAACGTCGGCGCCATGATCGAGAAGTAGATGTATTACTTTTATCCGCTTTTGTTGTATGCTGATAGCCGACTCTTCTTCGTCGAGGGTCGATCCGCGGATAGCCGACGTTAGAGCATCGCCGTCTTCGTCTTGTGCATGAACGTCGGCGCCGTGATTGATTAGCAGCTGTACCATTTCCTCATTTAACAGATGGGCAGCTGTCTGTAGAGGATCGCTGAGGTGTCGGGTTGTCGTTTGAATATCGGTGTCATTTTCAAGCAGTAGTTGTACAATCTTTTCGTGTCCTCTCCATATAGCTGCTTGTAGAGCACTGCGGTGGTGTCCGCCCACCGCATTCACGTCGGCGCCGTTCTTGAGCAGCGCCTGTGTAGAATAGAACAGTCCAAGGAACGAGGCACAATGAAGAGCAAGGGCCGGCCCTTGATCCCTGTCTCCATCTATCCAAGGCAAGTCTGGTTGGTATAATTCGTTGCCGAATTCGAACGCGACCCTGGAAGAAAAATACTCCTCGACTTCTGGAATGACTGCTTTGTAGGACGCTTCCACCAGCACTGCATGGTCTGACCAGCACAGCGCGGAAAACTCTGCGAATGGGTAGCTCGCCTTTTTTTCGGAACAGCTCAAATCGATCAGGTATGACAGACATACTTTCACGATGGCTGCCCTTGCGGGGATGTTGTCGAGATCCACCGCCATGGACGTTTCAAGCTCGTTGGATGTAAGGTATTCTTGGACTGAGAAGTGCGCGAGTTGAATCTCGATAATCTTCTTTTTAGTCCGTGAATCTTGTCGCTCAACGATTACAACTAGACTCGAGCAGTACCTTGCCACTTCCTTAGGTTCAGGCATTCGATAGCTCGGATCAAATCGGGGTTTGCGAGCAAGATCGACCGCAACTACATCGACAGCTTCTTCTATGCTGAGAGGCCGTTCCGAGTAGGTAATGAACTGCAGCAGTCGCTTAGCGTGATTGATGTGCTGTGGCGGAATGCTCTGCAGTATCCTCGCATACGTTGCGCTTAATGTTCGTGGGAGATTGTCGAGTTCTCTTTTTACAGACAAGGGATCTAGGCACTCCTTGAGAACATCGAGCTGGCAAGCTACCCATCGGAACCTGTTTACATTAGCATCCTACGAAGAGTAACGCGTTTGTGTGGTTTCTTACATTCCGCCTGCCTTCGCGACTAGTGTAGTCTCGATCTTCTCCCGGATGTCTGGCCGATTCCTCCATCGGGTGATTGCCGCTGTTTGCTCCTTAATATAGGCGCTAATATCATCCGACACGAGGTCACTCTTAAGGGGAATGACTTCGCTAGCTCGATCCCAGGTTTCGAATGCGGCTTGAATGTCTTGTTCTGGTCGGCTCGTCACTAGGAGGTGCACGTTCGAGTTAATGTTCCCAAGGCTCTTGATCCAGGGAAAGAGTCCATATGCGGACTCGTCGTTCCGCTCGCCACACTCGTCTAATGCATCGAGTACTATCCATATCTCGCCAGCCTGCTCAATCATGCTGTGGAGGAGCTTGAATAGTGATGCGGTGTCTAGTTGGCGACCTCCATTATTGTAGGAAGAAAAGAGAGTATCTACGTCCTTCTGGAGGTCTGTTCGGCTGTTGTAGAGCTGAGTAATAAGTGACTGGACTGCTTGCTTAGCTGACTGTTTAGCGATGTCGTTGAAGCTGAAGTAGAAGTAGACTAGACTTAGAGAGGTAGTACTATGTCTTAACTCGTTTACGACGGACGAGCTAAGCACGGTTTTACCACAGCCCGGGATGCCGATGAGCCATAAGAAGGAGTTGCGCTCTTTTTTCCATTTTATATACGTATCGCTTTGGAGAAGCCACTGGCCGGTTCCATCATGATGCTGCTGTCGCGCCTTGTTGAAGTTCGTAGATGGGTCGGGCGGTGTGAGCCATCTTCGGATCTTGTCAAGCTGGTCGCTGGCGTGTAGGGCTTGAGTTGTTACGTGCGTGCTTTTGACTGTCTGATCAATTTCGCTGACTATCAGTCTCTTCGAGTTAGAATAACAGCCGATATTGCCCGACGTAGAACAGCGTAGATTAAGGTAACTGACTCTTACTCATCATCTCTCTCATTCGCATTGCCTCCTTCACTTCGTCGGCGGGGACCCTGAGAAGAACAGCCCTGGAGTAGGCTGCTGCTGCAGCCGCCGCATGGAAGTGCCACGCGTCGTGCTTATGTGTGTCGGCGTAGTCACATATCCCACGGATCACTAGACACGGGAGCTCGTCTGCGATGCCCGCCGCCTCCATTTCAAAGCATATAGCGCCTTCGCACCCTCGCTGGAGCTGTTTGCGGTCTATGGGGTTCTTGACGACGCCCCCTCCCGACAGGATGAGTCCTCGGTGCGTGGTAGATTGGCGCGGCTGGCGAGGCACCACTTTTTTGTCGGCAGACAACCGACAAGCGGTACAGTCGGAGCCCTTCTGCACGTGAGGAAATGTGTCATCAAACAGGATATCCTCAGTCTCGGGCAGTCCGAACTTGTCGTTTTGATTAATAATACTTCGTAGTATCTTTCTGTGGGGAAACTTCCCCATAAGCTCGTCGCTCTCTAGCGAGTCGATAGCGCTCATCAAGATCGGAGGCGGTTTATTCAAGATGCCTTTCAGCTTAAAGTTACCATCCTCGTACTTCCCAAGGTCGTATTGGACCACGCCGGTGTGATTTTCGTGAGGCATGCCGATAGCAACGTCCCCAAGGCGGATATCGCGATCGCGACTAGGGATACCCGCGCCAATGCCGACCATCAAGGCGAGACGAACGTTGGGGAATTGGTGGCTAACGTGTGCAGCGCAGTGGGCTGCATTGACCGGTCCCATGTCCACCGGTTTGGCAATGACAACGTTGTGCCCGCCGATGCTACCAAATTTGTAGACATAGCTTTGCTTGCCCGTAACCTCGCATTCGAAATTTTTATCGAGAGTGTATCTGACAGCTGTATACTCGAGCACGAGAGCACAGAAAATGGCCACAGTGATTTGGTCGGGGTCGATCGCCTGGAGTATTTCTTCCTCGGAATCATCCGTGTCCTCGTGCCGAGCCCGCTTGCGAGGCGAAGCTACTGCGCATGGCAATGCGAGAGGGGCTTGGGGAAAACGGGGGGGCGAACGAATGACTAGTGAATTGTGATCGGAGCTGGTCGGTCGGGGCGTTCCTTCGTCGGATTTATCCGTCTCCTTGTACCGAGCCCGCTTGGTAGGCGGAGCCATGGTGTGCAACAACGGGAGGACCTGAAAGGGCTTGAAAACAACAGGAATGCGAAAGAATGTTCAAGGAGTTGTGGTGGCCGAAGAATGTGATCATGGCAATAGTTATAGTGACAAGGCAGCACGTTGAAGAAGGCTTGTGTGCACCGCAGGTCCATGCTGGATGGCCCCTTAGCAGTGTTGGTTACACTAGTTTCATTCAGCCATGCTTTATCACTCCTCGTGGCGGAGTAAGGCAGATTGGTTTGTTGGAGCTTGTTGCCGACTGTACTGCGTACGCACAGCCTTGCCGCACACGAGCCCCGCACACGCTTGAGGTATTAGTACGTGATAGGGGGAACCCCTTCCGGGTTTTACGACTGTCACCTCAACCAGCGCACTTGCATGATGGTGGTGGTAAGGCACATTGGGCCGCACTGGCATGGCTGCCTGGCCGTCCCATGCGGCTGGCAGAGGCCTCCAAGCCTGAGAAAGCCACCACCATCGCTATTGTCTGCCAAAAAAAAAAAAAAAGACTGTGATTATAGCCAACACTAAATGATAACCTCCCGCTAAAAAGCTGGTACAGCATGTTGGTTTGACATGGAGAATTACATGAGCCAAATGTGAAGCTTCAGCACGAATGAGTGGCTTAGGATAGCCTCGTGGCGGCACAGTCGAGGGGCTACCAACCCCACACAGCCGGACCCGCCGGGCGCTAGGCACGTCCCGCACACGCTTGAGATCCTGGCACGTGGTGGTCGGGTACTCCTTCCGGGTTTTGTGTTTCTCACCTTAGCTAGTAGCTCGTTGACACGTAGCTGGCCTGTCCACTTGCATAAATGGTGGCTCAAGTGGCGAGGCAAACTGGGCCGCACCGGCATGGCTGCCCGGCTGTCTCATGCGGCTGACAGAGGCCTCCAGGTCGGAGGAAAGCCACCATTGTCACTGTTGCTTGCCTCGAAGGAAGAAGCGTCTGTATAGTACCCCAAGTACCAAGTACTTGTGCCTCATACGCGTCAATATGATCAGAGGGAGGAATGAGCCAGGTGCTCCTTTTGGTTATCTATCTAGTTTTCATTAGTTCTATCCTAGTGCAGAAACTTTTGATAGCGACACCGTGTCACGATCGAACCTGCAGAGTTAATTGCATGGTTAGGCTTTGTATTATCGTCTTGCTAGTTACACTAGATGAAGGCAATGTAATATTGTAATACCCGAACGCCCTTTTTTCTCTAGGACTAACTTATAGTAACTAACTTAGTGACTAATTAGTTACTATAGTTAGTAGCTTATACTTCCTTAGTTAGTTTAGTCAGTTAGTACGACCCTTTTTAGTAACTAAAGTAACTAACTAAGATTAGTAACGAATTTCAGGACCCTGCCATAGGCAGGTGATAGTGGTGGCTTTCTCGGGCTTGGAAGCCTCTGTCAGCTGCATAGAACGGCCGGGCAGCCATGTCGGTGCTAGGGAATTGAGTGTGCCTTGCCACCCGAGCTAGCATCATGCAAGTGGACCCAGTGAGGCACTGTCGCGGCAGGCTGGTTACGTGTCAGTGAGCTACTAGCTGAGGTGAGAGACAAAAAATCTGGAAAGACTCGGAAAGGTTTGCCTTAATCTATCTTCTAGACTGTCCTCCACATCGCTGATAGAGCGAATAACAATATTTTCACCATCTAGCCTTAAAAACAGTCTTATTAGACATTTGCCCCTTGGAGGCAAGAGTGGCGCACTGTAGTCTAGAGCAGCAGTTTCTGAGGCCTGTAATTTGGGGCATTGTAGGTCTTAAATCCCGGTCAGATCGAGCGGCCGGATGTTGTCGCCGTGAACAGGGTGCATGTCCCCCCCACCCTTGTCAGCCCTGCACGTGTAACAACGAAAGGATGCGACGAGATCTTTTCTTGGGTCCGTTCTACGTAAGTGGACGTTGCGAATAATGCACAAAGCTCGTAGCCACCGGCCCACTTGCAGAAAGAGAGAATGCGGAGATACTCGAGTTGCAAAATGTGGCGTAAATGGGGCTAGTAGTTATACACACACTCACACAGTTTATACTGTGTGGTTTTATTGCTGGAGGGGAATGTGAGAGTGGCTGTGCTTATGGACTGTAATCTCTTCCATGTCTTCCCCGCTATTGACGACCACGACTTCTTGATATTTGTATCCCACGTAATCTTGCTACCAGACGGTCTTGTGAGCTGTGACAGACAGGGGAAATCGGCTTCTCAGACGTGCACCGCCTATGATGGCCATCCTAACCCAGCGAGTACTCCAAACATGGCACGCGGCTTACCTCGACGCAGGCGCCGCCACGATCGAAAAATCGAGAGCCGTCAACGCCTTGCGGAACGACGAGCTCGACCACGATGATATTGAGACACAGATTCAGTCGAGGATCAGAACAACATTGGTCTCGGCAGGATTTTGCGGACAATGCCAGAACCTACTCGAGCACTGGCCGATCCTTCCTGATGGCCAAGGGTCCAATTCTGTGGTCCGTCACTTTGACAGCATCGGCATAGAGGCAGCAGCACGCAAGAAATGCAAGCTCTGCATGTTCTTGTTGACGCTTCTGAAAGCGCAAAAGCGCCTCGAGCTCTTCCGGAAAATCGAGGCGAGGCTCAAAGTGGTGGGCGATGCCAGCACAGCATCATTGACCATCCAGAACTTTAGCGGCAATCTCGGTACGCACAACATAAATATAAACTTCCCGGGGAAGAAAGCCAATGCGTCTCTCTCTTTTCAGAACCGCGTCCAGTCTCACGTAATTCCGCCTGGTGGTGAGTGTGGTAGTATGCTTAGGGTCTCAGACGCGAATGCTTAACTGACGCGCCCGCCAGGCCGGATGTTGTGGAGGGAAGACCTTGGAGACTTTGAACTCACCAAGGCTTGGCTATCAGATTGTCTGGGCTCTCACAAAAACTGCGACCAGGAACGTGCCGGGAACCACAGCTGGCCATCCAGGCTGGTCGAGATCCAAGGGGAGAGCGCCAGACTCATCCTCACAGAGCACTTGGACACGCTGCCGCCATATGCGACCCTGAGCTACTGTTGGGGCCGTAAATCATTCACCATGCTGAGACCCGACAATATCGACTCGTTTCTGGACAACATCAAAATCGAAGACCTGCCGAGCATCTTCCAGGACGCCTTCCTTGTCATGCGCAAGATCGGGATCAGGTACATCTGGATCGATGCACTCTGCATCCTGCAGGACCCGACCGACACAACAGATTGGGCCCGCGAGGCCGGTCTCATGCGCTCAGTTTATGGAGGCTCATTGCTCAACATAGCCGCTTCAAGCGCGACCAGTGTCTACGGCTCCCTTCTGGATAGGTCTGAACACCACTCCGGCGGCTTTTGCGCGCGTGTCACAGCCGTGGATGATTCTGGCACGGCTCAGTACTCGCTGGTGCGCAACTTCTTTTCGTCCTACTTCGAGTACAAAGAGTCCGTGCCAGCCTCGCATCTCGCGAGCCGTGGCTGGACGCTACAGGAGAGGCTACTCCCCTGCCGTACGCTTTATCTTGGGGAGCGGGGGCTGTTCTGGGAATGTCGGACCTCTACTGCTTCCAATTTTCTCCCTGACAGGTTTCCGGCCTCATTCGTATCCGTCAGGGCAGGGCCCAAGCACCAGGCTTGGGACTGGCCCACGATCGCTCAGCTTTACTCGTCTACAGACCTCACCTATGCTGGAGACAGACTTCCCGCTTTGGCGGGCATCGCCAGGCGGCAGAGCGAGCTCACCGGAGATCAGTACCTGGCTGGCCTGTGGCGCAAAGACTTGGAGCCGCAGCTCACCTGGCGAGTCGAGCGCCTAGACAAAAGGTGTCAGAGGCCCGGTTGGCGGGCACCTTCGTGGTCGTGGATGTCAGTGGATGGCGAAATCAGATCTTGCCGCTATGCGGAGAAGCCCAGTGACGACCCGGAGCGCTTTGTACATGTGCTAGAAGCCACGGTCGAGCCTGCAGGGCCAGATCCGTACGGAGCACTGCTTGGCGGGTCCATGACCATGGCATGCTCTGCTCTGATACCAGGGCATGTTCCGCCGCAGCAGCCCTCTCAAGACGTGGCTGAGACGATGCTCATCGATTCAGGTAGCGGAATAACCCAGGAAATCCCCGTGGTCCTCGATTGCCTGCCGGAGTACTCGGAGTGTGCCCCCAACGCGCTATTCCTCTTGCCGGTGTTCGCGGCGCCTACCGGGCTCTCGGTGGCTAGTAATGCTGGTCTATCCAGAGCAAGATGCGTACCAGAGTGCGAACAAGAGGGCCTGAATCATTCAACGGCGATATCTGGGCTCGTCCTTGAGCGGCACGGCGACTTGAAGGGGGCTTTCCGGAGAGTCGGGGCTTGGTACCTACTCCACAATCCCTGGCCAGAGTTGGAGCACTGGCCGATACGCATCGTCCCTGAGACGTCCCAAAACCAATACTACCACGCGCTCATCAACGCCCTGGGCCAAGTTGGTGAGGCAACAGCAGAGGCAGAATGCGCTCGAGTCATTGAGGAAGGCATCGATGGCCTTCCACGGGTAAAGTACGTCATCACAATTTGGTAAAAATGCTGGACTTGTATTTCTCCGTATTAGATGGAGCCGGGCTTCGGCAGCGGTGACCGGGAATATCCTAAGTACTCTCCTATCTAGGTGATCCCGTAATGTGTAATTGGTTTCTGAAAAACCATCCGCATAGAATGAATAACCTAACCCAGCATGAGCTTCAAACATAGTACGCTGCCTACCCGGATGCAGACGACGCCACGATCAAAACGTCGGTTGCCCAAAGCACAGTCCCTTGTGATTGTGCTCGTCTTCTCCGTCGCCTTTGTTGTGCGCTATTCCCAAGACATGTGTGCTACTATTTTCATCCAGCCGCCGCAGGGGCGTTGTTGGCCTCCGCAATACCACCATCTCAACTTGGTCTGACATGGATAAGTGCAAGGTACCGGCAAACATGCAGGCCACGCAGCGTCATGTTCCGACCGTATAAATCAGTCGCCCTGCCTTCCATAGGAACGACAGCTCTACCTCGCTATACTGCTCGAATTCGAACTCGTCAAAGAAAACAGGGCTTCTGGTACTGAGTATTTCCAGCGAAACAGCTCGAAGCTGAGTAGCCGCTCGATCTCGACGAGGTGCTGCACCGTGCGTTCGCGGACAAGCTCGCCTCGCTGCTCGACAGTGGGCGCGGCGGCGATACGGTCACTGCGCTGACGGTCCTCAAGGGTGACTCTGGCGCAGCTAATTATTTCATTGCCCTCGAACTCGCGACATGAGTACCAGATGAAGGACGCGGAGGAGTATCTTATCGCTCTACTCCGCATTCCCCGAGATGACAAGTGTCGGTCCACGCACTGTTGAGTAATCTCAAGAGAGTGCGCCAATATACAGGTGCTGTCAGTAGGGCGCTTGCTGTATGCCTCGACACTTTCCCGAAGCGACAGGGTCAGGCAGGTGAGTTTAACGCTGTCGGAGACTTCTTTTCCGATTTCCCTAACGCACGCAAACCATCCATGGCGCCAGACTCGCAAGATATTCTCAGAGGACGATGTTTTCCATGACCTCGAGCTACTCAAGAGCAAGATTTGCTTCCGCCTTGACATTATGACGGGGGAAAACGTTAAACGGAAATGTAAGCATGGCACACGAATCTAATGACTATTTCGCGAGCCTCTTATCAATGCAAAAGTCCTCAAGGAGTGCGACACCCTGCTCAGAGCCCTCGAGAATGCTCGACGCACAACCATCGGTGCCGCCATTAAAAACATACCAACCAGTCAAGCAGCGACCAAAAGGTATCTCATGCGTGGTCCGAACTACGGCACTACATGAGCCGTCTGTTCAACTACCGCTTCTCCGCCAAGACCATCTACAAGGCCTACGGGCGCTGGCCCACCCTCGTCGAGGACTTAACCGTCAAGAGCGTGCCGTCCTCGAAGCCTTGGTCGCGACCGATCACAAACAGCAACCTCCCGGCTCTCGACATTGACAACGAAATCATGCCCGCCGCCGGGGGCTCCGAGCGCGACGAGTGTGTTCAGGCCGCGCGCACCATGACGGCCCTGGTGTCGACGCCGAGATCCAGGAGGGCATCGACGACAGGCGGTGGAGACCAATTGTGCACGCTGAGATGAGCCTGCACGCCCATATCCTTAAGCATGGCAAGTCGCAGGAAATCAACTACTGGAGAGAGTGCAAGTACATCGAAAGCAGCAAGCCCACCTGCCGGCTGTGCGTGCACTATTTCCGCGCGCACCCGGACAATGTCCAGGTTCGCCAGTCCCATGGCAATGTATGTCACAATTAGCGGCTTATCTTGGTGCTTTTTGAGGAGGACGGCAGTGAGGAAGAGTTGCGAAGAGACCGTGCCGTGCTTGTGGCAGACGTGACTGCTGCTGTGGTGCGGGGCCTGAAGCAGACGCTGCACGACAGTATTGTCAGGGGTAGGGAGCACGACACGAGCACATCGGCGTCGCTCTGCTTCGACGTCGAATTCCTGGCATCTCGAGAGGAGAGAAATTATGTTCACAACAGGGAAGAGTACAAGCTCAGCCTTCTGGAACAGAGTGGTTCGAGGGTAGTGATGTCATCTATGATCTACCACTCCCCGATCAGCTATCAGGCTCAGGAGTCAACAACACTACGAGTCAGGTTGTCACAGTTCCGAACTGGAGATTATCGGAGATTCCTGGCGGAGCGGACAGCGAGGGGCATTGCACTTGCGGCCGAGGCAGGAAGTTGTACAGTTATGGCAGAGTCCCGGTACGGTCCTAGTGATTATAGCAGGCTGAGGTCAAGGTAAGTGATTACTTGCAATCGTAGTCGACTATTTTCCTATATTGCAATGCTAGACAGACCAGAATTGTATTTCCCTAAAAACTAGTAGCCCTGGTACTGGCGTCTTGAGGATGCCGTGAACGTCGAGTTTCTTCCACTGTTCATTCGCAGAAGATGGCCATCACGACTGAACCGCAGGTGAGCAGCGACGTCATTGCTTTGTTCCACCACGGGCACGAACAGAACAGACCATTGCTGTACACAACCTGGAAAACTGTTGTCATTACAGTAGCATTGAGTATCCTGGTCATGTGAACAGCGCCTGTTTGTGCCTTGTTCATTCGATAGCTTCCGGAGCTCAATGCAAAGCATTACGTCATATGAACAAGTTTTTCCGAATTCAGGCAGATGTGAGACATGGAGCAAAGCAGGTCATATGCCGGAGGCCAACAAGGAGCGGAGTAGATCCTCGAGGTTAAATAACCTTTAAACGGCGCATTTGAGTGATTGACAAGCGGCAAACACGCCATTTAAAGGCTGGTCAGCCTCGATCGTATGTTGGAGGCCAACAAGGAGCGGATCAGATTACATGTCGGAGGCCAACAAGGCATCAATACGATAACGGCAGGCGGCCCATGGATATATAAGGCTGTCAACTTGCCCTCGGGTCTACCTGCTGAACCTCTCACTCTGAACAATAACCACAAGCAACACAACAAACGCAACCAACTCTGCACCACTTTCACATCCTCCAAAATACTCTTGACCAGCAAGACAAACCTTCACCATGCCTAACCAGATGACTCCTCAAGATGCTTCGCGCATCCAGTCCACCCAGGTAGGCTCCCACCTCCTGATCACATCCTCTTCTTCCGGCTGTCTCCACTCTGTGTATTTCCACCAGGCCGTTTTCACATACTGATCATTCTTTATGAATAGGCCAAAGGTGGTGGCGACATGACCTCCGATGGCTTTGCCTCCCGTGCTCAGGCGGCTGGCGCCAACAATGCCAACAAAGAGTCCGGCCAAGGTACCAACACCACCAACACCCAGACCGGCAACAATGGCGGTCAGGGCCAGTCGGGCAAGAAGTGAAGAAGGCAACAGATGATGATGTTGAGTGCTCATTCGTGATGGAAGACGGTCTGCTCTCAACATGTCAAGTCACGAGGGTCCTTGGAAGTCCGAGCATGGAGGAAATGCCAAACTCTTGCCAGCCAAC
Organism: Microdochium nivale; assembly: GCA_026745475.1. Classification (NCBI taxonomy): domain Eukaryota; kingdom Fungi; phylum Ascomycota; class Sordariomycetes; order Xylariales; family Microdochiaceae; genus Microdochium; species Microdochium nivale. The sequence goes on along the minus strand of JANTFD010000005.1, from coordinate 3,319,523 downwards.
AGGCAATGAACATCAGGCGGATTGAGCAGCACTCCCTTGGGTTCAGTAGGCTTCGATGGACGAAAGGCGAAGTCCGCAACCTATCATTAAATACTCCTAGATAGTCACAATTACAAATACTGTCACTTACGGCCAAATTGATGTACATCCTTGCAACATCAGTGAAAAGTGTGCACATTTCACGAAGGCTTGTATGCCAAAATATAATCTAACTGCTTACGAACAAGCCAGCGCCTTCGTTTCACAACGTCTCTGATGTACCACTTGTGTAATCAGTCATCCAGACTTTCGTTTGACCGGGAACCCCCAGTCGCAATCGGTTGGGTTCTCCGGCCTCTCGCCATATTTGGAGCCCATCTCGGTACAACCTCTGAACCGTTTCAAAATTGACCTCCACGACCCGTAACGGCCCGCCTAGCGGCTACCCTGCCGTCAGCTCCGTGTCCATGTTCGTGCGAGAAATGTGAGTTGGGCGCAGTGCGTGACGTTGAGGTTGCAGCCAGTCCGCTTGCTCTCGGTACAGCGCAGAGAACCGTAGATATTGGCCACGTTCGGGTAAATCCAGTCTGAAAATGGTTCGCTGTGGGAGATGATGTTGCAGCCTACGACGTAGTCTTTCTTTTGCCGACTACTGCGTTCGCGAGAAGACTTGTGCCACCTCTAGCGTAATTGGCTCGGTAGGATCATGCGGTGGTGAAAATGGCCGTGGGGGCAGTGCTGTGTTTTTGTCGCTTCCGGTATCCCTATTACTTCTAGCGATGCAGATAACGAAGGAGGCGAGAATGAACACTGATGAAACCGACAAAGCCTCCGGGCGCATCACTGACGAGAGCCAGGCCTTCTTTTAACACGGGCCTTTTCTTGGGCTCTGTCATATTTGTGAGCTAGCGGCGGTCGGTGCGGACGGATCCTGAACCTGAAGCCTTTTATGTAAAGACAAGGAGGACGATCTGTCCTGCGTTTGTGGGTGTCGACTGTTATTGCGAGTGATGCTGGTTTGCGAGGCTGAATGCTCAAGGCTGCGAGACAGATTGAAGAAAGGTCGGCTATTGTTGAGTGGTCGTGGCCATTTCGCAAAGCGGGTGTGAATTCAGGCTCCACTAACTTGAGCTTATCCTCAAATAAATTCCATGGCTCCTCCAAGAGACTACATGGCCTGTCCTTCTCTGTTCACAGGGAATTTCAAGTGGCGATTATGCTCACGTGTTTTGGAGCTTTGTCGCGCCGCAATGATTATCTCTACCAACGCAAAAATCTGAGCAAATGAACCAAAGATGCAGAGAAAGACAACGAAAACAGATGATTCCAGTTTACGACGTAGTTGATTGACTAAATGCATCACCTCCACAAACTTTGGAATACAGTACCTAAGCTTAGTTTGACTGATTAGCAATATATCCGTTTAGCAGTGTTGAGCACTGCAATCTCAGTATCATATAATTTCCTCGCACGTTGCATCCAAAGCCACTGCCCCCTGGGCGTGGAAACTGCTAATTCTCAGGATGACGTGTGAGGACGAGTTGAAGGCGGGACGTGTGGCCCACATGACGCAGCCAGCGACTCGGCGCTTAGTAGTTGGGCCAGTTTGTGTGAGTGTTTGAGCTGATGCTGGTGTATGACTGGGAGCAGGGGACAAGGGTAGTGGGCTTCCTCCTCGGACCGTGACTGCATCAGCCAGAAGAGCTCTCGGTGGTTGTGTAGCTCCTCCTTGATGTCGCCGAGCCTGCGCCGCATGCTTCTGAGGGTCGGGTGCGCGATGTAGTGGCAGTGAAGCCTGCGGGCCACGCACTTGCCGCAGGCGGGGCGGGCGCCGTCGCACTGTTTGGTCTCGAGGTCAGCCGGTTTTACGAAGTAGGTTGTCTGGATGCAAAGGCTTGTTTGCACGAGCCTCTGCCTTGCGCTGGCGGCACGGCTCGCAGGCACCGGCAATGATGACGCCCTTGGGGGTGGTAGTTGGTGATGCTGACTAGCCAGTTGTCGCCGTGTCGGGCACATGAGCTGGGAGCAGAACCCGCAGATGTTGTGGGAAAGGTTCTTGTTTTTCTGTCATTGCGTTCTGTGGAGGTGATTGGAAGCAATAAATCAACAGACGGCCGGCAGTCTGATCATTGTTAGGCTAGAGTGTAGACAAATTGGGCCCCCTCAGATGGGTATAGACTGTGGCCTCGTAGAACGAGCAGTGATGGAGAACGGCAATGTCAGCAGGTACAGTCCGACTGTGTCATCTCTTCCCAAGCCAGGCAGAGCCCATGTCCTCGTGTGATTCTACATGTCCGAGGACCTTAGAAACACACAAGCTGGATCCAGATAATGGCGAATGTTATCAGGCCGGGTGGAGGAAGCTGAGCCCTTTGAACCACGCCGCCCCCGGTCGTGATCCCGGTAATTGTCCCGCAACGTGGGACGCCCGCTAACATCACGTTCACGTGCTCCCGTGTTCGAGGTTGGCTGGCGCACCCCTTGGCCTATTCTTGCTCTCAAGCCACGTCTCACAGTCGAGGTTTCCGTCTTTTATATCTGGTCTGTCTCCACCATTTCACCAGCAACTTCGCCCACAGGTCCACTCCGATTCCCAACTGAATGCGAGCCTCAAAAGAGTGAAAGTCTTGCTTGTGGTGGACCGAAGAGTTGGGCTAAGCAGAGACACCACATGCGACTGGGACTCAGCTAACCCTAGAAAAGACAATCTTCCTAAAGCCACGAGGGCCCAGAAGAGTAACGGGGTGAAGTAATGGCATGGGCAGTGCGGCGTTCAACTCAAGAAACGAAGTGACAGATTGTTTACTCCAGCCTCAAGCCTAATTCTCGTATATATCCCGATCGAGTCGCGGCCCAACACCATGTACGGCTTCCAAAGCGGGTGTTGTAGCTTGTACGCTTCCTATCCGGCCGAAACTTATACCTGCTTCTCGTCATCTAGCACGAAAACCAGACATACATGTCATTCTATATACACAAGAAGAAAAACATCGTCAAGTAGGATATTCGTTTGGCAGCAGTTTCGTTCATCTACAATGTTTAATCTGACCATAGCGAGAGCCCTGCTTCCTGCCGACTTAGTCCGAGTCTTCCCCGCAAACACTCCGCATATTGCCGGGCAACTCCAGGGGTGCATGGCGGGCTTCAAGGCACGGACTCTTTTGATCTCTTTTGTCGGCTCAGGCGCTGGAACCCCGCTTCGACTTCTTGCAAGCAACGATCTTCTTCCTCTGTTTACTTCTAAAACGCAGTTGCCTAAACATCAGTTCACAACTTCTGAATGCCCTCCCCAAGGCCCCTGCTTCCCCCTTTGCACCACATGCCCTATTCCGTCGCGTCAGCTCCCTTTGAACACTACCAGAATGCTCCCGAAGGCCCTCGTTGGCACGTATGTGCGGTACAAGGAGGACACGGACGCCATTGCCCATTGGCTTGCCACCACGGCGCAGTCTCTCGGCTTCACCGAGGGCGTTTGGGTTGCGGCCTTTGCCGCGCCCGCAGATCCATCCGCAGGCGGCGGGAGGGGCGGTGGTCGGCCTAAGGGCAAGGCCCGGTCCAACAACAACACTGGCAACAAGAGCAAGAGCCAACCAGCTCCCTCTGCCTCTGCACTGCCCTCAACGGTACCCAACTCGAGCAGCAGCAGTAGCCCGCCAACAAAAAAGAAGTGGCCGAGCCCGATTCACCTCAAGATCCCCGAGTTCGTGCCCTTGGCTAGATTTATTGCGGCCAAGAGCGCGCAGGTGCCGAACTGGCTCCGGCCGACGCTGGACCGTGCCATTGCTTCCCGGTCGGGCTTCGGCGAACTGCTCCAGCAGCACGGCCAGGTCCTCGATTTGCAAAAAGATTATGGACACAAACACTTTGTCGACGTTCTGCGCCAGGTCCGCAACATCCTCCGGCCATACATGCAAAAAGGTAACTTTGTCGTTGTACCTCAGGCGACTTTACCAGCCACCAGCACGTTGGCAGACCGCTTCTCTGACCTCGACATTTTCGAGTCATCTTGGGAGTTCCTCGATGCACCCGACTGTGTGCGTGCCCCTGAGCCGCCGACCGACGGCACACCGATCTTCGACATCCGCCACGACGACACTCTCGAAGAAGCCGTGTTCGCGGTTGCAATGCTTGTCAAAGATCTGAACTTCCTGCGCTCGCGCATCAGGTGGATCTGGTCCAGCTACAAGATCGGCGCCATCGAGCTCGCCGCCGCCGCCGTCGCCACCAACACGGCCATCGAGCTCGTCAAGGGCTTCGCCGACGAGGTCATGCCGCTCGTCGACAAGAATGGCGGCCTCAACAGGATACTTAGCAACGTGTACATATTGCAGCTCTCCCTGCAGGGCTGGAAGCTAGACGACATCTACCCAGCTGGTGCCCCGGACGGCGGCACCCGGAGCTACGACTTCAACCCTGACACATACGACACGGCTGAAAGTACGTTCTTCGGCGCATACCGCCTGCTCGAGGCGTCCTTTGCCTTCATCGAGCCAAGTGATTTCCTCGTGTTCAAGGACGGCTTCTTTGGGAGCTACGACCCCCACGGCAACGTGCCCCACGCGCAAAAGTCGGGCGCCGATAAGTTCGCCGACGACCGCGCCCTCGTGATGCCGCTCTTCCGGGACCTGCTCACCATGATGCGCTACATCAGGGACTGGCCGGTCCGGGACGCCTTGCTCACGGGGATGCGCGAGATGGAGACGACGGGGGCGATCCCGCTGTACGCCGTCTTTGCGGTGCAGGCATTTCTCGACACGACGTATACACTCGGCACCGACGTCTCGAGGCCCCGTAGCAGGCTACTCGCGCATATGGGGGCCATCAACAACGACCTGGACGCGCACCTCGAGTTCCACGAGGCGCTCAAGATCAGCAATTGGCCGGCGGCCAACGACGCCGGCATCAAGCAGGTCCAGCAGAGCATCCAGCTCGTAAGCGCGGACCCCATCGCCGAGGCGCAGGACATAGTGAAGAGCTTCATGGGCCTGCCCGCGGCCACGGGCGCCGCAAAGACCGGCGCGCACCGCTACCTCGGCTCGAGCCCCGTCATGTGCGGCTTGCTGCTGTACCACTTCCGCGCGCACCACCGCGAGATTGGGCTCCTGGTCGCCGACGCGTGGGGGTCGATCCGGTGCGCGCAGCACTTGTACAACGCGCTGTCGCGGAAGGGCATGCTCGACAAGGGCCCGCTGCAGCAGCAGCTGCTGCGATGGCGGGACATGGACGTGGTCCAGTTGGCGCTCGGGGACGAGAGCTTCGCCGTGGGTGGGCAAACGCCCACGGAGTACTTCAATATGTTTTGCCTGCAGATGGGCACGTCCGCGGCCGTGTTCGCCAGGCGGCATAACCGGCAGCAGTTTCCCCCGCTGGAATCGAGGAGCGGCCGGCGCGGCCTCAGGCCGGGAGTGCCGGTCCACACCATGTTTGCGGAGCGCTACCAAAGGGACAGGGACGTCGGCGTCACTGCCGACTTTGTGGAGACAATCGTCAGGCTCAGCCTGTACCAGCGCGAGGGCGAGGATGATGACGGCAGGTTCACGATGGGCCAGATCGACGACGACGCCGTGGTGCGGGAGAGGAAGCAAAAGGCTGCTGCCGCGAAGAACAAGTTGGCGTCAAGCGCGGACGGCGTTGCGGAAGCTGCCGATACTCCCATCACGCTCAACAAGCTCATCAAGATGCTGACGCTCTCGCTCAACGCCGAGACCATCCGGTTCGCGTTCCCCTTCCTACATATGCACCGTCTGTGCCGGCAACTGCTCCGCTCTGTGAAGGAGCGCTGCCACCCCCTGCTCACAGAGCTATACACGGACCAGTATATTGAGCACGAAAATCAGTTACCCTAGGTTGTCGGCTGGATCTTTATGGCCGCGGTGGGTGGCAGCGCTGCTGCTGCGCAAGTCGCCGCCGAGGGACAGGGAGAGGAGATGGGCACAGGAGTGCAGGGGGTAGTGGCTGACATGCGGCCGCTGCAGCTTGCAGGTGAGAGTATGAGGGAGTTCCTCGAGGGAGGGATGGGGAGCTTCATTCGTGAAAAGTATATCAAGGAGCAGCTGGGCTTCGGTGTCAAGTTTACAACGGATTCTGAGGGTGATGAGTAGCTGCATGAGAGACAGAGGCGTCAAGTTTCATCGTCAGGTGGTAAGAGGCAGAAGCAGTACACTTAGCGGGCGGTTCAGCACGGCTGGCTTGAGGTCATAACTCGGGGGAAGTCTCTCAAATTATGTTCATGGTGTCAACATGTGCTCTGGAAGGCAAAATAAATTGGCTGATGCCTGCGAACAGACAGATAGTATTTACAGGCAAGAGTCAAGACAATGAACAGGAGGGCTAAAGAAACTAACGCCTGTGCACCACCTTTCGAACTATTACTGTAATGCCGTGGTGTCGAGTTGCATATCATCGGCAATGTGCGTGTATCTACGAGAGTCTCCTTGATAATTGGCGACCCACAAAGACTTGGCCGGAAAACATCCCACTCAATCAGAAGCGATGACCATGAAATGAAGCTAGAACCCACGTCGAGAGCGAGTATAAAAGTTATTTCCTTTGTAGAGAGTTCGCGGAAGGCATGACTGTGAGAAGACTACAAGAACAAGAAACACAAATCAAAGATGAAGGAAGATGTAAGCAGCTCAGGGGTAGAATGGAAAGGGGCGTGATTCCGTCAACCGCATAATTAAAGCGCCATAAAGAGATGGCAAAGTGATGGGCCAGTCATGTCGGCGATGACTCTTTTACTTCAACAGCAGTGGCAGTAGTTCTTGCATTGCATCATATCCTGCAAATCTTAGTAAAGCTCCTAGACGAGAATAGTGCTCAGTTTCACTGCCAGGAGACAGGGGCTAGAGCATTCAAATAAGCATGCAAATGTAGGTCTACTACTTGCGACGATGGTAATTCGCAGCTTGACAGATGACAAAGCCTTGGAAAACAGCTATGCCAACAAAGTAAACCTAATAGAGAGCCCCCAGGGAAACATGTGGCTGACGCTGCCAGCAGTCAAGTTCCCACACACCATCATCACGCACCCCCCCCTGTAGTACGTATATCCCTGTCCTGTCGCACCATGGCGGAGCATCATCATCAACAGCCAGCGAGCTTCCCTGTTTCCCAGTCCCCAATGACGTGTGACGACGTAGCCACAACCATCCAAGCAGCCACACATGCCGAAGCCACACCTGCCTGTCTGCCTGGTCCATCTGACCAGAGTCATCCTCACCTTATGTCATCGGCCACATCCGAGTGCTACTGTGCATGTGATTGGCTGTCACGCCGGCCTGGATCTTGAAACCGGGCACAGAGGCGATATTGGTGGGGGAGAACCTTGGAGATGGGACTGTCTAGCTCTAGGCATGAATGATGTGATGTGATGAAAACTACCTGCTAGTGCGGGAGGACGTCCCATTTAAGACTACTCCCGCATCTCTCTAGAAGCCCCGCCACTTTAGAGATATATCTCCCCGCGACTTACACTCATCACCAAGTACAGCTGAGCTCAAGCAATCAGCGCCTCCGCTTGAAATCCTCAACTCTTCCAACACAGCCCTGTTCCAGCCAACACCCCCGCACAGCCCAGAAACCAACAGCCCAAAATGTCTCAAGTAGCAGCAGCAGTCCAGCAGGACCAAGCCCCCAAGCACCCCAAGGACGGCGGCGACCAGCAGACGTACGCCGCATGGGCCAAGCAAAAATACGGCGAGCAGTACGAGGCCTGGATGCCCTGGATCGAGGACACGTTCCTGCGATGGTTCACCAAGGATAACAAGGCGAGCTACGCGACCAAGGGTATGTAGAGAATCTCTGTTTCTTTTCTTGTTCATCAGAAAACGTGAAAACCCCTTCGCCTCTCCCCTCTATCTCCTACCCTCCCCCCATCCACGAAAAAAACCCTCCGAAGCTGACAGTTGCCTTTCTCTCCCCACCGAATAGAGCAACTCGCAAAGACCAAAGTCACCGGCGTAAAACAGGTCGACAACCTGCAGGACGGCGTCAATAACCTCGCCGCGGGCACTCTCGGCCAAGGCGGAATCCTCCAGCCGATCGGCGACCTGGCGTCCAGGGAGGGCGCGAACCGGGCCGAGCGGCGCGGCAAGGACGACTCGGGGAGCTACATCCCCGGCGTCGGCGGCAATAAGGGCATCAGCATGCCCAGCATGCCGAGCGTGCCGGCCAGCATTCCCGGGTTTGGCGGGAATAAGTAGAAGAGAAGAGAGAGAAGGAGCTCTTTTCTTTCCCCGGGTTGTCTGTTAGAATCAATGTGTGTAGGAAGGGGATGTAATGGGACGGGTGAGAAATAATACCCATGACTTAGTGTAACTAATCGCATTAATGTTTTGTCAGTTCATACTCGCGCGCGCGCACGCATAACCCTCATCATTCGGAAACGGGCACTCGCCCTCAACCCTGACTGGAGCGAAATCCGTGATATTTCTTGGATGACGGTGATATTTGTGCAGTTGGAACGTAACCGTGCCTTAGATTATCACGTGTGCAAAGAACTGTGTGTGTGTGTGTGTATATGTGTGTATAATCGTGGCATCTCCTCACGAAGTGCCATAGTAGCATTTGTCTCTCTGCGCGACCAACAGCCTCGAGACTTTTCTGTCTTCTTTGTTCTTCGCACGGCCATAGGCTAGCGGCAGTACAGGCAGCTGGCGCCCAAGTACCGTAATTGGCCGCAACGGGGGCCAACCATCACGTTCAAGATCGGACCTCGACGAGATGTTTGCCTTCACCCAAAAGAAGGCGTTCTCGTGTTTCCCATCTTTGACCCTGATCTGCACTGACTTTCTTTGCCCTCGCCACCGCGTGTAATTTCAGCATGCAGATCATGTATTGGTATCCAGGTCTTCACTCACGCTGGCATACGCCAAAGATCCCTTCTCTTTCCAGATCTCTCAGCCACGACTAAGCAGCGGGTCTAATTGTTACGACCTGCACATCTGGCCCGGCTTCGGCGGGGATCACGATCTCAGAGTTTTTCGTCCTGCTATGCCTGCCGCCGCTGTTCGGCAGGCAAAAGGGCTCCCCTACCAGCACAAGATTCTTCTTGCCACTCCCTACATTTGCAAAACTCACAGATACTATTGGGTAGGCGCACCCCGCCGCTTCAACCGTCGCGCATATCAGCGAAATGATCTATAATTATCGCCCGCGAGCCTTACAACTTAGGCACTGACGATGTTCAGCAACAGAGGGAAATCCAAAACTAGGACCAGGATTATTCAGTGGCGCACTCAAATTGTCGATATAGCCGCCCAATAATCCGCGTCCTTGTAGGTCAGCTGAAAAATCACGAAGGGGTGCTTCCCTGGAGGATGTCCCACACACGTGACCGCGGCACACAACGTCCGATGCACAGCTCCGTTACAATCCCATCTTGTGGCCCACCTCGTTAGCTACAATGAAATAATGCACGCTGTATTCGACTGTGGACGATAAGCTTGGCCTGACGAGCTTGAGAGAGAGTCCACCTCAGCATGGCTAATATACGCGATGAGTGACGGCCCCGACCGTCCCTATTGTCTTCAGATGCTCTCTTTCCAGCCACGGGAAACCTTAGCTGTGCTTCTCCACATCCGACCTGCGCCCCTAGTAATTTGATAAAAGTTTGAAGTATGACTCTAGTTATACGCAATCGATCTATTCGTTCACCCTAGTACGTATAATGGCGAAAAAGCGGAACCCAAACCCCAGCTTAGACTAGCAACCGAAAACCTTGATCTATGGCTTCCTCTACCCTCGTCACGTCCTGCTCTACCGCTGCCTCCAATGCCTTTCCCAATGTTGGATTGGTCCTACTATACAGAACCTTGTGCGGCCGGCATTCACCTACCTTCGTGAACTCTCGAGTGAAGTCATTTATGTCGGCGGTATCTCACTTATAAGAGCGCTAGAAATCATGATGTCTGGGAAGAAACAACCTCACCAGCCGATGAGAGTTGACTAAGCACTACACCCTCCGTCGCGGCGACCGCCTTGCCAAACATCAGAGTGTATCAATGCCACCTATCATCGGCGGATCTATAGGAACCCGAACACGACTTTAAGGAGTCTTCCGAAACCGGCCCATTTGATGCAACTTCTGCGTGAGCAATCTGTGGTATTCCACTAAGCCGTGGTATGCCGCTTCGGCCAAAAGGCGAGCAGAAGCCTGGCGCAGAATACGCGTTACAAGGATCTCCGCAGCAAGTTACAGCCTCGCGAAGACTGTTTCTTAGCTGATCTCAAGCTCAGAAGGACGTCCAGTGATTGGTCGGCCTTCGCCATGCACTTAATATAGGCAGCCAGAGTTTACGGGCACTTCTTCTTGGATGGGAGTATGGGAGTTCCGTCGCGGCGTTCATCGACTACCTCTGCTCCCCCAGTCGATACTTGCTTAGCAGGTAAGATCTCTATATCCCAGATGTGTTCACCTTCCATCACTAACCCTATCTAAAGCCCTCGAGGAACAAGGCAATATCGCCGTTGGAGACTGCTCGTCCCGGCTGGTCGTCACCGAGACTCCCGCCCCCGCCACCTTCACTGTAGTCGCCACTGTCACTTTGATCAGCAGCACCATCGACTCTTCTTTCTTGACTGAAAAGACCACGGCCACTAGCCTGACCCAGATCTCCGTAATTATCCGTACCGACACAGTGACCGCGACATCGATCAGCACCGTCGTCGTGCAGTCAACCACCACAGTCACCTCGACCAGCACGTCTCTGCGCCCGGCCGTCACAACCACGACCTGGAACTATGTCCCCACCAGCGTCGTTAGCCGCGATGTCGAGGCCCGTGAGACATTCACCCCCTACCCGACTACGCTTCTGAGGCATGCGAGCCCTGGAACGACTACGAGTCCGCCTGCTCTGTCTTCGGTATCGTGTCTACCACGTACACCACCGCTACTCCTACCATGACCGTGACCGACATGGTCACTGAATCGCTCACAACGACCTGGACCACCGTCTCGAGCACCCAGACAGACGTCTCGGTCGTCACAGCCACCGTATCAAGCACATCTGTGGTCCTCGCCACAGTAACGACCACAGTCAGGTCTACGTCGACAAACGTCGTGAGCCTGACCTCCACTGTGCGGACAACCGTCACACTGAACGTTACCATTGAAAACTTCTGCTAGCCCACAGGTACCCGCTTCAGGCTGACCACCCAGGCCGGCTCTGGCCCCGGGGGGTTGATATACTTCGGCGTCGAGAACTACAACGACAGCTACATAAAGCGGCGTGGCGCCCCCGGTTCTAGCAATAGCGACCAGCAGAAGACGACCTGGGAGATGGCTGCCGACAGGACCCTGTCAAACATCTGGAACAGAAACGGTATGATCTCGTCCTACGATGTTGGCTTGTTCGGCATCGTGCTGGACACAGCCAGGATTTTCATGCGAGACGAGATCCAAGGCACTAACGCCGTTAACTCTGGCAGCGCGCGTAGGGTCTTTGCCTGCGTCGACCGCGTCACCAACAACTTCCACATGTATGATGACGACGGGCGCAGCAACCTGGTGCTCTGTACCAGCAATCTTGTTGTCTTCAGGACCCTCGATGGCGGGCTGCGGTGCAGCGCCGTCACGGTGACAGCACAACTCCTCTGAGACGCGGTTGATGTAGGCTTTGACATACAGATCCGCGAGAGAACATGATAGCTTAATCTCCGATGACATGGACAAGGCCTGAATGCTGTGTGACGCACTGGGTTGTGGAATTTTCGGACCTGTGGAGGAGTACAAGAAAAACATTTAGTTTTCAATATTTACTGTCCTATCAAGACCGAGATCAGACTTGCTCTCTTGTAGTGAACGATCTTATGCCTGTCAGACTTCTCTGTGCCGCCTTCTATGGTGCTCGCCAAGCCGCGACAATGTTGATCCCGATGCATGCCGCTCTGTCTCTTATCGCGTCCTTACCACAGGTGAAGACCGTGCTCGATTGGGACTTCATACTGCAGGCCTCGCAGACTCGACATGGGCAAAGTCCCAAGAGGCACATCAACCTCCCTCTTTGTCTTGGCCTTGCACGCGCCGATGACCTTGTCAATCTGCTTCATCTTTCCTCCGTCCTTCGCGCCGAGGGCCTTGAGGTCATCCTCGCTCATCGCGCGCCGCGCACGAGCCGCCTTGCTCACCTTGGCAATGTCCATGAGCGCGAGCGGCTCGAGGATGATGCCAAAGATGGCGAGCGGGGCATTTTTCGGGTCGTCGATGATCTCGTAGATGCCCAGCGCGACGTTGCCCGCTGTGCCAGCCATGATGGCGATGCGCGCGACGTTGGCGAGCGCGGCGACGGAGCCGGCGATCTGGCCAACGACGGGCACGAAGAAGAAGATGGCCGTGAGGAAGCCGAGGATGATGGCCTTGCGCTTGTCGGCGTCCCACTTGTCGACCGTGTCGTCAATCTTCTGCATGCTGCCGACGGCGTCCTCGACCATGGTCACGGGCAGGCTCACAGAGTCAACGACGTCGCGCGAGGAGCCGTAGTACGTCCGGTTGCGCATCGATGTCGTGACGGCCGACATGCTGGGCCCTAGCGAGGCCAGGTCCTTGCGCGCCTTCTCGACGGTCGACTTGGGGTCCAGCACGTCGCTGCGCGTGTACCCCTGCGTCACGGGGAAGTTGTAGTCGTGGTTGTGGTGCCTGCAGTCCTTGTCGCTGGGCGTGCACTCGTAGCGGTTGATTTTCTTCCAGGTAATGTCCTCTTTGCTGATGCCCGTGTCCGTGTACAGGTCCACGTAGAACTGGGCCTCCTTGCCCGAGCGGAAGCTCCAGTACACGCTGGCCTGCGCGTACCGCTGGAAGCCCCAGTCGGGCTCGTCCTCGCTGCGCAGGGAGTAGTCAGGCGGGCACCCTCCCGTGATGTTGCGGTACTTGAACTCGACCTCGCACAGGTTGCCGTCCGGCGTCTCGCAGCCGGCCGAGTCCCAGCACTTGTAGTCCTCGTAGTACCGGCAGCTCTTCTCGATGCTGTCGGGGAAGGCGCCATAGCACCACTCCTTGCACGCGTAGCGCTCCGTGACCTCGCATTGGAAGTAGTCGTTGCCCTTGGTGAACATGAAGTGCTCGACGACACTGTTGCCGCTCTTGACCACGGCGTCGGCGTACGTGTTGAACTTCTTGTCGTAGCCGCCGTTCACGAGCGTGTCGTAGTTGGTCAGCGAGTCCGACAGCGTCTTCTGCAGCACCTCGAGGATGTACAGGTCCTTGCAGTACTCGTTGGCATCGGACGGGATGTCTTCGATCTTGCCGTAGTTGGCCTTGCACTCTGGTCTGGCACCAGATTCCGGCCCTGGGGTCATGTCCGGTTCGGTGCCGCTGAAGTCTGCGTCGGTGAAGTCCTGCAGGTCGACAGCCCAGTCGATAGTGCCGCCGAGGTTCTTGCCCTGCCAGTGCCCACGGCGCCTGGACTTGGTCGTCTCAGTCATGTATGCCACCCACTCCGTGTCTGCTTGCGTGTAGTCGTTAGTATGCGTTCATTAACTGGGAGCATGAGGAGCAGGATATCCGCACCTTCGTAGACGAGCATATCAGAATCCGAGCTTTGGTCGTACCATGACTTGACACTCTCGTCACCCATAAGAATTATCTCGCCAATCTCCGCGTTGGAGATGTAGCCAGCCGTCTCTGTGCATCGGCCCTTCTTGGCCGGGGAAGCGTTCTTGCCACCGAGGAAGAGACAGTCTGGGCCTGTGCAGCCACTCTGAGCCATCTTGAAAGAACGGCCGTAGCTCGACTCGCCGACAAAGATCATGGAGGCAGGGACACCAGCTTTGGTGACTGTATTCGGCGATGGCTAGATCAGTACTCGGTACTTTGGAGCGTCAATGAGGTCGACTTACCCATGGCAAGGGATCTCTCAGTCTCAGTGATGTTGACTAGTAGTTGCGTTAGTTGGCAGCTGAGAAGGTAGAAGGATCAAATAAGCCAGTATTCCTTACCGTGACTTCGAAGACAGTTGCCCGCTATGCAACCCTCAGAAGCCCACTCACTGCCCACGTCCCATTGTCCTACAGAGCACAACGTCTGTCAGAAGCAAAGTCATGATGAACAATACGCCGTGAGATCTGCTCACCGTGAAGATCGTATGTCATGTAGACAATGTAATCAATGTGTTTGGCCATCTCCTTGATGGGGAAGTTCTTCAAGTACCAGAACGAAGAAGGCGCAGCGATTGAGATGGTCTTGCCGTTAGGGCCTCGAGGCACGTTATCCTTCATGACTGACAGGAACTTGGCGTAGTTGGGTCCGTCAGAAGGTGTTCCCGCTGGTGTGCCTGGGATGTCATCGGCCTGTGGAGTCAGACATGGTTTGTTAGTCAACCGCAGCCTTTTGATATAAGCCAATGACCAGGCCAATCTGGTCGCAAGATCGCTTACCCCTGGGTATTCCCAGTCAAAGTCGACGCCGTCAATGTTGTTTTTGTTGAGGAAGGACGCGATGTTGGCCGCAAAGGTCTTGCGATTGGCAGGGCTCATGGCCGTGCGCAGGTTGTCGTATGTAGGCTGATCGTTGCTGTACGCCCAGCCGCCGAAGCTAATGACCTTTTTCACGCCCGTGAGCGCCTTGAACTTGTCCCACTGGTTGAAGTCGTCGACGATCTTGACGGTGAAGTCGTTCATGTTGATCTCGGCAAATGCCTATGATATCCGTTTAACATCGGTCAGTAATCTTGTGTCCAAAATCATAGCTGGGCTCCAGGGGGTTCGCGGCGAGGAGGTCTTACCCAGTGCATGATAGTGTAGCCTTTGTTGACGTTGGAGTCAGACGCCCGCATGGTGAGGCAAGGGCGACGGAAGTTCCACGACTCGTAGTACCCGACTCGGCCATACTTGGCCGGAGCATTAGCGTTATTCACAATGTCCATGCCGCAGCTGGAGACGCAGCCGTTCTGCGACTTGGACGTTCCCGGATTACCTGAGTCGGCCGTGTTCTCGACGCAAAAGTCCTGAGTGATACCACATTGTCCCCACTACAAGCAAGAACGACGTTAGAGAGAGTTTCGCAGAACATGCTCCAATGGGTGAAGGTAAACTTACGACGTTGCAGCAGGCATTGAGCGGGCATGGCAACACATCCTTGAGGGCCTTGCCATCCGTCGGTCGTTCCGCCTTCGGCGAGGTCGGGCCGCAGACGGCGTTGGACATAGGCGCCGGCATGGGCGGGTTGCCCTCACTGAGGCAGATCTTAGTGCCCGCGTATACCTTGCCGCAGCCGAGCCAGCCCCAGGTGCGGTCCTTGCCCAAGTTCCACTTCTCGATGTCGGTCACCTTGACGCCGAACTTGGCCGCCAGCACCGCGCACGGCTCGTTGCTTTGCACCACGTACGAGCGGCACTCCCCCTCCGCCTCGGGCGGGGGCCGGATGTCCGGCAGGCTGCCGGCCGAGCAGCACACGCGGCCGCCCTGCTGCAGCGGGTTGCACGTGGTCGGGTCCGGGTTGTATTTGTTGAAGTCGGTGAGGGAGATGCCGCACCGCTGGGCGATCTTGCTGCACGAGTCTCCGGCATAGACTGGCTCGACCCGGCAGTCCGCGCGGGGGCTAAGCTGAGCACCAGCTTCCGCGCGCTTCGAGGCTGTGCGGGTGTAGTTGGTGGTGGGGATGGTCGAGTTGGTAAGGGGCAACGAGCCGTTCCCCAGAAGACTGGCTTCCATTACTTGCACGTTTGCCAGCGGGGTGCTAGTAGCGGGCTCCGTGACACACCCGGCCTTCGCCCAGGAGGCCATAGCCTCCTGGACAAAATTGGTGTCGGCCGCTGCGTCCGCAGCCAGTGCCAGGCCAAAGATCTCTTGCGAATTTCGACCGTCTTGGCCTCCGCACAGCTGTGCCACTGCCTTGCCGGGGACACCGTTGGTGGAGATTCCGGCCATGACTTCGGCAATGGCTGCGGAGATGGTGGTCTTACTGATCAATGGACCGGCGTAAAGCCCTGCCACGGTGCCATTGCCGTAGCCAAAGAGGATGGTACTGTTGCAAGCCTGTTTAGCCGCTAGATAGGACTCGAGTGCTCCGAGAGCCTGCAGCACGCCGTCTCGAGCCTGTTCTTCCTGAGGAACCGGGCCAGATTCGCCATAGGAGATAGTTGCATTGGATTTGCTAAATTGGCGTTGGCAGGTGTTGGTGGGTGGTGCATCATTGGCTGCTCTGTCCCCGGATTCAGGAGCAGCTGTGCAGGCTCGGAGTCTCGAGTCGGCTGTCTCGTCAATGGGTGTATAGATGGCTGTGTCAAAGAGAAGAGGCCGATCGCAGCGCGCAAGCCAGTCCATCGACGGATAGACGGTCCACTCCTCGACGGAACCTGTCTTGTCACAAGACACTGGACACGAGTGAAGTTCCGTCCAGTACGTGCCTGGTGCGTCAATCGGTACGACGTCGCCGAGAGTGGCTACTGTGTTGCCGTTGATGTCTTCCCCGGCGTGAACGAGGGGAAGCCACGTTGCTGCCAAGGCCCAGGCAACAGCAGCGCTGAGAGCTGCTGAACGCAGGGCAGACATCGCGGTTGTTTGAACGAGAGTATAAGTCAGAAAGCGACTTGAAAGAAAGAATGAGATAAAGTCTTCACGAATGTGAGGAGTGCTGGCTTCTGACGGGTAGTGGAAGCTAGGGCTGCCTTGTCTTTATATTGTGAGACACATACTCATACTTTTTACCCTCCATGGAAGGTGTTCAAGGCCTGCGTCCTACAAATATATTTTCTTTTTGCCACCCACAACTGGTTCTGTCTCACCATTAACCATTCATAGCCGATTCAAGGGTGTCATTCAGGATTGTGCCCCAGCTTGCACGCAATCCCGATCATACCCAAAAATCTGCAGAAGTCTTCTATTAATTGGGCCACCGACCCTCGTCCTTGTCAGCGCGGGTCGCACCTGCATGGATTGTGAGAGAGACATTTGAAATGAAAGAATCCTTCCCGGTGGGACCAGAGAGGAAAGAGTTCCCGATGCAGACGGCCGTCACACGACAGCTGCAACGTTATCGGTCGGATTTTGAACATAAGGTTGTTGCCCTACCTACGACCCCGGAGCCTAGGCCGGGCTGGCGACAAGGTATCCAAACTGCCGGAGTTGGTCGAATACGGAAATTCAGCTATTCAGAGCCATCGCCCACAAGAATAGATCGGAGCTTCGGCGAAACCCCCGACCCTCACCGGATCATGCCCGCCGACAGAGTCGCAACGCGACCTGTTTTGGTTCATAATTTCCCCTGAAGTCTCTCACATCCGGATGCCAAGATCGAGAATGTGATGCCTCCTGACCAATGAAAGCCGGCATGCGAAATTGGCATGTTCTAGGCAGACGCGATCCCACGCCTCTCGAGGCAAAAGTCCTCACCCAAGGTGTTCTGGGCAGGCGATTCTCGCCAAAGTAAGCACCACGTTGCATTGAATGCAATTTTTAAATTTGATCTCGACCTTTGAACATGGCTGCTTTTGCAGCTCAATTTCAATCTCAGGGATTCCACAGCATGCAACTGCAACGTTGCAGATGAGAATCATGGGCAGGCATATTGTTCTCTGATCCAGTTCTGGCCTGCAGTGAGAATCCTACACTTTACGAGGTGTTTCTCAAACGTCTGCCAAAATGTCTAACGGACTGACGTGCTTGTTATATAAGAATATGCGACCACTCGGATTGACCTTCCAATACTCGTCGGCAACACAGGCATTGTCACACGTTTCTATTAATTATCGTCTGCCGAGGCCGGCTTGACCTCGTCCTCTCTCTCCCTCTCACGATGCAAATCTCTCTTGCAGTGGCCGTCCTGGCGCTCTCGCCTTGCGTCGCCGCCTTTGGCAAACGCGGCGCCGCTGAGCGGTAAGATCACGAACGACCAATACCAGAAAAAGACTGGCTAATCACCAATTTGTATGCCCAGGGCAATGGTCTACGCTCTTTACGCGATGGAGGATGTCTACGGCGACGACGAATCGAAATGGACAATTGGGAAGGGCTGCGTCGGAAGCCGAGACAACCTCGTCAAGACCTCTACTAAGATAACAGCTACCAAGAAGCGCTGTACTTTGGGCGAGCTACTCGACCACATGTGGCACACGACCGAGCTTCAGGCTTTGGTTGACCACAAGCAAGCCTGGCGTCCTGAGACCCCTCAAGGTCAACCCAAGGCTCCCTTGGAGACGGCGAAGGACGAGGCTCCAGATAGGGCTACCGCAACGAAAAAAGTGGACACGGTTATGGGTGTCATCAACACCGGTGCGGGGAATGTCCAGCGGATTACCAAGAGTGTCTTGCTCATAAACGATCCTGGCTCCTTCATCAGGAATGTCCCGGTCAAAAGTACTGCCGCCGACGGTACCACTACCACGACTAACAGACCGCTGTACCGGCCGAACAGGAGCTACACGGGCTTGCTCAACGTCGCAAACGTCCTCGAGGGTGCCACCGACTATTACGACACCATCAGCGCTCTCGGCACCAAGTTCAAGGCGGCCCAGGCCGAGGTCAGACGGCTCCAGGATCTGGACAAACCCCCGGCAGGCCAGAACCCCAAACCAGCCAGGGACAGATGGCTTCCCAATGGCGTCAGTAACAACATGGACCGCTGGGAGGAAAAGTTCAGGACCAACGTAGACTACGTCTACGAGCTCCGCATCGTGGACAGAGCTGGTTATATGTTGAGCGACCGCGGGCTCAGGTTTTTCTACAACCAAAACACACGCAACGCAGGGCCTGATGATGACACGCCAGGAAGGGACACGATCAAGGTACATAAGCCCCTCAAAGCATCCGTTCGGGAATGCAAATAAGTTGATCGACACTAACGCGATATTGCAGTCGAAGCCTCACCAGTTTCCCGGCGGGGGAACCGGCGAGTACATGGAAATCAAGCCGTATCAGGAGCCCAGCAAGGAGCTGACCATCGCAAACTGGCAGGCCGACGGCTTCACGAATGAGGCGGCCGCCTCGGCCAAGTGGGACGCCGCCGTGGCCTCATATCACGCGACCAGATTGGGCAGAGACCACGAGTCCGCTATCACCGCGATCCGGAATACTCAGAGGGCATCGACTCCTTCCACTACGGTTCCCCCTACTTGCGGGCCGTAGTCTTCTTTGGTGGGCGCATACTTTCTTGGAGGGCTTTTTGATGATTGCGAGTTTGCGACTTGGCTTGCACTAAATGCCAGTCTTATCTACTCTTCGTTGCACGTTCGAGACGTTGGGCAGTGCGGTCGATCTCTAGGCAGATATACCCGCTTCGATTATCTTTCATGATTCTTGTTCGAGTGGCCTATTTCTTTCCCGGACTACACAGCTGCTTAGTTCAGGAGTCTCGCGCTACCATGGTGATTGTATATAGCGCGCTCTTTATGCCTCACACAATGCCTCTCATGAAGCTCGACCAGCTCGCACCAGACGCACTTCGGTAGGCTCGCAGCTGCCGAACATGCGTCCCAGTCGGGTTTCTTCTCCCGATCTGGTCGAGAAAATGGCTACCCGATAGTGACTGGATGGACCGTATTCAGATGTCTCCGTGGTCGGACTGATGATCAACCCCCACATGATCTTACGGTCCCAAACAGAAGAAGATTGGCCCGTCTTGTCTGCAGCCTCCTCGCCCTCTTCATTGCCCCTGCTCGTCCTCGTTCTCGTCTTCATCCTCGCTCTCCTGCTCCTCCGCAAACAGGCTGCCCAGCAGCAAAAGCCACAGCTGATGCGAAGATTTGCCCCCATTTTCCATTTTGGGATCGTCCCAGTCGAACGAGCAGTCAGTCAAGTACGTCCTGTCCGCCTCCTCGAGGTGCCAGCGAGTCCTGCGCCTCTCCATATGCCAGACGCGCCTGATGTCCGTGGACACCATATCGAGGACCTGCGCGGTCATCCCGAGTGTACCCTGGAGTACGCGGTCGTGTGGATCAGTCTACTCGACCGAAGAGCCGGCGAGCGTGTTTGACCTGCACAACTACTGAGCTTTTGAATGCTGTTGCGGACACCCATTGGTCTTCTAGCTCTACATCAGGCGCCATTTAAGGCTCCGGGTTGTGGGCTTCATGCACGGCCATCTTCAGATGCGGAAATGGCTCCGTTGATGTGGGCACAATTCTGGACGGTAGCGCCCCCTGAATTATGGCGCGCGAATAAGCTTGGAGGGGAAAGGGCAGAGGCATTCTTCGTTGATTGCAACAGCTTGAGAACGCACTGCAAGTGGCAAGGCCAGGGATGCGCGCGAGTCAAGAAGACAGAACAGAATCGGGCCAGCGAACTGTTAAAAAGCGCTGAGGCACGACCACAGACACATATCTCTGCTTGGGTTCTCTGTTGAAGTATGACAACCACGCGGTTCATCTATGAGCAGCAAAGTGTGCAGACGTGTCAAACTTGGAAAGACGTAACCCTTTGTCTATATTCAAGTGTAAGATAGAAGGGAAGCCTTCTATAGTCTATGATGATTGTTTTACAGTATCTCCTTTCGTGGTTAACAGAAGTGACAATGTTCTCCTTGGCTTCCCTGGCTTTCTCATATGGTTGTCAGGAAGTGACATTTGTTTCAATGAACAAACATGATTTTCAGATGACAAGATCATTGCCTGCACTCTGCACATTGGGTGTGTAGTCTTTGCCCAACAAACTCATAGATATATGCACAATTGTGTGCGATGCCATGCAAGCAGACTTGGGATATGCAGGCTTGTATTAAGTCACATTTTGGCATGGACTTTTATACTGACACTAGTGGACCAACATACTCCGAGACCGGTCAGCCGACTACGGCTGTGCTAGTCAGCAAACCCAAAGCTCAGTCCTCCTCAGTTGCGCTCAGTCGCAAGGTGGGTACAGCTCAGGTGAGGTTCAGGCTGTTGGGTGAGGAAGGCATTTGGTGCGATTCAGATTAGCTTGCGACTATTCCGGTAACCGTGGTGCAAAATGGACCATGGGCATGAAGCGGAACCGTCGTAAAGCTTGTAGAAAGATCTCTCGGCGTCTGAGCTCTACTGATGTGCTTGATCCGCGTGCATCCAAAAATTCAGGTAATTGTGCTCATTGGGTGATTTTTTTTCACTTGCTATTCTCTGAACATCGGTATCATGTATTCCAGGTCGGTAGCCCAATACGGCAAGTGGGCTCTTGGTTGTGTGCGAATCACGACGCGAGTGTTCCGCTCGGTACAAGCCGGGACTAAACATGTTATGCATGGATGCGAGGATGGCAGCTTGAACCCGGCTTAGACAAGCTTTTCCGAGAGCCCAATCGGGAAGGTCGCAGAGATGCACTACTGATGCGCTGGATCTTAGTTGGCAGCTCGATACTCGTGGCATAGAGGGCGGAGCTTCCACACTAACTATTTTTTGCGCCAGTAGCCAAGGGGAACCTTTGGAGAAGGTCTGAAAGTGCTGCGGCAAAGATCCTGCCCCCTTGGGTCGATCCGCACGTTGATTTGCCTGCATGATGCTGCTCCGTATAGGTGCCAAGACCAATCCGGCAGGTCCCTGGATGGCAAGGGGCTGGGCAGGGGCTATCCTGCCTTGAAGCACTCAATCCCGCACAACACGCGGCTGGCAGGACGCTAATACTGCGGACTACCGGCGCCCAAGCGGACATGGGCCCTCGAATCCAGAAGGTGCTGATGGACGTGAGATGTATTGGATCATACCTTCCCTTCACAACGCGCCCGTCACCGACGCCCCCCGATCGCCTCCGCTCCATAGTCCGGGGGTTGGGGTTACCTTTTGCTGCCGAGCCCTCCCTATAAGACGGCGGCCACGACTCCTCTTCCCTGGGGCCAAGACCTCTCCAGATCGCCAAGTCTGCAGACTCGCTGTCCTGAAAGCTTAGATCGACCACCGTCATCATGAAGTTGCTCCTCAGCGCCTGCACTCTCCTGGGCCTCGCCTCGGCGGCCACCCTCCAGCCACGCAAGATCTCCTACGATGGCTTCCAGGTCGTCCGTCTACCTGTCGGCATGGACGCCTCAAAGGTCACCGACATTGTGAACAAGCTCGGCCTGTCCACCTGGAAGGGTGCACCTAAGGCTGGTCACTACACCGACATTGTCGTTGCTCCCGAAAAGATCGCCGCCTTCACAAAGGCCACCGCCGGCATGGAGAGATCGGTCCTGCACGAGAACCTCGGCCAGTCCATTGCTGCCGAGTCGGAGTTTCCGGCCTTTTCTAGTATGTGCCACGCATTGCTTTCCATCATTTTTGTCCACTACACAAGACCACTATACTGACATTCACCAAAGTCGCCGCCGTCAACTCGACGTGGTTCAACTCGTACCACCCCTACGCTGACCATCTCGGCTTCCTCAGGGGCCTCCAGCAGCAATACCCCTCGCAGTCCGAGATTGTCACCTCGGGCAACTCGCTTCAGGGCAACGCCATCACGGGCATTCACCTCTTTGGCAGCGCCGGCAAGAACGTCAAGCCCGCCATTGTCATCCACGGCACCGTGCACGCCCGCGAGTGGATCGGCACCATGGTCGTCGAGTACTTTGCCTATAACCTGCTGTCCAACTACGCCTCCAACAGCGAGATCAAGGCCTTTGTCGACAAGTACGACTTCTACTTCTTCCCCGTCGTCAACCCCGACGGCTTCATCTACACCCAGACCACCGACCGCCTGTGGCGCAAGAACCGTCAGACCACCTCTGGCTCGTCGTGCCTCGGCCACGACATTAACCGTAACTGGAACTTCAAGTGGTCCGTTGCAGGAGGCGCCTCGACCGACCCCTGCGCCGACGACTTCAAGGGCCTCTCGGCCGGCGACACGCCTGAGTTCAAGGCGCTGTCCTCGTGGATGGCGGGCATCAAGAGCAAGCAGGGCCTGAAGCTCTTCATCGACTACCACGCTTACTCGCAGCTGTTCATGACCCGTATGTTGTCCCTCCCTCGTCTCTCTTTCTTATCATAATCATCATCAACATCGGAACTGGCAACTAACAATCCGCCGCAACAGCCTACGGCTACTCGTGCACCGCCGTCGCGACCAAGAACACGGAGCTCCAGTCGCTCGCCAAGGGCGCCGTGGCCGCCATCAAGGCGCAGTCGGGCTTTGTCTACGACTACGGCCCCATCTGCAGCACAATCTATCAGGCCACTGGCAGCAGCGTCGACTACGTCAACGACGTCATCGGCTCAGAGTACACCTTCACCTCGGAGCTGCGCGACACGGGCCGCTACGGCTTCGTCCTGCCCGCCGCGCAGATCGTGCCCAGCGGCCAGGAGGCGTACGCCGGCTTCCGGTACCTGCTGCAGAACATGCGATAAATCAAAGCAGAGACATGTGTTGGAGTGGTTGTTGGAAGGTTGATCGAGGAGGGATGCAAGCGGTGTGGAGTTGGTGCGATGGAGTTCGGTGTAGATATTTTGGAGCAAGGTTATGATGTGTGTATATAATCACTCTTGCTGCCCACGAATGCAACAGCCGAGATTTAACAGAGATTCTGACTATGTGATATGCTAAACTCCCCGAGGACTATCTAAAGATCGATAAACTGATTGTGATATAAATGATAGCCTCCTTATTGTGGATCTTTCCAACGCTGAGGAGAGCCACTATCATCAGCCTGACGCGACCGCACTGTCGTTGGATACTTAACCAGGGAGGTGATTTACAGATTGGAATTTCAGGGACATGGTCACGCTGCGTCTAAGCCAAAACTTATGTTTACCGGTGAGAGCAAGGGGCAAGGTTGGGCCATCGTCAACACTCAAGACGAGACGATAGAGTTTCTAGCTCATTTTCTACTGAGAGGTCCATTGACAACGTCTGCAAGATGATATCACATCATGCACCCATGTACTTGTCCTCCAGAAGCGAATCAGGCGAGACTTGTCTCACTTTGTATCACTGAAGCAGGCGGTGTAACATTGCCCCGAAACACATATCCCACACCATGCACACCGCGAGAGACAAGGCAAACAGGCAACCAACATCGTTTGACCCCGCATTACGCCCATGACAGCACGCCAAACCCTCGGATGATAAAACATGTGGCGCTCCCATCCATCTCCCATTCATATTCATTGATCTTGTCCGACAGCAGCAACCCACCCGCACGAGTCAACACGTCCATCTGCAACGAAGCAGCGAACAAGAATCCACAACAGCCCAGCAATGGCCAATGTTGCCAACTTCGCCGATTTGTTCGGCGGCAAGCCAAGAGAGATACCCATCAACTACGACAGCATCGCCCACGACATAACCCTGCCGACTCTACCTCTTCTCGCACTCACTGACGACATCGAGACCACAGCGGACAAGATGAAGACCTTCGCAGCCGTCATCGAGTCCGGCAGCAGCATCGCCATCCGCACCGGCACGTACCGCTGCAGCCCGGGCGACGCGGCCGTCGACCGCACCGCGCTGGAGCTCGCAGAGGTACGACTCGTACATGAGATGGCCGCCATCAGCGACGCGAACAAGGCTCGGACAATGGCGGAGATGCGAGCACTGACCAAGAGAATACACGTTGCCATGGAGGTGATAAGGACCCGCAAGGACGACCTCGGGGCAAAGATTCCGGGGAGCAAGGCTCATCGCAAACGAGCCCGCTTGCTGGAGCTGCAGGCTCGTAGGGCTCGTCAGGCGTAACCGGAGACTTTGAACAGAACTGGAATGGGGGCTCGGTACGCGACTACCCCCGCACTCTCTCTAGATGGAGTACCACGGTCGTGTACAAGAAGAATACCCGGCCTGGGGCTGCGTAAAGTGCGGGATGCCCGGATTTTAAGTGTACAAGTAAACAAGTAGGCTCTGTACGCGCGCTGCCCTACATGTACGCATATCTGTCGTAGGACTATAAATGATCCTCAGGTATCCCCAGCCTCAGCCTCATCGTCAAGCGCCTAATCGACCATATTCTGAGAAGTATTGTTATACTCGAAAGTATTCAGGATGTACGATAACCAACCTAACTAGCGGAGGATGTCTCATTTTTTGCCGTTGCGGTTGAAACTCCCACATAATACTCACAGTACACACGACATATCGTGACACCTATTTCTACCTCGCGCTGTTGGGCACCTCGACGCCAAGACGGGTGCTTCAAGTCAACTAGATGCCAACAATCGCTTGATCGCGAATGCTTGGTAGCGAGGTCATTGTGGCTCGAAACTCCGATGTAGATCCGAGACCAGATGAGTTATGCGCGCTCTCGGCTGACGTAGCTGCCGAAACAGTTGGGTCGCTAGAACTCTGGCGACGTCAGGATGGAGACACAGAGGGTTATGAACTGCTTTTATGTACGTCTACACAGGATGAATGTGTGGACTTCACCGCGTTTTAGTCCGTGGACTAGTCGAGCACCATGTACTCGGTCTGTGGCCGGCATAAAATGCTTTTTCATTCTTGTCTACTACACAATGTACAAAAACACAACCAAAAGAATTAGTTAATCATTCTTTCTTCACATCCGATTCCAGAATTACACACCACGCGTCTTCTTTGTATGGGTTGTAGATGCTACGTTGTGCGTTGGCCGAGAGGAATGGCACCTTGACCAACCCCAAGTTGAGCACAGGACAATTCAGACTATGGCTGGACCAACATTCTGTGCACAGTCATTTTCGGCCTGCTGCGGTGCCGCCATTTCACTCCAGCCTGGAGTACGAAGACTCACCAGCCTCGCGACGTCATTCTGGTTCATCTTTCTTTCGCGTATCTCTCGCCCTCCGCCACTGCGCAGCCAGCTCTGCATAGCGTCTCCAGCCATGTCCAGTGGCTGCAGGACGGGAACACCAAACTTGTGGTATGTCGTTGCTGCCATCAATATAAACATGGCGGCCGAAGAGCCGTCATTTTTCTCGGCCTTTGCTCCGTTCTGCCCTCTCTTGCTCTTCATCTTCTTCCCCTCCCCTGAAGCAAGGTCACCGTACTCCCCGGGGAAGAGATCACCGAGGATGATATCGCAGCTATTTTGGGCCAAGCGCAGAAACTCGCAGCATTGGCGATGCATGCGCAGGAGCGGGAAGTTGTACTCGGGAGCCTCCGCCTGTATGCTTGTCATCAACGAGAGAATAAGATCGGGAGCATCGCCGGTCGGGAATGCTGCGCAATACGGGCCAGCTGGTACGCTGTGCTTGTTGGTGGATAACTTGAGCTTGCGCGCACCGTCGTTGTCTCCAAAGTATACTGTCTGTCGAGCTTTCTCGCAGAGCATCTCCTCGTCCACGATTGGTTGCATGATCCATTTCATTGCCTCAATGTTGCCATCATGCTTGTCCTCGGTGCCGACGTGCATGTACCGGCTCTGGTCGACAATCCTGCCGAGATGCTCAGGCGTCATCATCTCCGGCTTCTGACTGTGCGCATATCTCTTCTCAAAGAGCGACAAGACAGTCATATTAGGCTTCAGATACCGGGGGGCGTATTTGTTTGCCGCGGACGTGGTCGGGCGTCGACCCCGAGAAAAGCTCGTCGGCGACATGCCGAGATGTAGGGAGGCCAGTCTAAAGCACTGCTCTAGAGTCTTAGGAAGCGCGCCACCGGGGTAGAAGGAGTCAGGCGGGAGAATGTTGCGGATGAGTTCCATGTCGGGCCAAGACAGGCGCTGAGCTTGCTGGTGGAGGGAGAGTGCATGGTATAGGTGTTGCCCGCAGGAGATCGACGAGTGAGCAGTGGCGACTGCCAAGCTCAATTGACGATATCTAGCACGGAGGACAAAGAGGATGAGCCCACTTAGGAGCGGAGAGCCGCGTAACAAGCGATTGCCCCTGATCTCGGCGCGTGAGAGCGGGAGTCCCGACTTCTCCTTGGTGGCTCGAGTTACACTACCCACCGGATCAGTTCTGAGGGATTCGATGTTTTCTAGGATCCAGCAAAAGTTCTCGCGAATGTCAACGGTGGGCGGGTCCATGTTATGCAGCTCGTGAAATGCCAAGTGAGCTTGGATGTCCTCCTCGATATCGTTAGCTTGTTTCATGAGAGCATCGTAGCCCTTGCATAGGTCGCTACCCATCGTATGGGCAATATCAAGGTAAATCTGAATTGCGAAGGCCACGTGGAAGAGAGGATTTCTTGCCTTTCCAATGGATTCCAAGGTGGACATGAGGGCATCGTGAACAGGAAAGCCGGGTAGAACATTAAGGATTGTCGATAGGTCAGCAAGAAGAGTTCGGAACAAGGACTCATTGTGTTCTAGTTTGTCGCTGAAACTCATGCCGCGGTAGTCACAACCCAGGTCGAACTTGTCATGAAGCTCTTGTGATATCTCCTTGCGAGCGGTAGGAACGTGCACAGATATGCTCGAAAGCTGCCAGGCGTTGAAGAAGGTCTGGTCCGCAACTTGGTACGTGGCTTCGTCGAAGACCAACGGATGGACTGGGGCCATGATGTCATCGTGAATGATGTGCCCCATGTTGATGCCACGAGCCACACACTGCTCAATATAGTATGTTTGTATCCACGCGCCAAAGTGGCCCTGCTTCTCCAAAAGAGGCACCACCTCGTCAATCAGGCTCCTGGCAAGCTCGATTGCTGTGTCGGTCGTGACGGCGGCTTCCATAAAGTCAGATCCCGAGTTCTTGACACATTCCCAGATCCAGCGTACGCGGTCTCGGAGGGTGCTCAAGTCGCTCATGAGGCAGCTGAAGGCGAAGTCGAGTTCCAAGTCGAAGTCAGCGAACTCGTCGGCCTCGAGCAGTTCGCTCATCATCTCAGGCAAGGACTTTGGTGCGCCATCGGATTGATTCTTGAGAATTTCGGCCAGCGTCGGGCGCGCCTTGGGCGCTGGTGGAGGTGACAGACCCAAGTCGAAGGGGTTGGTGACGACGACATCGGGGGCGTCGAGAAACTGCTGCGAGGGCTCCGAGACGGCAAGGCCATGGAAGCGATTTGCAAGAGTGGGGTGGCTGGTGTCGGAGGCTGTGTCTGTCGAGGGAGTGGTGAGGTGCATGTGAGGTCGCAGGTGGTGTCGGACCTGCTCGAGGACGGAGACAAAGTGCTGGTGCGATGTGTCGGAGCTGGGCTCTGGCACTTGGCCATGTTGGGCGAGCTTGGGAGCGAAGGCGGCGCGGCGGGCAATGGCAGCGTTGAGGACAGTGTTGATGTGGGCGGGAACAGTAGTCTTGGTTTCGGCGATGAGTCTGGCCATGGGAATGAGGTCACAGAGGCTGACGACGTGGGTGGTGGTGTGCGATGAGGTGCTGGATGCTGCCGCAGCCTTTTGCTTCCTGGCCTCGACCCGTGCTCTGCCCTTGAGGCGGCCCGTCGTTGCTGCTGTTGCACTGGTGGATGCTGGGTTGTCGCTTCCCGACAGCTGGAAGCCAAGAGCCGTCGCGGTTGTCGTGAGCCATGTCGTGACGGCCGCCGTGTCGCGCTTGTACTGCCCGTACGTGCTGACGAGGGCCTCGGGGAGCATGATTAGTGTACTGGAGTGCAGTCAATGAATGGTCTTCAATTGCCTGGTTGGCCACAGCAGAGGTCAGCTTTGTTGATATACCGCCTCTGGGAGGGAGTGATAGGCAAGCGTCAACGATGCAGACAAAAGAGGGGAAGGCCAGGCAGGCACATGTTGGTTGTCAGCCGCATTCGTCCAATCCACAGCGTCACCTTTACACATGCATTATTTCCCTCTCGTCTCAACCTTGGAAGCCTGCCATTTCATGCGAATCAGAACATTATGCCCGCGTGCGCAACGCATTGTCCCTCGTGGATCCAGGCCGCTCACTAACCCAGCTTTCGCTCTCGGCAGCGACCAGCCAGACTCTGACCACGCAGCTTCGATCTCTTACCCGATCAGACCAGGACCACGGTTGAACCTGGCAAGGTAGTTGAGGGTGTGTACCCGGTACTGTCGTTCGACTCTGCAGTTTGGTGGAAGCTATATACTAGGGACGGTGTCGCCCGGAGGCTGAGGAGGAGGGAGATCATCTTCGGTTGCAGAGCGTGGGACAGGGACGGGCTGCGCCAGCTACTACAACTCCATCAAGACGAGCAACGAAACGACGTTTGTCGTGACGCTGTGCTTCTAAAAAGGCAGACGGATTACGGAGCACTAGAATATGACTGGAGTGCAATTTACAGGGCAGCCCAGAGGCTCGAGGTCGGCGAAACCAGCCGTGAGTAGTCTTCTTGTGACAGTACATATCTAGCCATCCTTGATACCAGCGACGCGCTCGCCTTTGCCGACCTATTTATGGACAGCTATCAGTCTCCCGTGACCACAGCTACATTCAATGATCTTCTTATCGAGTTACTTTACATCTTCATTGCTGGCTCTCCAATTCCGGATAGTTGTGCCAGGCATACTTCTTCTCCTCGTCCTCCGGCTTTCTGTTTGGAATCCAGCTCGCGATCCATTTGCCCACAGGGAACAACCACTTGGTCGCCACGTCGGCGTACTGCACTCCTTTATCTGTGTCTGGTAGGAGGATAGACGCCAGAAAGGCCGGCATGGCCTTCTGCGCCGGGTCCGTCAGCACCCTGCTTTTCCTCTCGTACTCGGCGAGTGCGAACACCAGACTCTCCTTTGTTGGCCCCTTCAATCCGCCGCCCTTAACTGGTATGACGTGCCTCGCAAGCTCGCCGGCCAGCGTGTACGCCGTCACAAAAGCCACCGTCGTGCCGAGGCCATTTGAAAGCGCGACGGAGCACGCCGCGTCACCCACCACAACGACCCGGCCGCCGCGGCCGGACCATCCGCCCGAGGGCAGCACGATCCGCTCCGTGCGCTGGCAGTACAGGTCGTCCGCGTCGCTACACTCGAGGAGCTCCTTCGTGAACCGCTCGGCTTCCCACCCGGCGTCGGCGTAGTATGCCGCCCACGCGGCCTTCTTGTCCTGCAGGCTGCCCGTGCGGGTCGCCGCCTCTAGCCCTGCGAGGGCCTTCTTTCCTGCATCGGTGCCGGCGGCGGCCGTGACGCTGCTGCCGATCATAAAGTACACGCGCAGCACATCGTCCATGTCGCGGCGCGTCATTATCATGCGGCCCCGCGTGGAACGACACATGGTGAAGTCCCTCGAGTCGCCCTCGCGCGCGGGGATCGTGAAGAAGGCAATCAGCGGGCCGACGGGCTGCCGGACAACTGCGTCACGCTCCTCCCCGCCGAGCATGAGCCGGCGCGTGCGCGACGACGTCCCGTCCGCGCCGACGACGAGGTCGTACTCGGCACTCGTCCCGTCCGAAAATTCAACCTGAATCGGCGACCCGTTCTTGTTGTCGTCGTCGTCGTTGTTGTTATTGTTGTCAATGAGCTTCTCGACGGTGCAGCCAAACACGTATCGAACATTCTCGAGCCCCTTGGTCGCCTGGTACAGCACGTCGACTAGGTCGCCACGCATAATCTCAAACTCGGATGAGACGCTCTGCCTGCCCGTTCCCGACGCCGTGGCGGGAACGCGCGCCAGTTCGTGTCCGGCGCGGTTGATGATGCGCGTGGCCTCCTCCTTGACGATGCGGGCCCGCACAGCGGCCTCGATGCCCATCTTCTTCATGATAGGCACGCCTTGCTCGCGCAGGTCGATCTGCTGGCCTGTGGAGCGGAGCGTGGACGCGCGCTCGACGATGGTGATGGTGCAGTCTAGGCGGCCGCTGCGGGCGAGGAGCAGCGCGAGTGCTGGCCCGGCGACGCCCACGCCGCTGATGAGAATCCGGAAGGGGGCCATGGTCTTTTGGAGAGGAGTTGCAACTGCGATGCGTGTGTAGTTCGAAATTGAAGGGTGTTGCGGAAAGAGAGCCGAGCAGACAACAAGACAAGATGCCAAGAAACCATAACGCTGACGATCCAAGAGCTGCCAAGGACGTATTGATATATTAAACTCAAATCCTGGTGACTATCACTACGTTTTGAACCCTGTTGCCTCGGACATTCCCGTCGTCCGGAACTAGCCGTGGTTCAGACAAGCCTTCTGGGGCTTAATGTCGGTGCCTAGTAACTCCCGGAAAATCGGTGCCACCAACTCAGCCGTGCAGGGGAAGTGAACACTAATCAGGGGAGTTCGCGCTACGGTGGGCTAATGAGCACGCCTGGTAAGCTGACATGGCTGCGCTGTAGTCTGTTAACTGGATGGAGATGAAAGCCACAATGCTGTGGGTGATGCGTCATCTGGCTTCCAATCTTACTTGCATTAAACAGTCTCTTCACGAGAGGGTTTCAGGTCGGATCGGCGCCGAGCGGCAAGAACGTCCCATCTTGCAGGGCTGGCATGTGCTCTCGCACTCGCTTATCCGGTACTGTGAGCGAACGATTGGCTTCGGTGTTGGAGGTCGCTAGTAAGACTTACCGGCCTGCGAGGTAAATCCCGAGGCAAGCCATGTCTTGTGTAACGCCTTTGGATAGACCGCACTTGAATTTTGGCGAGACCGATGTAATCAAGCATCAGCTGGCGAGTTATCGGATTTGTTTATTTGTGTAGTTTATCCACAAAGTACAACATGTCATCTGAGAGGTACGCCATATTGTGTTACCGTTCTTCGTGAGAAACTCTAGCATTATTCTCACTTAGCGACTACCGCCAGCATAAGTGACTTGGTACTTTTTGGCGCCGACTCTAAATAAGTAAGAAGTGTCGCCATTTCATTACTACTAATCGGGCGAAAGCTAAATAGCTACATCCATCTTTTAACATGTACCTTGAGGAGGAATCAGTGGAAGTCATAATTTTTAGTGCTGTGAAACCCAGTTGCGGCATCCCGTTCTAGCTTCTCGCTTTATAAGATGTCAACCCTAACCTGACGCCAGCCCGCTCGTATGCCGTATGCATTCGTCAAGAAGATGCACCTTTCATGAAGCCGTGGAAAAACTGAAAGACGCTGTCAACTTGGTCAAATGAACATATTTTTGCAATATCTGTGAGCTTGTCAGTCGTGAAGCACTTTTTCAAGGGCTTGGGAACCAAGATTTGCGACAGTTGGATGGTCTACTCACACTGGTCTGGCCGCACCACCACTATGAGTTCCGGCCGATCCGCGCGGATGCCGTACGACTCAAAGGCCTGGCCATGTCCGACATGATGTGCGTAGTCATCAATGAAGATGTTGTGCAGGCCTGAGTGGGTAATTATGTGAGTTATGTGCACAGTTTTGAGAAGAGAGATGCAGCAAGATTCCATAGACTCACTCTTGATTCCCCATTTCGTCGTTGCTGGTGTGAATATTGGGGGTACCAGGTCTGTCTCAAGTTCTGTCCGGGTCATTTTCAAGAGTAGCAATGGTTGGATCATACTCTCGACTTTCGATCCGGGGAATTTATACTGGGAGCACAGCCTTTCGAGTTGTTCCGAAATCTAGTCCACAGTCGTTAGCATTTGCAGCGTCAGGGGCTCTCGAGAAGACAGCCTTGTTGACTTTGCACTTGCCTGATCAAGTCGCGATTTGACCTGCGGTTCGATGCAGCTGCCAGAAAATACCAGAACGCGCCAGTGACAGGTCGACTCGAGGGTATCCAGGAGCTGGATGGTCTTTGCGTCGGAGAACCGGACCAGCTGGGCACTCGGCATTCTAGTTCCCGGCACGAGCACGGTCGCCAATGATTGCTCGTCGCTAGTTGTCTCTGAGACGATGAGAGATGGTGGGTAGTGAGTGCCTTGTCCAGCTGTATATCTGCCTGCCTGGACAAACTGCGCTGCGAACTGCTCGGCAGTGATGCCGTGCTCTTCGCGATACTTGGACGAGAAGAGTTTCGTGAAGCTGGTGTCAAAGTCAATCAGGGCTTTTGCGGTTAGCTGCCTCTCCGACACGTATGTCTCTAACAGATCCGGACTGGCCCCGTTCCGGAGGATCTGCCCGAGCTTCCAGCCAATGTTGTAGCCGTCTTGCAAGCTCACGTTCATCCCCTGGCCTGCTTTCGGCGAGTGCGTGTGGCACGCATCACCAGTCAGGAAAACCCGGTAATCCTTGTGGAAGAAGTCGGCTATGCGCTGGCCAATGCGGTAGGCCGACCACCAGACTGTCTCGAGGAACTCGAAAGTGTAGGGATGGAAAACCCGCCGGGCAGCCTCCTGAAGGTCCTCGAGGGTGACCTGTTGCGCCAGTGTCCCCGCAGGTAGCTCGAGGTAGAAGCGAACCATGAAGTCGCCCTCTCTGGGGATGATGACGATGGTTCCAGACGTTGAGCTCAGGACACACTTCTTGCGGATATCAGGGAAGTCTGTGCGGCAATAAATGTCCATGACACCCCACACGGATTCAGTTGAGTCGCCCACCATCTGGAAGCCAAGTGAGCGCCGGATCGTGCTGTGTGCCCCATCGCATGCCTAGCACGAGTCTCATTAGCAAGGCTTTCTCTTTTTCCCCGACACGTTCTGCAGAGATGGAACCGCTGTGGAGACTTACCAGAACATATTTTGCCTCCCAGGTCTGTTCTTGCCCTTTATAGAGGACACGAACGCGCACAGGGTGGTCGCTCGGAGATTCTGCGGTTCCAGAATCGCTTAGCTGCACGTCCTGAACCTGCGTGTCGTACTGTGGCTGTTCCCTGTCGGCCAACTGCGACAGGAGCAAACCATGGAGCCTAGCCTGGTTGAGGATGACGTGAGGTCGATGGCTTATTCCATCCTCCTTGTCGGGGGCGAACCGGAGCCTCTTGATGCTAGCAGGGCCGCTTAAGTTGCCGCTGTTGCTGTCCTGGCCCCAGAAGGCGACTTCCATGACGTGGAAGGACTCTTGCACGAGCTCGTTTCCGATACCGAAGCTGTCAAAGATCTCGACAGTCCGCGTCTGGACGCCGTCAGCCTTGCCAACCTTGAGCGGCCCCGAGTCGCGCTCCAGGATCTTGAAGTCGACGCCGTAGCGGGACAGCCAGGCCGCAGCGCAAAGGCCGGCGGATCCGCTGCCACAAATCAACACATCCGTTCTTAGCGTCTCCATCGTGAATTGTCGTCGGCTGGCGCGGTCGGCTGTAATGTGTTACTGTTGACCGTCTTACGAAGTTCGGAGACGGGTGTTCCGTTCTTATATTAATCCCAGGCCAATCCGCGAAACACTGTCGAGTGCCTTATACTCCAGCTCCTATGGCGATTCTCGATGTCCTCGCGATGCAGTCTTTGCAGGCGAAAGACCCCGCGTGCCACAAAGACGGGGATAAGCTTTGAGATGGAGCAGCACGGATGGCTGCCGCGGCAATTGGCGTGCTCGAGCTGGCGGATTGTTACCCCTGTTTCCCCGCACCAAGACTGGTCTCCTCCGCTTCTCGCGTCTCGTGATAGCGCGAGGGCTGCTCGTTGTCTTTTGCAGACCACACCGGCATATAACATGGGTGTTCAGCATCATTCAAAATCCTAGACTATGGCGGTTCAGCTGGAATCTCTTTACAATTGAACAATCCGAAGCCAAGTCCGGCAAGGAAGCAGGTCAAACCTTAATCCGAGCAGGCTGTCCCTCTTAATCTTACTAGTCTGGAGGCCTTTCGTCATTGATGACTGACCAGCCCTTGTATTCGAGACATACTCGGTTTTCCTCCATATGTCATACAGTGCATTATCTTCCCTAGGAGTCATCAGTCCCCGTTCAAATAAGCAGAGTATTTAGTGCAAGTAATTATGTATGACGTTATGTATGTAACGATTTGGGCATCGAGAGAGCACGAGGTGGATGGTTCAAATGGCTTATATTGACAGTCGTCTGGTTCTAAAAAGGAAAGAGGAAATAAAGCGAGTGTGTGAGAGCTCTGAAGCTCTGTTTATATGCTCGAATGGGGGGCCCAAATGATGACTCAGCTGCTCCAGGGAGCCACCGGTACGTACCTTTACCTGCTCTACGTCACATTATGAATGGGTTAAAATAAGTGAACAGGGCGAATTACCACGACTGCAAGGAAGCAGGGGAATCTTAGGCATTGCCTGGCTTGAGTGTAGTAAAAACGACAATCAAATCATCATGTCAATCACCAGCACCAGCGTCAAACTTGATGCAAATGTGACCACGAACGTTCAGTATGACAGAAATTGATACGAGTATAGGGAACGTGTCGAACTAGGCAGACATGATAGGCCATGCAATATCAGTGCAATCTTCACGGGCAAAGGCTGCTCTCCCAAGCCAAAAGATTTTCTTTGCCCTGCCAAGGATTCCGGCATCTGAACTGTGTGCCCACACCTTTCACGTTTTGTGGTCGACTTCTGTTTTTGGTGTAGTGCTATCCGGGCATTTCCGCATTCACGCTCAGCCAGAGCAAGCGTGGCACAAATAGGCTCATTGCAGCCAGCGATCCCGGAAGTCCTTCATGCTTGTCCCGTCCAGTTGCAGATGGCGTGTCCCGAATCGGCCGTGATCCGCCCCGGAATCCCTGTCAACTGCAGCAACGGAACCACAACCTCCGCCGAAACAACCTGCGCAACACCGGAACTGAATCGGGTAACTAAAATTATTGTTCTTACAGTGGCACCACTGTATTTTCACTTATCCTCGAGCCTTTAGTTGTAGGCGGATTAGATGTTCAATTGCACTATAATCGAATGCCAGCTGGCTCGGGAGGTCTTGAAGTCGTGGACTTCGAATCCCCTCGCATCTTGCCTTCCGTGAAACCCCACGGATAGAGACAGGTTGTATACTCCGGCAAAGGCATGTCCGTAGCATCCCTTATAGGAAATATACTACCGGGCCATGGATTTGACACATGCCAATTCCACCAATGGACGCCCAACTTCCATGTCGCACTCGCTCTCAAGTGCTTGCGACCCCCCGCAGGAACCACATATCCTTGACATTACGTGCATATGTCCTCCATTCATCCGTTAAGTAGTATGCCCGCTTATCCCGGCCATGATTTCATTAAAGAGCTATAAAGGAAGGTGCACCTCTGTAGCGGAAGGGTATTGTGATCTTGTCTCGACTTTCTCTGGGCTTGTGTTCAAGAAGCCTTCAAAGACCATCGTATTGAATATAACCATCTGTTTAATCGAAGGACTTCCAGATCAACCATGAAGTTGGAACTAGCCACTCTCGCCGCTTTGGCGACAGCGTCTGAGGCGTTGGCCACCCCGCGCGCAGCGTGCCCGAAGACCCCGAATTGGACCGGGCTCGCCAACATCAAGCATGCCTTCATCTTGTAAGTATTCCGAATCACCCGCCCGAGCAACGGCAGAGCCACGCTAATCAGCCATTTTACAATAGTGGTGACAGCTATACGCAAACAGGTAACTAATGCAGAAGCGCTTTCACGACGGTTAACAGCAGGCTAACGCATGACTATCTTGGAAGGCTTCAACTACTTGCAAACGCCCCCGAGCATTGGCAACCCCCTCGGCAACCCACCCTACCCAGGCTGGACCAGCTCCAACGGACCCAACTGGGTCGGCGAGTTCACCGTAAAGTACAACGTCTCCAAGATCCTCACCTACAACCTCGCCTATGGCGGCGCAACTGTCGACTCAGCCCTGATCGCCCCGTACACCCCAACCGTCGTCTCGCTCAAGGACCAGATCAACACCCAGTTCGTCCCGGGCTACACGGGCAGCGCCCCGACCGCGCCGTCCGCGCCAAAGTGGAAGGCCAAGGACACGCTCTTCACCATCTGGATTGGCATCAACGACGTCGGCACGCTCTTCTGGCAGCCCGACACGTCGCTCTTTGACAAAGTCTTTGTCGAGTACACGAACCTCGTCAACACACTGTACTCCAAGGGCGCGCGCAACATTGCCCTGATCGATGTCCCGCCCATGGACAGGTCGCCTGGGTACATCGAGGCCGGCACCTGGAACGTGGACCAGGCCAAGATCGCCGTCGCCGGATGGAAGGCCAGGACGGCCGACTTGGCAGCTAAGCTCAAGAAGAGCAAGCCCGACGTCAACGTCTTCATCTACAGCTCCGCGGCCGACTTCAACAAGGCCCTCGACAACCCAGCTGCATACCCCCAGACCGCTGGGCTCAAAGTGCTTAACAAGTACTGCAAAGACTATCAAAAGTATGCAACTCTCCTTTTTCTCTCCCCTTCTGCTGAAATCTCTTTGAGGGAAACACATGCTGATACAGCTCTCTATTTGTCGCAACACAGCGGAACTCCCGCAAAGGACACGCTTATCGCGGCCTGCGGCGTGCCGGTCAACCAGTACTTCTGGCGCGACTCGATCCACCCAACGTATCCCATCCACCAGGTCGTCGCCGAGCAGTTCATTAAGACGGTCGCAGCAGGACCTAACGTCTGTTAGATATGGGCTGGAAAAGGATTACACGAAAGAAGCTGTGGTTTCGATTCTCCGTTGCAGATGTATTTGTTTGAGGCTGTCATCTGAAGATGTTACGTTGTAAAAGTAAAAGGGGGATACAATTTACCGGCCTCCTCGCTCTTGTGGTACGATTGACGGTTTTTCCGATGCAGAAGTACTGGACGTTTAATTGTGTTCGCCGCATCGCGAAACCAAACAGTATGGATGAAAACAAGGTGGCAAGCATGAAGAAATAAAACAACAGATTTACAAATGGTCTATGTTCGTTCGCCACGAAGTTGAGAATTCACCAGTCCTCCCGTACGACCTCCAGACGCAGGCAGGCCCGACTTCAGCGCCATTCTAGCAGGACATTACTCAATTCATGATTATTATGCTCGCGCTTTGTAGGAAACAGAATCCCAAGAACCAACATTTAGTTTACTTGACACCAACGCTAGTTCCCCGTGCGCCAGTCGATCAAAGCCATCGTTGACCTAGCCATTCGGATTATGCCACATCCCATCCCAAATCCAATCTCCTTTACTGCTAGCGCCGGCGTGCCCTGCGACATCCCGGAGTGTCGAAGACTGCTGCGGGTCAAGCACCATCGCGCTGTTCCTCGTCGTCGCAGTGCCATCACCCCTTGCTCCCGCCCCTGCCGCCGTGGGCTCGCGGCCGTCATGCCCGCCAACGTCGTTGAAGTCGGCGAGAACCTGGCCCGCTGGCGCGAGCCACCCTTCCCTACGGCCCTGCGCGGCGTCGACGAGCCGCAAGAATCCCGCGCCGCCTGCTGACAGCGCCTGCTCGCGGTTTCGAGTGAGGAGCACAGGTCTGCCGGACTTCATCTGCGCCTCAATATCAAAGTCTGGTGACTCGGGCAAGGGCGAGGAGCTGCTGGACTCCAGGTCCTGATTGCTGTTGTTGTTATCACGACTCTTCGCGGTTGTGGACGCAGTAGTGGCCATGGCGTTGGGTGTACGCTTGCTCGCAGGGCGCATCTCGTCGCGGCCGTGGTGGTGGGTGTGAGTGCCAGCCTGCTCCTTTTGATTGAACCCGCCTGTGTTTCGTTCCTGGCTCTCCGTACCGCCTTTAATCTCCACACTGGCAGGAGAGCTACCCAGCACCCGGGACAGTGTGGTCGTCGTCCTCGACGTCCTGTCGTGGCTGGTCGAGCTAGTCATGCCTTTGCCCGATATCGTTGACGCCCGGAGCGTCGATGCACTACTGTGCTTCTCGCTGCCGCTGTTCCCAGCACCCCCGCAGCCATGTCTTCTATCTGGCGGTAGCTGTGATCGTCTCGTGCGCGGTCTTAGCTGGTGCTCCCGGCGCTGCCTTCGGCTGCTGGGAAAAGCCTTTCGCCTGCCCCGGAAGCGCTCGATCAGGACGTTGACGGGGGCAGACACGTGCACGCAAGGCCTAGTGACATTTCCAGAAGCCTATGTGTACCAAGGTCAGTTGAAGTTGAACATGGCACAAATTCCGGAAGTCCAGCAGGGACAAGAAATGTGAACCTACGTGAGCTGCGCGAGCCACGCAAAGTCGTACGTGGTGTCCGTTGAGCCGATGAACATAATAGCGAGGTACAAGCGATACGACGTGATGGCGGTCGCGGCGCCCCCCGCACCGAGTAACAGGCCGACCCTGAGCTTCTTTTGCCATGAGAAGCTAAGCGACCATGTCAGGGGGATGGGAAGGAGGAGGATCGTGGTGTCTGTAATGATGGCAAGGCACAAATCACTGACAAAGATCTTTCTCTGGTCCAGGCAGGAGCCCGCGACGTTGGGGTCCCAGTAAGACGGGATGGGGTTGCAGATTGCGATTTTGACAATCTGGATCGGAAGGTACGCAAAGAAAAGGGCGGCGATGAAGATGTGGATGCCCCGGACCACCCTGTCCATCACGGCGAAGACGCGGGCAATGAGGAGCAGGAGAGTCACCTTGGTGATGTATGTGGCGGGAATATAGACGATAGAACTCGCGTAGAGCCACTGGTACGTGAGACGGTCAGCGATAGGGGTCACCCTCGAATTACAAGGGGAATTGACATACCTTCATGATCTCGACAAAATGATCGGGCGAGACTTCGGTGACGTGGCGACCAAGACCATAATGCATCACTTTTTCGTCCAGATTAGCTGCGTCCGCAGGGAAATGAGACTGTGCGACCGGAACCCACTCAAGAAAGTTGTCATGGAGTACAGCATGATCGAGACCTGGTATAGTTAGACATTGTGTTAGTAAGTTACGATGCTTGTCGTCACTCAAGCATATGACGTACCCATGCCACGATGCATGTCCCTGGTGTTCACCAAATTAGCAAGCAGATCCCGTTAAATGAGCTGTGTGCACGGTCAGCAGTTCAGCTACTCACAGTCGTCCAAGAGCATCTTCGTCCCAGATGTGAACTTGACAAAAAACCGCAGCACAAAGAGCAGAGCGACTGTGGCTGTGCACACAATCACGCCTGTCAGCTGTCCGCGAGCAAACCCGTCGCTGGGTTCGTCTGGGAGGCTGGTGTCGCGCCGCAGCCCTAGCGACATGGCTTGAGCTGCGATGAGGTAGCCATTGCCACCTTGGTCGGTCATGCTTGGTGGGCTTTCTCTCCTCCACTATTGCGCGTCAATGCCTCTTTTGCTGAGATGATCGTACCAATCGATAGTCGCCGTCGTTATTGTCGAGTGTAGCCAACTGCCTTGTCATGGGTGGAAGAACATAGTAGTCCGCGCCGGTAGCTGCATTTTTCCGTTGTAACGTCTTGTGCCGGGTTGGCCACCTTGGGATATCCTGCAAAGTGAAGTGAGCCGAGCCGGACGATCGACACTTGTTCTTGACGAGGTTGAGGATAGTAATGGTAGTCGCAATCAGTTCGAGGGTCGTGCAAGGTAAAAGGGAGGGTCGCAGGCAAGGAAGCGGCACAGAGCAGAGCTGACTTGGTTCGAGCGTCCTAGCTCGGACCGCCACATTTGGTGGCGGCACGCCATCGTTCCTGGCTGGTCCTTAATGTCTCTGGCCGCAGTGCTGTATGTGGCATACCCAGGAAGAATGGTAGAATGAGATCAGCTCAATCACCCGAAGGTCGGCCTGGGCTTATGCGGCTCGAGTCAGACACTGCCCGCCAGGCACACCACACTCATCGATGTTGTCCCGGGCGGTCGAGACTGCCAAGAAGATCTCCAGGGTGGGGCCGGCTTGCCAGGCTACAAGTCAACGGCGGAAACCTTGTACAGATATGCGCGCACAGAAGCTTCCACTCCCTGCCCGCTCGAGAGAATCCTCGTGGCCAAATCCCCAAGGAGTCTACACTGGCGGTGTTATATATATGGAGAGAAGTCTAACAGCTTCCAATGCGTAGGGATCCAACACGGCCTGCTACTTTTTAGGGAGAATCTATAAATACTGCACCACTCGGATACCTAATTATTTTGCTTAGTCAACTTCTGAGATAAGCAGCAGCAAGAATAGTGCTTAAAACTGTCCCCCGGAACGAGGTCAGGTAAGTCTCCCAGATTGAGGGACTTTGGGCGTTTTGTAGATGCTAATCAAAGCAGGCTTTATGACCTCCCTGGCCGCGAGAGCGTCATCATTAGACGGCAATTTTATAATAGTGGCCTCAAAGGTAGTGGCTAGAATATTTGCTTCAATTGTACAGCAGAGCAATATGTCAAACAGCGCTAAGTGTAGATGCTCCTGCGAAGGCTGCGAGTGAAGGGATTGATTTGAGCCAACAGATCAAAACAAATAAACAGCAATAATCTTCTGCAAATTCTTCCACAGTAGTGATAGTTTCTCTGCTTGTAAAAGCGAGCTGCTGTATAAGTGCGGTGCTCTGTTTACTGTGGACGAAATAGTTCAAACTCGATTTTTCGGCCTGCATATCTATATGTAGTATTGTTCATACCCTCCGTGTGATATTATGTTCCCGCCAGGCACATCTGGAAGCTGCAGATGCAACATCACCTTGAGGAATGTCCTGAGAGAATTTCGTTAATCTATAATTTCATGGGCTTCTGTGTGTTTGCTGTCAGGTGATGCGTCACATCGAAAGATAAAAAACCTTGCTCCAAATACAGAGGCTGCCAGGCACTGGGTGTCCCACTGGAGCAGCATTAACACTAAACCAATCATTCTTTACACCAGCAATCCGATGCTCTGGAAAGACTGGACAAGCTACAACCAGAAGCGAAGGCTAATGCACTGCCAAAGTACTAATATTAATGTCTTT
Organism: Microdochium nivale; assembly: GCA_026745475.1. NCBI lineage: Eukaryota > Fungi > Ascomycota > Sordariomycetes > Xylariales > Microdochiaceae > Microdochium > Microdochium nivale. The sequence goes on along the minus strand of JANTFD010000005.1, from coordinate 3,278,285 downwards.
CGTATTACCAGGTACTCCTTCGTCCATGGCTATAAATGTGGTCATCAGCTGCCAGTGGATAACCACCCTCGGCAACAACTATCAACGGCGACAATAGCGTCACATCGCTAATAATCCACTAAATCTTGCAACGCGTTGTTTAGTTTCATTTGCTTCGCGTTGCTCCATGACATACAGGCAGTCACTGCCCTTCACTAGATTCATCCTTACGCACCGTGGACGACACCGTTAGCACGGCCGTTATGCACCTGTTATGCACCTCAAGAAGCTGGGCTAGTCGGAGCGGCTATGTGGACTCACTGTTTCGTGGCCATGATTGTCACATCGTAAACCTCGCGCGTAATGATCACAGCTAGCCTCGCTAGATCGGCAATGATTTGCTTGATTGGCACGGCCACGAAAGCGGCAAACACGATATAGTCGTCATCTAGTTCGGCGAAAAATCCAGCCCCGCGCTGACCGACGAAACAGAACTCCCAGACCACTTTGCGATTACAGTCTTCGACTCTGCCGTGAATTTGGAGTCAATTTCACTTCTTCGCGAGTCGCTGCGACGGCGGCTTCTCTAAAAGTGAGGGCAATTGCATGGTGCACGAAACTGTTCACGACGAAGTCAAGTTTAGTCTCCTATTCATGGACGGGTTGCTCGCTACCCTGGATGCGCCACCAACCCGGTGGTCTGTGGTTAAAATCACCGAGCCCAAAGCAGGGTATCTTGCTCAAAGTCTTTCCGGACAAGATGCTAGTGATTTATTACTCTACAGTTGGCACGTGACGCTGCCTTGCCAGGTCGTCTCGCAGAAGGAGTGAAACCATCCCTCGCAACCAGCGTGCGGACTTTGTACGCTTCTACGCTCATGTTCTCCCACTGTAGCAAGTATGAGCAGCTGTATAAGTCCGGCGGGAGGTCTTTTAGCCAGCTGCGAGCCAGCGACCAGTACTCACGTAATCAGACAACTGGCTGCCTGTCAGTGGCTGAGTCAGTCAGGGTGGCAAGGAGTCTCAGAAGACCACAGGCGAGGGCCCTTTCAAATTCTCTCAAATATCTCGCTAGGCATATAAAATACTAACCAGATTGGGTTGTCGACGCCCAACATGAGGTTCTTGATCTTGACGCGCGAGCCATTGACGCGAGGCAGTGTGAAGGTCTTGGCAGTCGTGGCGTGCTGTAATTGCTGCTCGAGATCAAGCAGGTCTTCTCCACGCCAGAGTCTTTCGCCAGCTTGGTAGAGAGTGAAGATTTGCTGACTGCTAGCGACCCAGTCGGTGCAGAAATAGTCGAGCACTGGTTAGCTACTTCCACGGAGCACGCCGGGCTTGTCAGCTTTTTGTTCAACAATGTTTTGATGCTTTTGTACACACTGGTGCTGGACGACAGCGGTGTGACCGGCTGTTTCGGCCCGAGTCAGCATACCCGCGCGAGCCCAGATTGAGAGGGATGCACACGCAGTACATCCAGCAAGTCTTCGTCGGGCCCTGGTCTTCAATTAGGCACCAAACATTCTACAGCAGCGATCAGCCAGGGAGGCCTAGCTAGCCGTGGCGCACAGATTGCATGCCTGGCTAAGTGCTGACAGGACGTGTAGGGCAATCTCTCTGAAACCAACAAGACTGCCTATTCGGGCTGCAGTCGACACCAGGTTTGAGTGGCTCAGCCAGGCAAAGCCAGGGCTAGCGGGAGATCAGGAAAAAGGGGCTAGGGGATCGACGCTGCGGTCACACAGCCACGCAAGGACGAGACTGGGCAGCCTGCCTTGCCTCCTGGGCAGCACCAGCAACAAAAAAAGGCTTGTCAGCAAGCCAGCCAGCTAGTCCTACCCCAGTCCCCTTCCCCGAAAAAGCTTGGATCATCTACAGCACTACGCAGTACGTCGTGGAAACAGCAGCATTTCCAACTGCGGCCGGTCGAGCTTGCCGATCTGCGTGGGGCCCAGTCCGAACCACTCGAACCACCGCGCCGGACCGGGACCCGTTGCGCTGGGTACAGCCCCGGAAATGGCCAAGAGGTACTATTCTTGGATCACCACGGTGAATGAGGTCACTTATCCGTTCTTCGGCACCGACGACGGCCTGGCATTGATGGTGGTGGTGTACATACCGCCATATCCTCTTAGGGGATGGATATATAATAACTAGCGGCGGAGAGAATGGATGACTAGGTGATCCTTATCAGACATAGGACAGGTTATCAAGAGTGTATCCTCTTGCAACTCTTCCAGCCATTACTTGTTGTCAACTTTTTGGCATACAGCCTTCTTTTTCCTTTCTTACTACACGCCTGCGACGACCCAACAATTCGTCATCTTTCGCCATGTATTCACTCCTGTCGGCCAGCTTGTTCCTGGCATCGGCCTCGGCCATTGCCCTCCCGCGCATGGACGGCGGCTTCAACATCAAGTCACACCTTGCGAGAGACGTATCCGTTTCATACAAAGAGGTACGCGAGCACGCGACCCCCGACGGCAGATACCCATTGACCATCTCCTATGCGGTCACCCTCTTTTTAATACAGAATCGCCTGAACTGACCATCCTCCCCTCTTCTTCTTCCTCTCAGACCACAATATGCGAGACAACACCCGGCGTCAAGGGCTACTCGGGCTACGTCAACATCCCCGCGGACCCAGCCGAGGGTCGCGACTTTGACATCCACAGCTTCTTCTGGTTCTTCGAGGCCCGCAACGTCGACCCTGCCAAGGCACCGCTGGCTCTCTGGCTGCAGGGCGGACCTGGCGCGCCCTCGGCCTCATCCGCGGTCGGCGAGAACGGGCCCTGCAGGGTCTCCCCGGGAGGCGGCGCCCACGACACCACGCTCAACCCATGGAGCTGGAACAACGAGGCCAACCTGCTGTATCTCGACCAGCCCGTGCAGACGGGCTTCTCATACGACGCGGTCCGCAACGGCACCATCGACGAGACGGGTATCCCTTACCTCGTGACAGGGACGGAGACGTACGGCGGGGAGGGGACGGGCGTCAACGCCACAGTGCTCGCGGGCAGGTTTCCCTCGGGGGATCCGAAGAAGACGACGCCCACGAGCGCGACGGCCGCGCTGGCCGGGTGGCATTTCATGCAGACCTGGCTGAAGGAGTGAGTCTGCTCTTTCCCCCACGTTTATACAGATATCTCTGCTTCGCTTTTTTGCGAAACGAGTTATTGTTATCGTCGTCGACGAGCTACTGACACGAAATCTTTCTCGCCATTTAGATTTCCCCAGTACAAGCCCGCCAACAACAAGATCTCTATCTGGGGCCAGTCGTACGGGGGCCACTGGGTACCAGCCTTTGCCGACCTTTTTGTCAACAAGTCCTCCTCAGGCGCCGCCGCCACCATCCCACTGGCCATCGACAGCATCGGCCTCATCAACCCGTGCATCGACATGACGACACAGATGCCCTTCTACCCCGAGTACGGGCGGCGCGGCGGCAACCCGTATGGCGTGGAGCGATTCAACGAGACAGAGTACGTGCTCGCGACGGCCGCGTGGCCGGCGTGCAAGGAGAAGATTGACACCTGCCGAACGCTGGGCGCGGAGAAGGACCCGCTGGAGACGGGCCAGGACGCCGAGGTTAACAGCGCGTGTACGGATGCGTATAAGAGCTGCTTCCAGACTGTGCATTCTTGGTTCAAGCCTAACACTGTGAGTATCATCCTATGGGCTACCTGCTCGTGTAGGACGGAAACGAGATTTAGAGTGAGATTACTGATCGGGATCGCGACATAGAATAATGTCTTTGACATCACCACGACGTACCCGACCTCGTTCCCGCCATCGTACGCCGCAGGCTACTTTGCCAACAAGGACGTCCAGGACGCGCTCGGAGTACAGGTCAACTTTACCGGCCTGTCCTCAGCCGCCGATGCAGGTAAGCAATCAGACTAGCTGTTCCCTTTCCCTCTTGCAGACAGTGATTTCCCAGTGCTAACGAAACCACACACAGCCTTCATTGCGACGGGTGACTTTGTGCGCGGCCGGGGCCTGGCGGTGCTGGGCGAGATGCTGGACCGGGGCGTCCGGGTGGCGCTCATCTACGGCGACATGGACTACCAGTGCAACTGGTCCGGCGGTGAGGCCATCAGCCTGGCCATCGAGTCGGAGCAGGTGTCGAAAGGATTCCGTGCGGCGGGCTACGCTCCGCTGTCTGTCACCGGCGGCAGCGGCAACGAGACAGCGCGGGTGGGCGGCATGATCCGGCAGCACGCAGGGCTGAGCTTTGCGCGCGTGTACGAGGCGGCGCACCAGGTGGCGTACTACCAGCCCGAGGCGGCGTACGCCATGTTCTCGCGGGTGCTGGCGGGCGTGGACGTGGCGACGGGCAAGGTGTCGACCGAGAGCTGCTCGGGTAGGCTGTACTCGACTGAAGGGCCGGCGAGCGTGTTCGACCTGCACAATGTCGATTCTCGGCCGCAGGGACCGAGCGAGTGCTACTTCTGGAACATGTTCCGGACGTGCACTCGGCAGCAGATTGGGCTGGCCAAGGCGGGCAAGGCAGTGTTCGAGGGGTACGTCATGACAGGCTATGTCGGCGAGGACGGCGCGGTGGTATCCTTTTAGAGAGTGCGCTGTAGATGTCAATTGGTTTATGTTCTTGACCAGACGGTGTTCTTGATGATGTTAATGTTGATGACGAGTCGAAGAGCGGTAATACAGGCGGCTTGTCCTTCGCAGAGGCAACGAGCATAACCGTGTGTATCTACTTACACCATACTACGATGGATTAATCCACAATGACATCAAGCCTGCCAACATCATGATCGATGGAAATCGCCCCATCATCATTGACTTTGACTCATGTGAGCGAGGGTCGTGTGCCTAAGTCAAAAAGATGGCACTCAAGGGTGGGCAATCACGGGTGCCACGCACGCCAGGAAAGAAAAATGACTACTACGGTCTTGAAGTTATAGGAACGCTTTTTCGAGGGACTCCTAAGCTATAAAAAAAAATCGCGTCTTAACGCATAAATCCTTCGCAAGAAACTATACTCTGTACAGGTCCGCGAGTCTATTCCGTCCTAATAACCGAGTCAGACTAGAGAGAACCATCAATCCAATGTACTAAGTACTCTTGGGCCAGGAGAGTCACGCAAGCCACGGTGCAGACATGGCATTTGTCGTCTTGGGCATCTGCCACTGTTCCAGCTCTGGTCTTCATGTAACTCTCGTTCGAACAGTCTCTGTCACTATCACGTTGGTGGCAATGATATCTCGTCCCATCGTTAGACATGGCGGGTCATGCACTATGTACCAAATCATCGAGCAGACAATAAGGCATAGATGATCAAGAGTTGATGATTAAAAAAGACGTGATACACGCAACATATAATCTAAACTACCGTCGCAGTCATGAAATCTGCGTGAATAGAAGGCTCTTGATCCGCAGCGAGGTCTAGAAATCCGGAAATTCCTCCCGCATGTGTATTGTCTTGCGACTGTCTCCACCCTGTAAAGGTTGTCCTTCGATGCGATCGGTGAAGTGTCCAACAGAACAGCAGGCTGTGCCTGAATTCGGCTTCTGCACTACTGGGGAGCAAACTTCTGGTATCCGCACAGGCCGTTGGACAGTACGTAGCCCGAGCTCGCGGAGCCGGGGGAAACGACAAAGGCGGCCACGTTGGAGCTCTGGCTTCCACAGGACCGCTGCTGGTTGCGCAGCAGCACGCAGCGGCCGCCAGCGAAGACGGACCCCGTGCAGCCGGTCTTTGTGACGCAGCTCACGCAGCAGTCCTCGGCAGACGCGGCGGCGGTATTGTCGTAGATGGCACCGCCGCCGGCCTGGCCGTTGTTGGCGCCGTTGAAGACGTTGCTGATGGGGCTGCCGTTGTATCTCGGGCCGAGGATGTTGCGCGGGCCGCAGGCCTCATACGTCAACGCGAAGGAGGTCGCCTCGGCGGTCGTGGTTGTGGTCGTGGTCGTAGCGGTGGTCTCGGTCACGGTCGTCGTGGCGGTCGTGGTCTCGGTCACGGTCTCGGTCGTCTGGGCACGGGGCACCTCGGTCGAGGTGCTTGTGAATGTCTCGGTGGTGGTTGAGGTGACGGGTGGGGGAGTAATGGTGCTCGTGACCGAGGCGACGCCGGTGACGATGACGGTCTGCTGGGCAGTGGTGGTCTCGGAACACTGCACGCTCTGGGGGTACTGCGAGTACTCGCCGAGACAAGTGCCGCTGGCTGCCGCGTACGTCGTAGATGTGCTCGGCACGTATGTAGCGTGGCTCGCGGTGGGCTTGTGGTGGCAGTCCCGGGGATGACGGACATCGCGCTTCCTTTGCGGGTACCCGTTGACCGAGTCGGAGATGGGCACAAAGCCAGGCGGCGTTGCGACAACGCTGCCGACAATCACTGTCGTCGTTACTGTCGCGGTGTCCGTAGACGTTTGTGTCTCAGTAGTGGTGTCCGTCCTGATCTCTATTTTCATCCGGAGTCAGTAAGCCATAGTTCAAGCTACGCAAGACAGGAAATCAAGAGAGCAAGCATACCTGTAGAGGTCGAGGTCGATGTGAACGTATCCGTGACAGTGCTGTCAGTCTCAGTCACGGTGACCTGAGTGGTTGACGTCTCGGTATTTGTGACTGGAGCCTCAGTGACAGTGTTGGTGACGACGGAGGTGCTCGTGGCATCAGGAAGGACAAGCGTCGAGGTGGACGACAGGGTGACTGTCTCGACGGGCTCGACAGGCTTGGGGCCCATGGGGGTGACACAGTTGACCTCACTGGTGAAGGCAGCCGAGGCCGAAACGGCCCCGAAGAGGAACATGTACTGGGAGGACCGCATGATGAAATTCCTTTGTGGTGGATGTGTGGGAAGAGGATGCAGTGTACGCAGCTGGGGCCGTCTCAACAGAGGCAGACAACAACCAGCTTATAAGTTAGCCACCTGCAGGGGTCCACACGACGCTTTGTTTTGCGGAAACTGTGAGCAGTCGCGTGGCGACGGACCATCCTACTAGGTATCGATGCCCGAAGTGGAGGCTATCGTCGTGCTACGACCACGGAGGCCGGGGGAGGCCGCAAGCTGAAAACCAGGAAGCCGGGTCACCGCCATCTTGTCCTCGACGACGGCCGAATGTGGCGTGCCAGAAGCCAGCTGAGGACCAGGGTCCTGGCCGACTACACTGCATAGTCGGGCGTCAGGCCAGGGACGCCTGCTCCGCGCCCCTGACTGCTGCAGGCACGGAAATTGCTGGCGGAGCAGAAAGCGCCACTCCACAAGGTCTAGACTCCAGACTTTCCGATCCACCACCTAATGTGACAATCACGATAGCCAGCCGATTTCGCCGCATGGTGAGCAAAGCAAACTAAAATGCATAAGCTCACGAGCTAGCAGTAGGCATGCGCCACCTGTTTTGAGGCGTTTTGCACCGTTTTTTCGTGCAGACAGTCTCCTGTCTTGCGTCCTCTGCCGAGGCGCGTCTTCGCTTAGTCCGTAGATTGAGTTTCCCCGAGCTATCAGTAAATGCTGGTCCATTCCGTGGGACTTGTTAGAACGTTCATCACAGACGCTTGACACCCGCCAATGGGCATGTAAATCGAGCTTCAGAGAACGGCAGGCAATGGGTTTACTCTCTGTGGTTAAAGCTTTGCTCGACCATGAAGGTCAGGACCGCAGATATCATGTGAGAAACCGCATCGAGGAAAGCAAACCGCACGCACATAATCAGCTGTTGACCATCTAACCGCAGAAGTTAGTGGCAACATTGAACGTTTCCTGTTGGAGCTGCGTGTAGCTCTAAAGTTTAAGATAGACGAGTTCAAATATTAATTTTTATCAAATCGTGCAGTTCAGTTACAGTGCTACAAAAACAGAAACCCGCTCTGGCGAACAAGCCAGGGAGTCACGCCTCAGGAAACTGATTGTGAAAGAAAAGGAAAAAGAAAAACCCCCCATCCAAAATATATGCATGAATCTAGCTGTCACATGAAAGGGTCATTAATGACAAATCTTAATCATCACGATGATGCAGCCCCTGATGCAGACGCCACTTACTAGAGCTTTCACAAAAAACGCGACAAAAAATGACACTCGTGGCAAAGCAATAGCCATTAGCCTTGCCTATCCCTAAACATGACCGAATCACTCCGCCGTGTGGAGGAGGCTCAGAGCTCTGGACCCTTAACCCGCGTCTTATAGCCCCATGAAGTTGACTCAAAATCAAGGTTGAGCCCCCTGTCCCGAACTACCTTGGCACACCAAACTGCCGGCGACGTCCAGGGGCGGGCTCAGCTGGGAGTGACGTCGTGTTTTTCGTCTTCGACCCTTATTGTCGGGGACTTGCTCCTGGTGCATGACGGACGCAGGCACACAACTCGTTCGGCATCTGGCAGTCCGACAACATCGCCAACGTACTGCTTACAATCAAGGCCTGCACGTTCTATTCCTGTTCATACCACTCTGGAGATACAGTTGAGCACCAATCAAGACCCGCAAACGGGCTAGAGAACATTCGAGGATGGAAGAAAACACTGAGCCGATCGCTGTCAAGCAGCCTGCCGCCACCGTCACAAATCAAACTTGGTCGCCGGCAGAAGCATTCCCAGAAATACCAGACCCAGCTGGCCACGACAAAGCCCTATCATCGCCACCATCACCACCACCAGTGGTCGCGCACAGCGCTGCCCGGCAATCGCAATCAGGAAACCAAACAGACCAGCCAGCTGCAGCAGGTCCGTCGTCATCATCGGGGGAAAGCAGCACGTTGGTCTGGCTCCCACCTTCGCAGTACAGCGCCATCCGCGACAAGTGGCAGGACCAGTTCATCTGGAGTCCCACGGCCTTTGCGAGCGACCTGCCCGTGAGCCAGACGTCCTTTATCGGCGTCGGCCGCTCCCGGGTGGACTCGGCGGTCACGAAGCCGCCGTTCCCGCCAGCGCACGCGGCCAACGGCGGTGCTCCGGTGGCTGCTTGGCGGCGCGTCGCGCCCGCCGCGACTACGCTGGGCGATGTCGTAGATGCTACCGTCAGCCAAACCCTTGACGACGAAGCCGCTAGAGGCACGGACGAGCAGGAGCGCCCGAGTCATGAAGCCGACAGCCCACAGATTCGGGGTGTAGCAGCACGACACCCCGTCCCAGGTCAACATTCCGGCGCAACGAGCAAGTTCACCAAGAAGCGCCCGGCAAAGATGAAGCACTGGCACTCGTTCCACCTGCTCAAGAACTCGGGCCCACGCAGTCGGAAGAACTCGTCATCGCAGAGCAGCAACGAGGGCAGCTCGGAAAAAGTCGCGGATATGCCAAGCATGCCGCGGAGGAGCGCTGGCGGCGTGAGAGCGCAGATTGGAAGGAGGGGAGGCATGGGCAGGATTCCCGTCTTGGTGCCGCATCCGAAATCATACGAGGAGGCGGAGAAAAAGAAGATGGAGATCAAGGACGCGAGAGACCGGCATGGGAAGGCAAGTAGGCAGTCGAAAGACAGCTCTGGCATTAGCAAAGATGGCATACCGGTGCAAGGGAGCGCAGCGTTGCCTTCAGCCCACGCGGAATATAGCTCGCAATCCGAAACAGTGGAAGCAGCAGAGAGTACCATCCGGGACGCCGCTCGGAAGACAAGAGGTACGACGAGGAGAATCATCGTGGCCGAGTTGCCCGAGGACAACAAGACAACCCCGAGACGACCTCTCGTGTTGCCAACCCTCAGCGGCGAACCGCGGCAGCCTCTAGTGAGTTCCCAAAACTCCAATCTGCAGGTACCGCCAGAGCACCAGAGTCGAGGTCGAAAGGCTCGACAAAGCCCAGTGCGCAGGGCAGCACATTGCAGAAACAGACAATTGCGGCAGCGGCAGCAGCAGCAGGAAACTATCACACCGGGCGCGGTCGCATCTAGCGAACCGGGACCCAGCGGTATAAGAAGCTCGAGACAGCCTCCGATAGCGCCACAGGTGCTGCCGGCAAACTCGCCCAGTCCCATTTTCATTTCCAAAAACGGGATCGTACCCAACTCGCCATCTGCGAGGGCAGACCCTACGACGGCAATCACGAAGCAAAAGCCTTCGTCGTCGCAGCTGAGCATCAGCCTCAACATCAACCTGGATCTCGAAGTGCACCTGAAGGCGAAGCTGCACGGAGACGTCACGTTGTCATTGTTTGAGTGATGGCGCAGTTCTGACTGCGTGTTGCTCCAGTTCCTACAGCGAAAATAAAATACAAATATAATAACTACCGTAAATCTGTTTGAGTACCGTCGCGGAATGAAAGTAAAGCAATAGCCCTGTCCCAGTGTTTGTTTCCTTCCAAAGTTGTGCTTCTGTTTAAGAGCCAGGAGGTATGATCAGTTAGAATTCGTAATGTTCTCCAGACGGTCGAGGTACTTGTTGATCTTTTGTATAGATGTAACCTTGAGTCGAGCGTTCCTCAGCCTTACGTTGTGCAAAAATGATTGGAAGATTGGACGTGTGTCCCAAATGTTGATCGCCTTCTGGTAGATGCGGAGTTCGGTGGATGCTTTCATGCGGATTGAGGGCATCTGGATCTGGTGCTCCGCGATACACGAGACAGCCAAGTGCGATATATGAATATGGCGCCGTGCTGTGAAAGAGATGGCCAAATTCTGGTGTCGGGTCTCATTCAAGTGGAACTCCTGTTGCGGGTGGATACCGCCTGCGATAGCGACATGAAAAAAAAACATTATATATTTGGTTACGCAGCTTTTTTTGAATAGTCGTGTACTTGCACAATGCGTAGGTGGATGGAGTGACGACATCGCACAAGTTCGAGAGCATAAGATGGGCGACAGATTTCAAGCGAGAGAGTTTAAGGCCAAGTAGAATGAATAAATGTGAAAAAAGCAGGAGTAGCAGTTGTCTGGTGTCCTGTTCGCAGTCGAACGACGTGGACTTCAAGCCACGGCGCGATTGTCCGTATCGCAGCAATTGTAGATGTAATTAAAATCCTTGCTCTTTTCTTTTTACATAAGTTATTTGTCAACTTAAAATGTTTGAGTAGAAGAAATTAGATGGCGGGTGAGTGCTGAGGTGGGCAGGCACTCAAGGGTTGCCCAGGCGGTTACTGATAAGATAAGAGCTGTGGTGCGGTGGGTGTGGTTCACTGTCCGCCAGGAACATGCGCCCGGAAATCACAGGCCGTGGCCAGCCTCCCGACGCGAACCCCTCAACCTCGAATTTGGCACTTTCACCATCACGACCTCCTGACAGACCTGCGCTGTACCTCTCAGCCTATCCTGCGTGCCGCGCCATCACAACACCCTCACACCACACAGATCGGCCTCGCGGAACACGCACATCACCGCTCGCGCTCCGACTAGCGGTCCACGTCACAGCGCTGTCGGCTTCCTCGACCGGCCTCTACCCTCGAGAGCCATTGGGCCTCGGGCAAGCTTGCACGCACCCACGTCGACATGTCCGCGAACCGCGGCGCGGCAGGCGCTGCTCAGGACGCAGCCACCAAGACCCCCGCCAACGAGCCACGACTGCTATGGAATCCCGACAACGTCAAGGACGTCGCAGAATCGGTCGGCATCGCCGCCCTGGGCGACGAGGCGTTGCGCACGCTGTCGCAGGATGTCGAATATCGCATGGGCCAGGTCATCATTGAGGCATTGCGCTTCATGCGCGCCGCCAAACGCACCACAATGACGGTCCAGGACATCTCCCTCGCCCTCAAGGTCCTCGACGTCGAGCCGCTCTATGGATACGAATCGACGAGACCGCTGCGCTACGGCGAGGCCAGCCTCGGGCCCGGTCAGCCGCTATTCTACATCGAGGACGAGGAGGTCGACTTTGAGAAGATGATTAACCAGCCTCTACCAAAGGTCCCACGGGACACAAACTTCACAGGTAAGGCGCCCCCACCCACCCGAACCTGTCTCATCGCGAGCTGCACACTGACACATCGCCCCCCTCACAACAGCACACTGGCTTGCCGTAGAAGGCGTCCAGCCATCAATACCACAGAACCCGACATCCAACGAGGCGCAATCACAAACACTGCTCGCCAAGGGCCCTGGCGCGAACCCGACTCTTGGCGCCATCGCGGGCAACGAGAACACAAACTTCCGGCCCGCCGTCAAGCATGTCATCTCCAAGGAACTCACGCTGTACTTTGAAAAGATCCAGGCCGCACTGCTCGACGATGGGACTGACGACGAGGTCCAGCGGCTGCGCCAGGCAGCGCTCGAGTCCGTAGGGTCCGACCCGGGCATCCACCAGCTCGTCCCATACTTTGTTAACTTCATCTCGCACGAGGTCACGCAGAACCTCGACGACGTATTCGTGCTGCGGCAAATGATGGAGCTCTCAGACGCGCTCCTGCGCAATGACAACCTCTTCCTCAACCCGTACGCGAGCCCCCTCTGCGCGCCCGTCCTGACCTGCCTGATGGGCCGCAAGCTCGGCTCAGATACGGCGCCCGATGCCGTCAAACAGCAATACTACCTGCGCGACGCCGCGGCCGAGCTCATCGGCAAGATCTCGGCAAAGTTCCACACCTCGAACCGCATGCTCCGCCCGAAAATCGTGCGCTCCTGCCTGCGCAGCATGCTCGACCTCAACGGGCCCCCGCCAGTCTGGTACGGCGCGATCAAGGGCCTCACTGCGGCCGGGGGCCCCACAAACAACGAACCCGTGCGGCAGATCATCCTCCCGAACCTCAAGGACTTTGAGAACGGGATGCTCGCGCCGCTGCGCGGCAAGGGCGAGGCGGCCCGGCTCGACTACGAGGCCATTGTGGCCGCCATCATCAAGGGGATCCGCGCGCTCGCCGAAAAGGACCTCATGAGCATCGGCTGGACCGCGCAGGCGAGCAGCTTCTCGGCCATGAACGGCGACAGCGCGCGCGTCTCGGAGCGCGAGGTCAACGAGCTCAAGGCGTTTGTCGGCGAGATCATCGCCGAGCGGCTGGCGAACCTGCGCGACCACAAGCTTGTTTCGACTGTGCTCGAGGCAAGGCAGTTTATGCAGCGGTAAAGCTGATTGGGGGGCAGGGGGCGGTTAGGAAGCAGAGAAGTAAGGATATCATCTGGCAGCCCTTAAGCTTGCCGTTTTTCTTTTAAAGCAGGCGTTGGGGTTCATTTGGGGTTTTACTTATTGCAACCGTGCAAGTACGAAGCGACGGCAAGATTGTGATCGGTTGGTTAGCTAGCGATGGCAAAGCACAATAGCATCTGAAGCACCCTGGTCTGACTTTTTTTCGACTTTGTTCTGTGTCATTTTGAACATGTGGGATATTGTGTACAATTACCCACTCTTGCCGGACGAATATCCATGCTCCCCTTCCCGTTGAGCCTTTCCATGGTGTCTTTTGCTCGCCAACCCTCCGTGTTCAGTGTGCTAACACATGCGGTGAAGAAATTGCTCTGAACAGAGAACCAAGCCTTCAGTCTCGACCCAAACACACACATGTGCTGCGATTCCTTCCAAGTGACGCAACTCGACATCGCATTTTCCAAGCGCCGCCAGAGAATTGACCCATTCTACCCTTCTCTTTCTCTTTCACGTAGACAGTCCCGTGTCCAGAGACGTCGGTGAATACTAGTAGATGTGCCGCTTGTTCGCTCGGTGGCGTAGTTCCTGGTCCAGTTGACCGGACTTCAAACCGCCGCTCTCCATTGTCGCCGGTGCGACGATGGTTTAGAAGCCGAGGGCCAGGGCGATGGAGGCGCCGAGGCTGGCACCCCAGATGCCCCACGCGCTGGTGCTGATCTGCTTCTTGGAGAAGCCCTTTGCAAAGTCGAAGACGATGTGGCGGACGCCGGCCAGGAAGTGGAAGACAAACGGCCAGGCGGCGAGGAACTTTACCGAGACCTTGAGGGCGGCGGGCCAGGCGGCAAACGCGGCGGCGAGCGAGGCCGACTCGAGGTGCATGCCCGTATACGGGGCGGCGACGTACGCAATGGCAAAGGCGTAGAGCCCGCCGCCAAAGGCCATGCCGGTGAAGCGCGTCCAGATGGAGGCGCCGAGCCAGATCTGGTTGTAGTCGTAGATGGTAATGTGCGGGGCGACGGGGCGGATCTTGCGCTGGGCGGCGAGCAGCTCGTGGCTCTCGTTCAAGGTGAGTTTTTGGGTCGAGGCGCCGCTGTGTGTTGCGAGGTTAGTGGTTGGCTATGGATCATTCCCTGTGTGCGTGTGTGCTGTGTTCTTTCCCCTCTCGAGCTTTGTGGTTGAGGCGCATGTCGATGTGCAGCAGCAGGCTAGTCGAGTAGAAGATTGTGGAATGCGTACCGAGACTGGATGCCTGCCATGGCGAGACGTGGAAGAGCATTGGGCTTGGCCGCGACTGTGCACACATGAATTTGTTAGCCAACATGTGCCTTCAGGATCCCGGCATGTCATGCTCTGCAGATATCGCGAGGTGGATGGACTGCCCCTCGCGCGAGGGGTGATGGTCGAACCTTGGCGCAGCGCCCGCAGACCGATTCGCTGGACGTTCATGGTTGCTCTGTGTCGGGCCGTATGAGGTTGGCAGCGATGTGGTTGTGATGGCTGGCGGGAGGAGAGCCAGAGGGAGCGATTGGACGGAGACACACTCGCATCTCTCTCACGATTTCGGACGGGTCAGCGCTTCGGACGTCGGAAGCCAGGCGTCGATGATGTCCGCACTTGCAGCGCACCCGTTCCTCGGCCCAAGCCAGCCAATGGCATGCCGTGCATTGGCTGATGACCCTTGCCGGGCCGTCATCCGGAAGCAGGGCCACCTGCCGGTTGCTGGCAGCCCGCTCGCACCGAGATGAGTCGACAAGCTCAAGGTTGCAGCTGCATGTGGTCTGTGCTTGGGCATCTGGCTCCACCATGCGTGCCTCGCCAGCAACAAAACTCTGCAGCGGAGCCGTGGTGCTTGCTGGTTTCCCTTCTTCTTTCCCTCCTCAGATAGAACGGGCGCTCCAGGCCGGCGGTGCCCTCTGATGGGCATTCGCACAACAGCCACCCGGCGGCTTCTTGCTGTCACGGGGTAGCCCGAGAGCAAACAATCTTGGGAAAGACGGATCCATCGTTAATCTCGGCACCAGGTTCTTCCTCGATACTGGTTCCGTTTCATTTTAGAGATCTACATGATGCCTCGAGTGATATTTCGTGACTGGGCTCTGTCGAGCACACCGCCGATTGACCTCTGGCGCGCCTGAACATTGCCTGAACATTGCGGATGAGACATGGTTGATGTTGTCGAAGCGTCCATTCACGAGCCTTGGACGTCTGGATACTGACGCGTTGGCGTGTCGGCAAGTGAGGGCCATGCCGCAAGTATCCAGCGCGGAATGCATCTTTCAGAATGTCGGTGCTTGTTGACCAGCCCTGCAGGTTCGAGCACCACGTGGAGATGCACAGATGATGAGCTGGCCCGCGCATGTTTCGTTTTCTCCATCTCTTTGGTTCTCGCTTCTCATTGTTTCAGCTATATCGGGCGACAAGAAGCTTGCATCGCATCATGCCTGTGTGGGGTGGGGTGCAGTTGTTCAATGAGAGTAGCCAATGCCAACGCGGCTTGCTTGATTTCAACGTTGAATATCTCCAACAATCAATGTATTCCTCTTATTTGCTGGCAGCCTGGATGCTTGTGACCACATGTTTTACTCTCCAATCCCGAGAAACCACATGACTGCGATAGTCCCATTTGGTCCTGCGGCCTGCAGAGCAAACCCTCCCAGTCCGACAACATCCGAGCGTAACCGCAGCAACTCGATACACGTCGAGTCGACCAGGCAGCTCACCAAGCAAGCAGACAGCCCTTTGACCCAAAAGACTCATGTCTCAGTCTCAGGTTTGCAGGGCTTTTCTCATTTTCACTCGTGCCGTAGACTTTGATGCCTGAGGCCTGAGGTTTGAGGTCTGAGGTCTGAGCCTGCTAAGCACCCGAGACAATCGCTCCTTCCCACCTTGTTCTCAAACCCAGCAAGCCAAGGACAGGATCAACCTTGCGACACCCACACAAACCAACGACCAGCAAAAACCACAACATCGGCCATCCCGACACTGCGACCGGTTCTTTGGCCGTGCCAGCACGTGGTCCCCCGAAGACAGCTGGATCGGAGGCGTTACGGAGAACCGTCCTATATCAACCACTGCCGCCGCCGGTGACTCTCCCCAAGACGCTCTCCATTCTCACCAATCCTTCACCGCGACGAGCATTCCACCACCTTCTCAAGAACTACTGCAACATCCCCAAACGCCAGGAACCACATACGAAATCAGCACACCTTCCAGCCAATACAACAATTTTGCCGTCACCAAGCACGACGTGACACGATTGCACTTACAGTCATGGCCGTTCCAAGCAGCAAGATGTCCTGGGCTGCAGTCGCCTCAATGAACGTGCCCCAGCCCTCGCAGACCTTACATACAACCAAGACAGCTGCAGCAAAGCCGCAACAGAACACCACTTTGGGAAGCCCAAAGTCCAAGGCGAGCCCCAAGCGACAGTCGACCCCAGCACCTCGGTCAAGCCTGTCGCCGGATTCCAGTCCGAGTCCCAAAGCTAGCTCTGAGAACAAGTCTCAGCCCGATGTGCCCTCGATGAGTAACGTTGCACGCTCTGTGTCTGTAAGTTCTCCTCATTAATTGTCCCGTCCATCCATCAGAAGACATGACTGATTGGTTTCGTCTCCTTATAGCAGCAGCGGAACTCGAGCTCGCTCGATATCCCTGGTACTCCTATAAGCCAGGCTCATCTGAACAGCACTGAGGTCGACAAAATGGCAACCACGGAAGCCGCTCCCGCCCCGCTTCCCCTGGAAGCAACATATATAAGCACACCCATGCCATGCTCCGTTGCAAGTCCTGAAGGTCCCCATCACCAGCAAACTGCCTCTCCTGCTGTAGCGGAGCCTGAAACGACTGCTACGGCAGATCAGAGCCAAGCAAGATCCTATACAGAACTTGAGCGCTCCAACAAAGATCTGCAACTACAGGTTGACCTCCTCAAGAAGGAGGTGGCGAACCTCGAGAACCAGCTCGTCGTGTCTTGCCTGGAGACAACTGCCATCCAGAAAGTTGCGGAGCTTGAAGCGCTCTTGACTTCGGCCATCACCGAGTGCGAGGAGCGCAAACGTGAAGTGGACGACCTCATGCAACGACTCAACTGTGTCACCATCGAGCGCGATGTCGCGCAGGACAAGTTCGATGAGGGACAAGAGAAGCTGGCAGCTTGCTCCGCCGCCATGGCTCGATTCAAGGATAAGCACCAGCAAGCTATCGCTGACCTCGATAGTGCGTCTGAGTTCCTTCACCAACCCGCAAAGCGGCACAACAGGGCCCTGCAGATTCTCCAGAAGACCGAAGCTTCGGCTATGGAGCTTCAGTACCAAGTTCAGGCGCACTTTCGAGAGTTAGTTGAGACCATGCAGCGTCAGAGGCATGTTCTTGAGGACGCGGCCGAGCGATAGGACCTCTCGGCGCAGCCCACCATGGACAGACTGAAGAAGGCATTGAGCACTGCTCACAATCTCATCCAGGACGATGCCCTGACTGTGGCTTTCAACATCAAGCAGGAAGAGGTGGAGATAAAACTCTCTAACATTGAGCCTGTCCCGGTACTGGAGAAGGATGCAGATTCAAGTGTTCCCACTGTGGCTTCAGCCGAGCCTGGCGAAGCTCCATTACCCTCTGTGAGAGCACATGAAAAAGCCGTATCTGGGATCGGTCAGCCAATCCAGTCGCCCCTCCAGAAAGAAAATGCGAAGGCATTGGAGCGTGTCGAATCTCCTGCAGCAGCCGGACCTGAACGACACACAGTCACGCCAGAAGAGATAATTCCGCATATGTCGACAACGACGATGACGCTTCCAGCGCTGGAGGACGTCACGATTTTCTCTCAGATTGGTCATTCTATCCCCGCTGCGAACAATTACAATGACAGTGCCTTGGCCCATGCCCCTTCCTTCTCTGAAGCTTGCAAGGATATTTCAGTACAAGGTTTTCAATACTTTAACCACGACGACCCGCCACTCGCGCATGAGGCTGCAGCTGCAAACAAAGCTGTACCCACGCCTAATGGCAGATTCGCATGCTTTGAATGGGTCAATATGGGCTGCAGTTCCGACTTCTCAGGAGGTCACTCGACGCATAGCAATGGTTCTGCTGATTCCCGCCCATCTTCTCCAGCAAGCAGCAACCTTGCCGACCGGATGTATGGCGTCGACGAGCTGGCAGATGCAGACGCCCAGGACGACACGGCCATGTCCTGCGGTGGGAATCTGCTGCTCAATGATTCAAATGAGGTGAACGGCGGATCCGAGAGCTTTCGGCACGCGCTTTTCGCTCAAAATGTGCCGCCAGCCTTACAACAATGCTTGCCCGATCAGGATCGCCAGACTACCCCTCCTCCAGCATCCAAGAGTCCTCAATCAACAAGTATTTCACAATTGGCAACTCGGAACTTGCAATCGAGACCTGACTCGGATCCTACGGCCTTTCGACACGAGGATATCAGCGTTTACCACTCCCGACGAAGCAGCTCTCCCAGCAGTGCCAAATCCCACGACAGCAAACAATGCCTACCCGGACCAGCACAAACCACTGAATCCACCCAGTGCGTTTCGGAGACTCTGAGGTTCAGAGCTGATAGCAAACCATGGGAGGTGGTGCAAACCCGCTCGGTGTCCAACACCAAGAAGCAGGACAACGGAGCCAAGCCATATCCGAGATTGGAAAATGCCAGGCCCAGCACTGTCCGGGGGCAGCCACGTACTCGTGGCAAGCATATGCCGCCAGTCCAAGGCCGCCACCCCAAGGTGACCCAGAACGGCCAAGCAAAGGAAGACAAGAATGGAGAGGCTCTGCAAAAGCGAGAAGTATCGAACGCAGCAGCCATCGCCCCCGTCGTGCGTCATGCCACTACTCTGAATTGGAGAAGCCAGGCTATTCTGAAGCCCCCGAGTCCGAAGATGGAGCCTAGAGCAACGAACACCCCAGACACAAAGACAGCCGGTGGTCAATCTGGGACTCTGAGGCGCCGACGCTCGCAGTCTCGCGCCAACATTGTTCAGATTCTGGAGACAGGACATGACGGGACAACCCCAGCCACCACTTTGACCAATCAACAAACACAGGTCTTCAGCCAGATGGCTCGTGGAGAGGCACTTGAATCACAGGAGGCAGAGATGGGCGGCCACATGGCGATCAGCCCTGAGCCAGAGGGCACACCCAGCCACATAATGGATCCCAGCCTGCAAATTCTGCTCCGCAGGGAGCCAGGAAGCTGGGCAGACATGTATGAGGATGATTTGTCGTTGTAACGAGTTGTGATGTAACTCGGGACGATGACCTCGTTCTCTAAGTTGTCTCGCCCACATAGCTGCGATAACCTGGAGCTCTTTCAGCAAATGGAGAAGGAGCCAGACGAGGCGGGCATGCACAGGATTGCGCGAGGAGTGATTAAAGACTTTGCATTCTCGGCGACATAGGCAAAAAGCTGCACTTTGTGCTTTGAGATTCTTGTAAATGAGCATGATGTTTGAGAGTTAATAGACTACCTTGATCCTGCATGTGATTCGACTTTGGGCGTTGATTGCGACGAATGGATCGCCGAGTTGTCCCGGCCATATTTGGAAACGAGCTTTTAGAATATCTTTTTGGTTGTACCCCGCCATGATCGCTGCCATTCGTGACGGGGACAAACGATTGTCGTCAAGTGTGCGTCATGAACTACGACGACCTTACATAAGCTGTGCTGCATACTCGACATGTTGTTTCAATTTCTCGGCGATCAAAGCTTTTTTACTGAAGTACCTATTCAGACTGATGTCTCTGAAACTTGGTTTTATCTAAAACAATCACTTTGGACTGAGCCTTTACCAGAAGAACTATGGCTGGCCCCGTACACATCACCATCGACCCGCGCAATCGCATTCCGCTGCTCCGCGACCAGAAGACGACGGCCGATGCCCCGGACAGCGTGCCCGTCAAGCAAGTCGTCATCCCGCCCAAGCTCAGATCTGAGATTGGCGCCAGCAGCACGACAAGCTCTGCTGCTACCGGCAACCGTACTACCGTCGAACCGCCAGCACCCCCTGGAGACCTCGACGGGAGCGTCTACTTCATCGGCACAGCCACGACGATCCTCGAGTGGCGCGGCCTGCGGATCCTCACGGACCCAAACTTCCTGCACGCGGGCGACCATGTACACCTCGGGCCCGGGGTCACCGCACAGAGGCAGACCAACCCGGCCGTGGACCTGCACGAGCTGCCCCCGCTCGACCTCGTGCTGCTCTCGCACTACCACGAGGACCACTTTGATCGGCTCGTCGAGGACGCGCTGAGGCGGGACGTGCGCATCCTCACGACGCCACATGCACAGGGGTGTCTGGCGGACGAGGCGCGGGGGGAGGGGGAGCGGTTCACGGATGTGACGGCGCTGGACTTTTGGGAGAGCGCGGTGCTGCATGTCGATGATGGCGGTGATAAAGGGGAAAAAAAGCCGGCAGTCAAGATCACGGGGATGCCGGGCAAGCACATCCCCCCTGGCCCGCTCGCAGTCGCGAATGACCTGCTCAAGGCGGTGCCGCCGACCAACGGGTGGCTTCTGGAGCTCGGCTATGAGGACTGCAGTGCCGATGGAAGCAACAGCAATACCAACGACGACGACATCAAGACGGGTTACAGGATCTACATCTCGGGCGACACCCTGCTCATCGACGAGCTCAGGGACATACCCAAGCACTTGCAGGACAACAGGATCGACCTGATGCTCGTGCACCTGGGGGGCACGACGATCCCGGGGCCCAAGGTGCCGCTGCTCATGGTGACGATGGACGCCGAACAAGGGTTTAAGCTGATGCAGCTCATCGACCCGGACGTCACGATCCCGGTGCACTTTGACGACTATGATGTGTTCTTGTCGCCGCTGAAGGACTTCAGGGACAAGGTTGAGAAGGAGGGCTGGGGGGAGAGGGTGGTGTATTTGGATCGAGGGGAGATGTATCGGTTCAAGGTTGGGCAGTGAGTTTTTCAAGAAAGATCTCGGAGTTTAGTGTATAAAGAAGATGGAATTTCTGACAAAACCTACACATCATGACACTACTTCAGCTATCGCGAATGGCAATGTAGGCAAGCACCATGGCGCCGATGGCCATCCAGGCCGACGTGATCGAGAAGCCGCTCTGAATATCCCCCTCCGTGACAGCCCAGACGACCCCAAAGACCAGGCTGCCTACCACGAACACTAGCCCGACAAAGATCTTGATGGTCAGCAAGTGCCAGCCCTCCTCGATGTAGATGCCCCAGCCAGTCTCGGCCATGACGTCCGGCAAGCTGCAGCTGAGCTCGCCGTCGACTCTCTTGGGGAACTGCCGGAGGACCTTGACCTGCTGTCTCTTGAAGTGGTGTCGGTGGCGAAAGTAGTGGCTCAAGAGAATTGGTGACAGAACCGGCTCGGACCTTGGCGGCTGCTGAGGAGCCGGCTCGCAGTTGTAGGGCAGCAATGGGCCGACCATGGTCTTTGGCGGGATACAGCTGCACCTATTCTGGGAGCAGTCGCTGTGATGGTGTACAACGGTAATGTCGTTGTCGTCGACCTCAAACTATGCAAAGCGCGCAGGGGTTTATTGTTGTCAGCCTGGATCTGGAGCCGCGCAATCCCCGTTTCGCACAGAGCTCAATTTTATATTCGCAAAGATGGCTCAGATCGACATACCTTGGTCAGATGCATTGTTTTGAAGCCTCGCAGTGTGAACCAGGACCTCATCCCGTGACAGCCTCCATATCTGTCGCGGAGCAAGTCAAACAGGTCGGTGTCGTGCGTGATTCCCTTGAGTGAGATTTGGTGCAGCTGAGCCGCGAAGCCCTTGCGGCCGATGCACAGGAGAAGCAGTGGTGTGTCAGGTGTGCTTGCGGGCACTGGCACATGCCCGATGCCCTGAGCGGGCGAAGTGGTCGCCCTTGGAGGTGGCGCTCCAGAACCCAGTGTCTGGGGGCTCGGCTGAGGATTCGTAGTGGGCAGCATTGGACCTCCTGCGGTAGTAGGCTGGTTTTTCCCGAAGGCCTTGGGAATCCAGTTCATCGTGCCGGATACAGCGGATCGGGAAAGACCGGAGGTGGAGTCGGAAGCTCCGTAGCCAACTGCGCGACCCCGAACAACCTCCGTGCTCGACAACTGTTGAAGTTCTTGCTGGATGCTCTCCGCAGCTCCCGCCTCCAGCTCAGTTATGTCGTCCGACAGCCATTTTCCACAATCCTTTCGTTTGGAAAAAGTTAGACCTTGAGAAGTGCCTTTCAGTCAAGATGAAAGATGTGGACTTACGCATTTCCAACGGACGCGGACCTTGCCGGGACACAAGCGTGGCTCACGCAACCGAGGAATGGTCTCGAAAATGCTGTCGACGAACATGGGCATGCTTGGCTGTATGTACTGCGAGAACCCGAAGTGAAAACCCGGAGAGTTTGTGAAGACCGTGGGGAGTGTCCTACTTTCCTCTCTTGCCTCCAATCTTTCCAAGCTGCCACCTAATAATGGACGGCTTTTCTCGTCGCCGCCATCAATTGATGGTTCATCTTCTTCGGTGCCTTCATCAGATGGCGGCTGAGCCTGATTCTGACGCTCTGTAGTCAGGATACGCCGATCCGCCGAAGTGTCTGCGACTGGCTGTTCCATGATTACTGGACCGGGTTGATCATCTCTTGGGAGCTTTACAAAAAGAGACTCCAGGACTATACCTGCCTGTCGCTTCATACGTTCCCGGAACCTTGCCGTTGATTTGGAGTAGCAAATAAAGTGTGTTAATCCCAGTAGATCTGTCGTCGTGGATTGGCCAGTAGTCTCCTGTGTGTCGACTTCAGGAGCATCAGCCGCTTCGTCAGGGTGCTGATTCCCCAGAGGCCCCGAGTTCGCTGTTTCTGCATCAATAGGCAGTTGCGCGGCATCATAGGCTTTGTAATGCACTGGCTGTGATTGCAACCAGGCCTCCACGTGCCGTCTCGTGTCCCTCATCGCTTCCCTGATCTTGTCGAGTTCCAAAGGTCTTCCAGGTAGCAACAGCCATACTAGCTGTTCTTTTAATTCGTAAATTTCCTTCAAATACGATTGTTTCGGGTTGGACCTGAAGTGAATCCACGCTTCGCTAGTTAACTCTGCGAGGAATTCTTCGAGCGATTCGAGCAGCTGGTTGTCCTGCACACTGTATGTCTCTATTGTCCCGAACAAGGTTGCGGCCTCCGCCTCCCTGGCCAATAGAGCAAATATTTCTGACCCTGCTAGTAATTTCAACGGGGAATTTTGGGAGGGGAGAGACGACGTATGGAGTGCGGGTGAGGCGAGAAACTCAAGGTTCTCTGTGTCTGCGTTATGAAGCTGGTGCTTTCCCCCATGGTCCCGCTTGACGACTGTAGGTGCTTGGGCCAGATCACGAATACGTGCAGGAGACCTCCACGCATCCTTCTCACTGAGATATGCAAAGACCGAAGCAGCCCAGAGGAAGGAATCTGGATCCCGGTGTGAAAGAAGCCTGCGTAGTTCCCCTCTCGTAACGTCTTCATAAGACACACACTGTCGAAGTTGGAGAACCTTGTGATTGATGAAGATGTCTACGCCTGCTGCGACACACGAACTATGATCATCAAGCGATAGCTTAATTGAGATGTTTTCCAACGGGCCCAGGGATAGGGTTCGGTTGCGGCTGGAAATGAGCCATCGGGCAAGTTTTGAACTTGTCGTGCGGGCAATCAGCTCGAGAAGCCAAGCTTGCTCCACAACACATTCATCTATGGCGTCCACTACAAGGGTAACTGGTTGCTGACCAGAGTCCTGAAGGACAGCGATGAGGAAGTCGCATAGCGTACTATTCTGTACATTCCACTTTCCTTCCCAATTGTGGAAAGTCTTTTGCATAGCGGCCTGGGAAACAGACCTATTGTTGCTGCTGCCCCCATTGAGCAGTGTAAGAATGAGGTTGCGTACCACCACTGTCGCGTCATTGAGTCGGGTATCGGTGGCTCGGCAAAAGAAGTAGGCGAGTCTCGTCAGCTCGATTGGCGATTTCTCTAATTTGCGGGATTCGAGCTCGAGCTGCTCAATGATTCCGCAGATGAGCATAGTCTTGCCCTTGCCTGAACTACCCGTGATCCAGAGCACATCTTGATTCGTATCTCCAAGTGATGGTTGTTCACCCAAGGTCTCGACCTGGAAATCCTGAGAGCTGTTCTGACGCCATCTCTGGTACTCTGCGCTTCTCAGTGCCCAGGCACAACAGCCCTCAAGCAGGCCGCCAGCTCTTTCCTGGATACGCGTTTTGTATTCAGGAGCGTCGATGCGATGCATTGAAGATAATTTACGCACGGCTTTCCGGATGTCTCGGTTGACTGTTTCTCGGCAAGCGTCAGCAATGGTAAATTGAACGATTGTTAAGTAGAGGAATTTATGTGATGGTGCGCACCTATTGTTTTCCTAAGCCTGTCGAATGCTTTTTCCTCGCCCTCACCGTAGGCGCGTGGTATAGAAATGTCGCAGATGCCAAATAAAGAATATGCCTTATCCTCGGGCTCCTGAGCATGTCGATGTTGAACCCAGGAGAACTTCTCGTTGATACTAAACCGGCGGAAATCCTCTTCACCGCTCATAGCATCCACCGGGATACCAGTGATCTCGTGAAGCAGTGATTTGAGTTGCCACTTGTTTCCTATTCGCTGACCATTTCCGCAATAGAATATGTTTGATTTTGGAGCCAGGAGATCTGTCAGCGTCCAGCAATCGCTGAACCATTCGCTTTGTCTCAAAGCCAGTCGATTTTCAGGGCCTCCTGTTGGGACGTCATCCAAATACACAAAGCACGAAGACGCTCGTTGGTACCATGATAAGATCGAGAGAGTCCCAGTGGGAAACTTGGTGGTAGTCGAGGTATCGATACAGCAATGGCCGGGCCAAAAGTACTCTATGCCTGCGTCTCTAGCCAGCCCGGCGCAGAAGATGAGCTTGTTGTACCCGCTCTTGCGCTTTTCGGTGGCGTTCATATAGGCAGGGTCTTGGACGTCTTCGAAGGTGACTACCTCGTCTTGCCCGTTAGTGTGCGATAGAATGACAAAACGAGGGACCTTGTCGCCGAAATCCTCTGTAAGGCCGAGGGTCCCGTCGCTGTCGAATCGCAAGAAACGCATCGTGACAAACACGATGGCATGAAAGAGAGAGCAACCGAGGAAATGAGGCTCCGCGGGAGGAGCAACTTGACATACAATTGCCCGCCTGTGTAGCATTGGGCACCCAGCTGAGCTGCTGTCATGCAGCCACGCTGACGTGGCGCAGTGCATAAAGCAGGCAGTCAGCTCGAGGTCTCATCACTGCCACGTCACTTTGTCTAACCACTTGTGCACATTATGTGGCAATTGTTTACATCTAGACCAAGCTTCTGTCGATCACTGAAATGAGTGCCCACAGTTTGCAAAAAAAAAAAAAAAAAAAGGAAAACTTGTTAGAAATGTAACTTATGTTTTTAAAGAAAAAGAAAAAGAGAAAGGCGGTGAGATCAACTGCCATTAAAACTCTAGGAACCCGAAGGGTGTGCGGGGTCACGACGGGCCACTTGAACAGGCTGCTATCGCCCTTCAGCCGCCAAGCCATCTTGGAATATCTCAAAGTAAGCCCCGGCACGCGGTAAAACGGGAGAAAGGCTGCGATGCAGTTTGCCGCTCATCCTACCATAAGTTCGAGTCCACTCATGCTAAATCAAAAAGCACATCTCAGTAGCTTGGCAGCACACCAATCTGAATTTACGAACTATCACGTTTGGAGCATGCAGATTAGGCAACTAAGCTCGCCGAGTATGTAGGTAACTAATCATTTGGAGCTCCATGCAGAGCCTATAAACCCAGCTCTGAAACTTGCCTTTTGTAATCTAGATCTAGTTCTTCAGTCGTAGAGACGACTCTTAATGGCACGCTATTATATGCATCTCATGCTCTCTTCGAGCCAAGGATCGCATTCCCCAATTGCGTCCTATGAACTGAACTTGGTACTACAGCACAGTTTAGTCACCAACTTGCAGGATAGCATATCAGCGAAAAGGAATACGTAAAACGGGAAACAGTATGCGGCATTGGGAAAGCTTCCTAGTTGGGAAATCATTCTCCCATGCGGGAACTATTCTTTATTCCCCTACAGATGCGGCATTTGGGAGCTCAGCGCCTTTGAATTCACGAGTCATTCTTTCGGGCTTGCTTCTCCAGATGGCCCCCCACAAGGGTCCAGGCTTACGACAGGGCAGGTCAGCCTCGTGCAGCGTTGCAATGGATCGGGCCGTGCGAACGGAGGGTAGGCGACTCGTAAGCCAGGTTTCAAAAGGACGCGTCTACCGATGTATGGATGACTGCTGCATCTTTGCAACATGGCACGGCTGCGACGGCAAGAGAAAGCCGTTCGCCATCCTCTGCCCCTGATGCTCCATTGTGGTTGGAACTAAGGCTGGGTACCTTATATTCGGATGCTCTGCCGGCTTAGAGTGCTTAGTCCAAGTTTAAGTTTGCTGCCCGCAGTAGCTTCTCTCAATAAGGTAGAGCCTAGTGCCCTATGCACTGGCCACTTGCTTACACCAAGCATTGATTAGGGGTGGCTGGCCCAACCTTGTTTTCCTGCAGCAGCGCTGGCCTGAACGGATCGAGTCCAGCCGCACTCTAGAACCCCGCGCGTCCACGGAGAAGATGGTTATGCTGGCGGACTAAAGCTGATGAATTTTTTTTGTCCGTGCGGCTGCTGTCGCATCGTTGCGGACCAGGTCGGGTTCCAGCGCCGCGTGGCAAGAGTCTGGAATGTCTGGGGTAGCGGGGCGGCCGGACGTGCCTTCAGAGGTCTAGGGTTCGGTATCCCGCTGTGATACTCGGCACTACTCTTTTAGGTCGCATTTGTGATGAGTTATTAGCTGAAGAAGGATTTGCATGATGCGGGAGCACGGTCACTTGATGGAGCCTAAGTGCAGTGTTTGAGTCGAGGCTGACCCCAAATGTCTTGGGACATTGCCATCCATGCGCTCGAAATGGACTGATTGCATACCGGGGATGCGGCATGATCAGTTCCCCCAGCTGCTCATGCAGGGATGGGGGAACTTTTCTGGTCATCAACTCGGAGTTGCGTAATAAGGACCCGGCATCCTGCTCAGGTGGTCCGGCCTAGCTTCACATGGCTTGCATGTGCATCTCAGCTCTGATGTGGGATATGGGACGTGCCAATCACGAGAGAAAGTCCCGTACAGGTTGCAGAAGGGCTGATAGTTAGGCCCCAAAGGATGAGAGCATAGCATTGCTTAGCTCTGCACGTTCCTCACTGGTAGTCAGAACAGCCAGGATCATGAACGCCCCGAAGACCCCTGAGCTTGCAACAAGACTACCCTAGGGTTTGTACGCGCGGCTTTGTCCACAATTGCCCGCACGTGGAAGCATGGGTGCGGAACCCGGGAGGATCTGGCTCTCCGTCCGCCCGCATTAGCGAAACGAGTCGAGCCACTTACAAGGCCTTGCACAAACCCCGGCTACGATAACCACCAGGAACAGTTCCGATTTTCCCGTGTGGGGGAGTCGTCTCGATTCCGTCTTATCTCTCGACGACATCCCCTGTAAGGCTCTATCTCTTGGCTCCAAGCATGGTGGCGCTCCATATCGCAGCTGGTCATAGGGCGAGTGCTGCGAGATCGGATCAGGCAAGTCGAGCATACAATTGACCTACAGCGTCGCAGAATGGGGGGATGTGTAATTAGCGAGCGGGAAACATGCAGTACGTAAAAAACATCGAAGAGACAGCTGCATGGCTAATATCCTTCCATGCACGTCCTTGAACCTGCTCGGGCTTTGACTCAAGGATACGACGGGTACAGAACCATAACTGACTCGCAGGACTGGCGTGTTCGCGCCATGTTAATATCCATAGAAGCCAACAAGAGGAGAATAATCAACAAAAGAACCGTCTCTAGCTTGAGACCTGCCAAGACTCCGAACATCTTGCCTTCAAGGGCGATTGCCGTTACTTCCCCGATGGGGTTGAAACATTGGTAAACGCAACCCCTACCCTTACTGTCGTCTTCCTAGGCTTCATCACAACCTCGTCGACGGGACGGAATCATCGGAATGAAGACATAGCGAATAGCGATATCGGTCCACAGTTCCGGTCCGCGTAATTCCTCAGGTGTGAAAGGTATAAGAAAGATCTCGTCTCGCCAACACTTGACCTCGATTATTGGAACAGGCACCTCGCACTCGATACTCATTTGCCCTCCAAAAATGCGGTTCACCAGCCTCTTCGTAGCAGCCCTTGCTTCTGGGGTTGCTCAAAGCAACCCTTTTCAACGACAGGCGCTCCAGGCCAGACAGGCGCTCCAAGACGGCTCCAGCACATCGTGCTCGTACGAGCAGCCTACCACGGTCGGCCCGCACAAGAACATCTGGCAAGGCTTGACTAAAGCAGAGGCTGTTGATGTCATCAAGTTCCTGCACAGCGATGCCGCAGGGTTGAATCTGACGGCTGCCGCAAACGCTACTGAGTACGTACTTGCAACGTGACTCGGTCGAGTAAATGGGCAAGTGCTCCGTGCTAACTGGTTCGCTTCAGCTGGGATAACACAATCCTCTCGGTCGAGTTGCTGTTGCCCAACAAGACTGAAATCCTTCCATACATCAACGGCAACGCGACGGAGCTCCCCATTCGCCATGCACGGGCGATCCTGATGTTCGGAGCCACTGAGAACCCCTACGTCCGAGAGTATGTCATCGGACCTCTGCCAATCACCAACACGACAACCGTGTCGCCTTACACTTTCAGAACCACCAGAGGCGGCGACGGCAAGGTCAAGATTTACAATGCCGACCAGAGCAAATATGTCGACCTCACCGCCAGCATCCTGCAAGAGGCCGAGGATGTGACCAAGTTTTTGTGGAACTTGACAGCTGCAGACAAGCTTCAGCTGCCGCTGGCTTTCATGGCTCCCGTAACTATCACCGACAATGATGTCGACCAGTGGCAGTCGTTCATCGCCCCGACTACCAGCATCTACGATACCGTCACGCTCCTGCCTCTTGGTCTATATGTTCGCACAAACATCACAGGCCGTGATCCGTCCAAGTGGGGGACGACGGGATGGCTCTACAACAACATATTTTACCCTACGCTCGATGACCTGCGCACTGCTATCAAGGACCCCAACTTTGAAAAGCTACCAGGCACTTCAGACCAGGAGTGGGCGCACTCGAATTCTCACGGCGAGCCTCTCAAGTTCGACGAGCTGCCCCCGCCGACAATCATCAACCAGGGGCCGCCAAGATTCTCTGTCGATGTCAAGGAGGAATACGTCGAGTGGAGTAAGATGATACCCTGTCTAAGTTGCCAAGTTCACCATGGCTAAACATAATGTGTCTGCAGTGGACTTCAGCTTCTACCTGACCAGCACCCACCAGAAGGGCTTGAGGCTGTACGATGTCAAATTCAAGGGAAAGAGGATCCTTTACGAGGTACGTTGTGCTTCACATCTTTCATCGACCAGGGGACAAATGAGCTAACATTATGGTAAGCTCGGACTGGACGAAGCCATTGCCCATTACGCGTAAGCACTAGCATCCAGCTCATACACATTTTGCCCTTTCGCTAACACACATGAACAGAGGAATTGACCCCGTGCAATCCGGCACAATGTTAGTTCCCCTCTAAGCAAGACTTCGGTTATTAGACTTTGTTTCATTTACTGACCATGCAACAGCTACTTTGATGGTGGAAACGGCTTCGGAAACACAGTCGTGTCTCTTGTCCGCGGATACGACTGCCCGGGACACGCGACTTACCTGAACACAACCGAGACCACCAAGGAGACCAGCTTTACTCAGAAGGACGGAATCTGCTTGTTCGAGATGGACAAGGCATACCCCCTGCAACGCCACGGCTGGGCTGGGTACACGAGTGCTACCAAGAACATCGCCTTCACCGTCCGGACCGTTTACGTCATCGGCAACTACGACTACATGACGTCCTACGAGTTCTCCCTCGATGGAACCATCGAAGTCTCGGTCCGCGCGTCCGGATACATCTCGTCGGCCTTTGCCGCCAACAACGAGGACTACGGCTTCAAGATCCATGACAACCTCTCAGGCTCGCTCCACGACCATGTCATCACCTTCAAGGCGGACTTGGACGTGCTCGGTACCGAGAACTCGCTGCAAAAGATTGAAATCGTTCCATCCACGGAGAAGTACGTGTGGTTGAACGGAACCAGGAACACGATGAAGGCGATCAAGAGCTTCGTTGAAACCGAGGACGCTGGCAAGATCAACTGGTCGCCCAACGGCGCAACCATGTATGCTGTCGTCAACAAGGATCAGCCCAACGCACACGGGGAGTATCCAGGATACAGGATCCATCCAGGCATGTTCTCCCCTGTTTTCGTTTCCCCCTTTGGACACACACGTTGCTAATATTCATGACTCGATAGCCACCGGCGTCGCATACTTGACCGTCCAGGACTCCAACATCACCAGACACGCCTCGAACCAGGCCACGCACCACCTCTACGCCACCAAGCGTAAGGACAGCGAGGACTCGTCCACGCACCAGTACAACTCGGTGGCGATCGAGGACCCGCCGATCAACTTTGACAAGTACTTTGACGGCGACTCGCTCGACCAGGAGGACCTCGTCCTCTGGTTCAACCTCGGGATGCACCACATGCCCCACACGGGCGACCTGCCCAACACGGTCTTTACGACGGCCCATTCCGCCATGATCATCAGCCCGTTCAACTATCTGGCCGGCGACCCTAGCAGGGCCAGCAAGCAGCAGGTCGAGATTGCGCTCACCGAAAACAAGCCCGCAAGCGTCAAGACATGGGGAGTCAAGGCTGCGACATGCTCAACCATCAATCAGGTACGTGCATGGCTGCAATCTTCCAACGAGTGGTTTCTAGGGGCAGAAGGACGCTAACAGTTTTGGAAATGATTTAGAACCAGGTGAATCCGGATCTTACCTTGTATTCCGGCGGCATTGCGGCGCACAAGTACCCCTTTGACTACACGATTCCGGACCGCGAGCTCTGATCGGACCTGGCGCCGCATGACACCGAAGCATCGGCCTGAGCGTACGCTTAGGATGACGCAGAGTCACAATTAAGGAGAGAGAGAGAGAGAGACGGCAATACTGTCCTGAGGTGTTGCTGTGAAGGAGTCCCAGAAGTGAAGCTATTGCGACATTTTGGGGCAAGGGTGGAGTTTTTCATTTGGAGGAAGTGGTCACATTACTTTTTGGACACTTGTCCTATTCACTTCGTGGGTCTCGTGATCCGAGACATCTTTTTGGATTCCCTTTTTTATGATCGACTGACGAGAGTTACGAAAAAGACCGCCACGCATATAGTAGTGTTCTTGAAGACCTGTTTGCAAAGAATCATGTATATCCAATACTACAGAAAAACGAGAGAAACTGCTGTTAGTAACGCCGAATACTCATCTGTACACCTATACGGATATCTATGCTTAGGTTATTTCTAGCCGATACGATTAACCTAATATCGGCTACTGATTATATAAAGAAACTATATAGGTCGAGGTTTACGTTTTCTTATTCCGCGCAACCAACCACCCACCCAACCAACCGTCTGACAAACCTCTGCACACTTTATCAGTACCCCCTGCAGCTGACACAGCACATACCCCGCATCTCAAAACCGTGATTCTTGCTCGAAATCGCCAAGCCGCGCTGTCATTACTTACACCAACTCGCAAGCAATATCACCAACACACTGCTAGCAAGTGGCCCTCATACTCTCTTATCTGTTAGTATACTAACGACTCATCAGCTCATTCAAGAATCCGACCATGTCCCAAACCGTAGCAGACCAACAACCCATGACCGACAACATGTCACTACGCGACATATTCGACACGATGAAAAAGGCCCCAGGTGGGCGAGGCATGAACTCATTGGGCTATGACGGTGTGCTCCGCAGTTTCGACGAAGAACGTAATGTCGTCGATGCAGTTGGCCTCAACCCAATCCAAATCAGAGAGTACTACGAGAATTTTCCGCTACCTAAACGATTCCTCGCCGCCGACGGCCGCAACATATCTCGTGAGAACATGTTCAACCCCGCTGCGGAGAACATTCCCAGGAAGCCCACAGAGGAGGACATAGCTAAGATGAAGGCCCATAATGAAGAGTTGGAAAGGCGCGGAGTTACATGCTCTATTACGGCAAAGTCAGCCGACGAGAGCGAACCGTCCAAGTCACTGTGAGCTGGGCAAGTCTGCCTTAGTACCGAGTCGTTTACTATAAGAAAGTCGATCTTACGTAATAGCCACCAATACACATGACTTCTGCGCAAAAATGAGGCGTTGTTGGGCTCCAAACGCTGGCCGATTCATGATCCTTGTTTCACGGGATGAATGCATCACTCCTCGTGCATGCTGCGCGGGGAAAAAGCAGAATCCGCGCTAACAATCTCCCAGGCCACCCCCTCGTCAAGTGGTGGCAACAATGCAAAAGGGGTGGCAGACACAAGTCACAAGCTTTCCAGGACTATCACACAAAACTTGAGCGGGGACGAAGTGCCTTGCGATCCAGAAGCAGGTGAGCAACTGACCGGCCATGGCGATTGGTGTGATGGCAAGCGCTACGGCCTTGCGGGAGGGAGAGGTGAGCTGCGGTCTAGCTACTGCAGTTGGGTCGGAGCCGCTCTGCTGTGGGTGCCCCCTGCTGTTGGTCGTGCCTTCAACGTGGCGGCTGACCACACTAGGACAAGCTGCCAGTAAGACAAGGGCGGAGACGTAGAGGAATCGGGCGCCCGTCCCATGCAGAGCTGCATCGACGTCCTGTTGGTTCACTGCGATATGTTGGTTGTTTATTGCCGTGTAGCCGGTGGTGGTTGTCGTCGTTGTTGTTGCAGGAGGACTTTAGGGTGTGTCGCCTGGCCACCCCGGAGGCGAATAGCCGTCAGAAGAGTCCACCTCACTATCCCGTGCGGGAACTTCAGCAATTGGTCGCGCCCAAGTCTTGGCAGGTCAGGTTGGCTCTTGAACTTGTTGGTTGGTTTGCAAGCTGCGTTTTGGTGTGTCTTGGTCGTCATGCAGCCGCCCTGCTGCAGAACTCTGTAAAGGGGCTAGCTCTAATAGCTGCCTCCTAGTTAGTCAATGGCCGCAGGCCTCTGTCGATCTGGTCACCTGCCGTCTGTGGGCTTTGATCCTTTGATCTTGAACGAAGACCACTTCCCGATATATCGCCACCGATGCAAGTAGTCATCCACAAGAATGCTGCTTGGCATCAGGTGCCGTTTGATAAATTAAATATGCCATGACTGACAAAATGTCTCAAACTGCAACCATCCCAATGAAGTTTTGTTATTTTGTCCCACCAGAGCCTCATGGCTTTCGAACATTCCACTCCGACACTCAACGTTGCGGATAAACTTTGTGCTCGACTGTGGTGCCCTGCATGGCCACTGATCATAGGCTGTCATTTCATTCTTCGTCCCTAGTGGAGATCATCACTGATGGTGTCGGAGGAGATAGTTTGACACTCAGATTGAGAACACTTTGGAGCTTCAGAGGCTGCTCTTGTGCCGTCGCAGGTTGGAGTAGTGAGTATCACACGGGCCTAGGAGCTACTGATGTCCTGCGTCTTCTAATGTACATATGAATCTAACTGTAAAATAGATGACGGGTATAGCCTGCCAACTCATTATTTCTTGTACGCGCACTTTTCGAGAATAGCCATGACCTGAGATGTCTCTGTAATAGCCACCGCATTTGTCCTGATCCAGATGTCATTAAGTGAATTCTTGGCCAGGCTTTCAAACTTATCCCGGCCGACCCCAGCAGCTTCCAGCGACTGCGGCATCCCGAGGGCGCCAATGATGGCGTACAGGATATCGCCGAGGTCTACAGTCGCGGCGTCGAGCCCCCGCGCGTCTAACAGCGCCCGGACCTGGTCCTGCCGCAGCAGTAGGTCTCTGACAAAGGCCTGGCGGTCGACGTTGGCCTCCTGCTCGAGATTGTACTTGCACACAGCCGGCAGCAGGATGCAGCTGGTCTCGCCGTGGCCAACGCCGAGCGGTCCCAACTGGTGGCCGATGGCGTGGCTTGCGCCGAGGGGGACGCCGGTCGAGACGGCGCACATGGCGTCGACAACGCCCTGCATGCAGCGGAACCGGGCGTCGAGCGATGCGGGACCGGCGGCGCCGTTGTCACGATCGATCGCGGCCTTGCTGTCGAGCAGACCCGGCACGAGCGCGGTAAGGCCAGCCGCGGCCCTCTCGTCGCCCTTGGCATTGGACTGCAGGGAGCATAGCGTCTCGACGCAGTGGTCGACGGACCGGATGCCGGTGCTCAGCCACACCCACTGCGGCGTCGTCAGGCAGAGCTCGGGGTCTTGGACCACAAGCTCCGGGTCGACGTGCGGTTGGAATGTGTGCTTGGCGTGGCCCCGGGCGGCGGACTCGGTGCCCCCCGCGATGGCCTGGTACTCGCCGCCCGACAACGAGGTCGGGATGTGGATGAGCGGGATCGAGGGGCGGACCATGTCCTTGCGGAGGGCCGGGTTGCTCTGAGTGGTGCCCCAGAGAGAGTCCATGTCCTCCTCGGACGTCACATTGTTGGCCAGGCCCAGACGCACCAGCTTGGCAGCGTCGGTCAGGCTGCCAGCACCGAGGGTGACGATGCAGTCCACATTGAGCTGCCGGGCCTCAACGATGGCCTCGACCACCTCGGCAATGGGCGTGTGGGGGCTGATGCCGTTGCGGACGCCAGCGACGCGGTCCCCAAGGGCGTCGCGCAGCCGCTGCAGCGATGTCGTGTTGGCTGCCAGCGAGCGCGAGCAGATGATGTATACCCGGCGGCTGTTGAAGGTGTGCTCGCAGTGCTTCGCACATGCCTCGGGGAAGCGCAGGCCGTACGAGACGCGCGGGGTGGGCTTGCTGTCAAAGGCCGGACGGCATACGTCGTCGTCGCCAAATGCAAAAGCCATAGTTAGAAGGATTGGTCTGTGTCAGAGCCGCGAGACCGTGTTTGCCATGCTGTTGTTGAGGTCACATTCGTTGGAAATATGCTAACTGGACGTTATTACAGTCGGCCAATTTCACGCATTACTCGGCTTCACTGAGGCTGCTTGCCAGTCCGCTCCACGGAGGATGCAGAAGCCCCACGTACGCCAGGGAGCATTCCACATTTTGGTGCCGACGGGGCGTTTTGGAGAAGACATGGGGAAAGAGAAGAAAAAAATCCCCACACGGGCGAATGTTAGCACTTGAGCTGGCAGTCCCTCGTCTGCCGGGAGCCCTCGAGGGACCACCCAAGGATACGCCTCATACAATACAATAAGCCTCATAGTGCAGTGTAAGCTGCTGTCCAGTCAGGTAGCTGTCCTCGTGCCCGCGAATGTTCAATTGTAATACGCTGAAGTTGAGCCCCTCCTACCCCTGAGTGCCCTAACAGCCATGGCGACTCTGGCGCGAGCCCTGCGGAGCAAGGCGCCCAACGACATTGTCATCCTGTCGGCGGTGCGCAGCCCCATTACTCGCTCCTTCAAGGGCGGCTTCAAAGATGCCTGGCCGGAGGACATACTCGCTCCCGTCATGGCCGCCGCCGCCAAGCGGGCAAACATCTCGCCCGCGGCCGTCCAGGACGCCCTCATTGGCAATGTCCTGGCCGAGCTGGGCTTTGCAAAGACGGGCCGGATGGCTCTGCTGCACGCCGGCTTCCCCGTCACGACCACCTTTCACACTGTCAACCGCCAGTGCTCCAGCAGCCTCCAGGCCATTGCCCACATGAGCCACGCCATCATGGCCGGCCAGCTCGATATCGGCCTAGCCGGCGGCGTTGAGAGTATGTCCAAGAACTACAACCCGACCCGCGGTGTGCCTGCCGACGTGGGTCCGAGCCTACGGGCCACGACTGTCCAAGCCGCTGCCGACTGCCTCATGTCCATGGGCATCACCTCGGAGAACGTCGCGAAGCGCTACGGTGTGAGCCGCCAGATGCAGGACGAATTCGCCTTGTTGAGCCACACCCGGGCAGCCGAGGCTCGCGCTGCTGGCAGGTTCCTCGACGAGACTGTTGCCGTCGAGTACAATATCCATGCGCGTGACGGGACCGGCAAGACGACGACAGTCCGCGTCGAAGAGGACGACACTATCAGGCCCGGCGTCACGATGGAGAAGCTGGCCAAGCTGAAGCCGGCCTTTGCCGACGACGGCGCCAGCACCGCGGGCAACTCGTCCCAGATCTCCGACGGAGCCGCGTCGGCCATCCTGGCGCGCCGATCGTGGGCCGAGGAGCGCGGACTAGTGCCTGTCGGTCGCTTCCTCGGCATCCAGGTTGCCGGGTGTGAGCCCGACGAGATGGGCATCGGCCCCTTGCTGGCCATCCCGCGTCTGTACAGGTATCTCGGACTGGAGCAGAGCGACATCGACTTGTTCGAGCTCAACGAGGCGTTTGCGAGCCAGACGCTTGCCTGTATCAACGGACTCGCGCTCGACGTGGACAAGGTCAACCCCAACGGCGGGGCTATCGCGCTAGGCCACCCGACTGGCGCGACGGGGGCACGGCAGCTTGCCACGATGCTGGCAGAGCTGCGGAGGCAGGACAAGCAGTTAGGCGTCATCTCCATGTGTGCAAGTACCGGCCATGGCGTGGCCGCAGCTTTCATTAGGGAGTAAGCAGGCCTCTCGGGGAGACAAGGAAGTTAAGCATTGGGATACAGTGCAGTAGTTACTATCGTGAAGTCGAGTATAGAAGGATCAATATTCACAACTAGTTTATTACAAAGAACGGTGCGCATATTGCAACTCTCCAAGTCACCCCTATTTAATTATTCGAGTCCTTGCCAGAAGCATTCTACGAGTCCGTCTTTTAGTTTAGCATATCGATCACGGTCAAGTCTTGACCACATCAAAGGGATATTTGCAAGAATCAACATGTCTGTAAAGATATTGCCGCCTGCGGATTTTCATCATTATTTTGACAATTCACCTGACCATAATGCGTGTGAGAACACAATGGCAGAAATATCAAGTCAGTTCCGTGACAAATTATGCATATATAGAGTGCGACATTTGCCTTTGAAACACTATTTACAATAACCTGTGTGATAATCCTAAATCAGCTTTCGGTGAAGCAGGATTGGATTAAAGGGAAAATTTACCTGCAAGGAGCTGCTGAGGAAACATTACAACCCGCACGTTCTGTCTCGTGGACATCTTGGCAGAAATGGTGCTCTCCCTGCTGACTGGGTTCTCTCGAGTCTCCGCATCGAAAGCAACGAGATTGCGGACGGCACAGGTGGGCGTCCATGGTCATTTCGACATGCCCAGGGCGAGTAGTGCATAGACTCTTTTCTCTTTTCTTTCTCGGAGATCTTGTCGTGGATCCTAGGCAACATGTGAGATTTGCCGGGGTTTTTACATTGCGTTGGTTTCTCCTTGTTACTTGCAAGTACCGAAGAAATTTGGCGCTGTCAAAGGTATCAATTAGGCGTGCACAGATAATCTAATTCTAACAGTGTTAGGCAACGGCCACGATCCTCGACCTGCCGATCATTGTCAAGACTGGGTGATAACATTGGTGTCTTTCAGTCGCTGAATCTCCGCCGCGTCCATCCCCACGACATCTGACAGGATCTCGTCCGTGTGCTGCCCCAGCAGCGGTGGCAGGGACCGGATGCTCGGCTGCGTCCTCGAGTACTTTACCGGGCTGCTGATGAGCTTCAGCGGCCCGCACGTCGGGTGCTCAAACTCCTGCACCATACCTCGTGCCAGGACTACAGGGGGTAGCGAAGCACAATGTTAGCCGAACAAGAACCAAAAGAAAGTGGACTCACTTCACGAACGAGGCACAATACGGAAACAGTCGACAAACAGGCCAGGGGTACTTACCGTGCTCGTGCTCCAGCGTGTCCTTGAGGTCGTTGACCTTGGCGTACGGCAGGCCCGTGCCTTCGAATATCTGCAGCCACTCTTGCGTGGTCTTGGTTGCCGTGATGTCCTCAATATTCTTCTCTAGGACCTCGCGGTTCGCCACTCTCGACGAGTTGGTCGAGAACCGCGCGTCCGACGCCCACTCTGGGACGCCCAAGCCGGCGCAGAGGACGCCGAACAACCTGTCGTTGGCGCCGCCGACCAGGAAGTCGCCATCGCTCGTGCGGAAGGCCCGGTAGGGCACGACAGACGCTAGATTTGATAGGCGTGGTCAGTTTCATAAGATGAGGTTCTTTGGTTGTTCCTGTGTCCCAGACTTACGATGCGAGGTCCCCCACCTTCCCGTGTCTCGCTTGCCCGTGACGAGTACCGACTGCGCCATGTTGGACAGCGTTGCGACCTGGCAGTCACTCAAGCACACGTCGAGATGCTGGCCTTTACCGGAGCGCGTGCGCTCAAACAGGGCAGCCAGGACGCTGTTGACGGCGTACATGCCCGTCGTGAGGTCCGTGACCGCGACGCCGACCTTGACGGGCGGGCCGTCGCGCGCGCCGGTGATATGCATGAGGCCCATCTCGGCCTCGACCATGACGTCGTAGCCGGCGCGGTCGCTGTAGGGCCCCGTCTGCCCGTAGCCCGTGATGCTAGCGTAGATGAGGTTCGGGTTGACCCGCGCCAGGCTCTCGTAGTCGAGGTTGTACTTTTTCAGGCTGCCTGGGAGGTAGTTCTCCACCACGACGTCGGCCTTTGCCGCGAGCGCTTGGATGATGGCTGCGCCTGCCTTGTCCTTGAACGAGACGGCGAGCGACTTCTTATTGCGGTTGACTGACAGGTAGTACGCGCTCTCGCCAGCGCCCTCGCGGTCGTCGAGGTACGGTGCGTAGGGTGGGCCCCATGCTCTTGTGTCGTCGCCGCGGGTCGGGTGTTCGATTTTCCAGACTTGGGCTCTACATTCTGTAATGTCAGTTCCATCAAAGCAAAGCAAATAATTTGTCGCGTCTGTGGAGAGAAAAAATTTGTAGAACGAACCCGAGATCACCTAGGATTTGTGTGCAGTATGGCTTTGTGAGTGGTTTTTGTTAGTCTCTAAACTTGAATTTGAGAGGCGCTCTCGGTTGTGGCATTTGGCCAATGCAGATTTGCTGATAGATATGCGATGCAAAGACTTACCCCTGCCAACACTCTGGACATATCCAGCACTTTGATCCCATCAAGGGGCAACCTCGCCGCTGCACTGGAGGAAGAAGACTTGCGCCAACCAGCAGCAGCGATGCTCTGCCGTGGAACCTGCTTCCCAAGACCTGCCCGCAAGTGGGCCAGCATGACTATGGGCCTGAGCAGGGCCATTTTGCGCGTGGTTGAGGATCGCTCTGCTTCTTTGCTGGCCACGAGCGGAGGGATGTCCCGGACCAAAGTAGTGTAAGCATGGCCGACTCGCGGCGCTGCGTGGCTGCTTGACGGTTCTCCGATTTTGCGGGCACGTGGGGAAGGCTACCCCAATATTTCCCCTCACCGTGCCCCTTTGCCGTGTGGGGAAGGCCCATCCCACCCATTGTACCGATGCCGGTGCCGAGGGCACTCCCCCACATGCCGGATGGGTGTTGTGCGGGCCACGACCAGTTTCCCGCTGGGTCTTTGCGTTGCTTGCTTAAGAAAATGCTCTATGTGGGATACTCCGTCCTCGGATCCAGTGCCGCAAGCAACAACCAGGCACTAGTCTGGACTCTGGACCCCTGGATCCTGCCGAGGAACTGGATGTCAACTGTCCGCTTGGCAAAGGGATAGCTGGAAACAAAATCCCACCAACAAGACACAATTACGCTGCGTGTTTGCAAGTCGAAAGGCTTCTGTGTTAAGCCCCTTAGCCTTTCAGAATCGCTGGTCACGACAAGACAAGAAAGGCACAGACACCATGGCGACAATGTCTGCACTACGCCGGGCCACAAATCTGGGCCTCCTGCCCACGCAGGCGGCACGCTGCTTCAGCACCACGCCGGCACCGCGACGGATCCAGAAGATCCGGGCCTCTGCGGCTGAAGCCATCAGCGAGATGAAGAGCGGGTCGACGGTCCTCGTGGGCGGCTTCGGGTTCTCGGGCGTGCCGAGCACGCTCATCAGCGCCGTCGCCGC
This sequence comes from Microdochium nivale, assembly GCA_026745475.1. Taxonomy (NCBI): domain Eukaryota; kingdom Fungi; phylum Ascomycota; class Sordariomycetes; order Xylariales; family Microdochiaceae; genus Microdochium; species Microdochium nivale. Next base: position 3,238,369 of record JANTFD010000005.1, on the reverse strand, counting down.
GCGCCCGCGGGACCTGCGGGACCTCGTCGTCGTGTCCAACAACGCCGGCATGCCGGGCGTCGGGCTGGGCAAGCTGCTGGAGACGCGCCAGATGAGCAAGATGATTGCCTCATTCATCGGCGAGAACAAGACGTTTGAGCGCATGTACCTGAGCGGCGAGCTCGACGTCGAGCTCACGCCGCAGGGCACCATTGCCGAGAAGTGCGCCGCGGGCGCCGCGGGGGTGCCGGCGTTCTACACGCCCGCCGCGTACGGCACTATTGTCCAGACGGGCGGGCTGCCCGTGCGGTTCAACAGCGACGGCACACCGGCCGTCATGTCCAGGCCCCGCGAGACGCGCGAGTTCCACGGCAAAAACTATGTCATGGAGGAGTCGATATTCGGCGACGTCGCGCTCGTCAAGGTCCACAAGGCGGACCGGCTCGGCAACTGCACGTTCCGCAAGGCGCAGAACAACTTCAACGAGGTCATGGCCAAGAACGCGCGGCTTACTATCGTCGAGGCCGACGAGATTGTCGAGGTGGGCAAGCTCGCGCCCGAGAACATACACATTCAGGGCATCTACGTCGACGCCGTGATTCAGAGCACGGAGCCCAAGCGCATCGAAAAGCTGACGCTGGCAAAGAGCGCCGAGGACGTGGTCAAGGAGACAGCAGGGGCCAGTGCCATGCGGGAGCGCATCGTCCGGCGGGCGGCCAGGGAGCTCAAGGACGGCATGTACGTCAACCTCGGCATCGGCATCCCGCTCGCGACGCCGGCGCTCGTGCCTGAGGGCATCGAGGTCATCCTGCAGTCGGAAAACGGCATTCTGGGGATGGGCAGGTATCCTCACCGCGGCGACGAGGACCCGGACCTCATCAACCCGGGCAAGGAGACGGTGACGCTCAACGAGGGCGCCTCGGTGTTTGGCAGCCACGAGAGCTTCGGCATGATCCGCGCCGGCCGGATCAATCTCACCATGCTCGGCGCACTGCAGGTCAGCATGAACGGCGACCTCGCCAATTTCATGCTCCCTGGCAAGGTCAAGGGCATCGGCGGCGCCATGGACCTCGTGGCCAGCCCGGAGAAGACGGCGGTTGTGGTGACCATGGAGCACGTCGACAAGAAGGGTAACCCCAAGATCCTCAGAGAGTGTACATTCCCTCTGACAGGGCAAAAGTGCGTGTCCAAGATCATCACCGACATTGCCGTCTTTGACTGCAGCCCTGAGCACGGGTTGGTTCTGCGGGAGCTCCACGAGGACACGACGATGGAGCAGCTGGAGAAGATGACAGATGCGCCGTTCACAGTGTCGGAGGACTTTAGGCCATATCAAGTGTAGATTGCACTTTTTATTTATTTATTTCAAATGCAGGCATAGAAATCTGAATTGTGTCTAGTTCAAGGATTGTCGGATTATGGATCCGAACTGCACTGTGTTGGCACAAACTTTTTTTTTGGCTATTCTGGTCTAGTAGTCAGACTTCACGTCTTGTAATCATTCAAAATCTATTTTATTTTCTGCCCTTACCATATGCCAGCGTCTGATCCACCATCTTCTGCGCCGAGCCCAGATACTTGGTCGGGTCACACAGAGACTCGAGCTCGCCGGCCGCCAGCACCTCCGTCACCCGTGTATCCTCCTGCAAGCTGGCCAGCAAGGTGCCGCCGGGTAGCCCCTCGATCGTCTTTCTGCAAGCTTCATACACAATGTCGTGCGCATCCTGGCGGCCGACGTGCGTCGCCAGGCTCATCATGACGGCCTCGCCGACAATGAGGCCGCGGGTGGACTGCAAGTTGACGTCCATGGCGGCCGGGTGCACCTCGAGCCCGGCGAGGGCGAACTCGGCCTGGTGCAAGGCTCCTACTGCGGCGACGAAGCTCTCGGGCACGGCCACCCATTCGAGGTGCCAGGGCCCCGAGGCGCGCTCAAAGTCGGCGACCATGGCGTCTAGGGCGAGCCCGGCGTGCGACCGTAGAACTTTGGACGCCGCGAGAATGACCTCGCTCGAGATGGGGTTTCGCTTCTGCGGCATCGTCGACGAGGCACCCCGGTGCGGCACAAAGGGCTCGGCCACCTCGCCCAGCTCGTTGGACGACATGATCATGAGGTCGAGCGCAATCTTGCCCAACGAACCCCCGACGAGCGCCAGGAAGTTGACCACCTCGGCCACGCCGTCGCGGGCCACGTGCCACGTGATGACAGGGTCCGCGAGGGCCAACTCAGCGGCAAGCTCCTTGCGGACGCGCAGCCCGTCGGGCCCGTCGCCGAGCGACGCCAGCGTGCCTGCCGCGCCGCCGTACTGCACCATCAAGGCGCGCGGCCGCAGCTCGCGTAGGCGCTGCTGGTGGCGCTGCAGGCCCGACAGCCAGACGGCCGCCTTGTAGCCAAAGGTGACGGGCAGCGCGTGCTGCAGGTGGGTTCGGCCCGCCATGGGCGTGTCGCGGTGCTCTGTGGCGAGGCGCTCCAGCGCGGCGACGACGCCGTCTAGCTTGGCCTCGACGACGTCAAGCCCGGCCTTGACCTGCAGCACCGAGGCCGTGTCCATGATGTCCTGCGTCGTCGCACCCCAGTGTAGGTACTTGCCCGCGTCGTTGGCGCCGCACATGTCATTGAGCTGGCGTACCAGGGGCAGGATCGGGTAGCCTACAATGTCCGTCTCTTCGCGCAGCCGGTCTACGTCCAGCCCGGATGCCAGTGCCTTGGACGTGATGCGGGCTCCCATGTCGGCGGGGATCACGCCGCATCTCGACTGGGCCCGGGCTAGTGCGGTCTCGACGTCGATGCAGCGGTGGATGTAGGCCTCATCACTGAAGATCTGGTGTTGGAGATGTGTAAAGTCAGAAAAAGAATGGAAAGTGAGGGGCTGCGGGGGGTGGGACGGGCAACTTACACTGCGGATCTCTTCTGTGCCAAATAGGTTACGGAAGATGACAGAGTCAAAGGCACTGATGCTGCCAATATGCCGTTGCTGCATAGCAACGACGAGTGGCCGCCTGGCGAGAGTCCTTGCTGTGCTAGCGATCCGGCCAGGGCAGAGTGTTGGCCGGGGAAACCGTAGCAAGGAGTTGCGCATCATTGTGGATTATCGGGTTGTTGGGGACTGATCTGCGTGGTTGTAACTGCCTGGGTGTTGCACGGTCTGACGCTCGATGAAACTTGTCTGTATGCGTCGAATCGATATCTCATTGCCAACAAGAGTTGATCAGGCCGGTTTCCGCACTGCCAAGCGCACATTGTCGGCACTCGTACGAAGCCGCAAGCCGAACTTTCTGCCCTTTCCCCGCATCGCTGGGGCTATGTGGAAGTGGAAGTGATGCGGAGAAGACACGATGTGGGGAAATCGGGTTTGGTTGTGGTGGAGAAGTTCCCGCTTCTGGCTTACTCCGCACTTTCCCACACGAAGCTGACATGTGGGAGCGGCGGGGAAATCTGACGGCGACCACAGCGTCGGGTCACTTGCTGTCAATGGTTCTCGGATGTACGCGTGGGCCTGGCTTGTGTCTGAAAGCTAGTGGAAGTCGGTGTGTAGGTTCTGGTGCTGCTGGTCTAAGCCACCGGCAGATGAAGAGTGCTCTCTATCCGGGCTCCAAATTTGCATTTATAGAGGCTCTTCTAAGGGTGCTGTGCCTCGAGCCTCAAGACCTAGCGTGAGGACAATACGAGGCAAGGTACACCTAAATCATCATGGCTATAGCCGTTATCAATAAGCGGGAACCTGCGACGGATCCTCAAAAGGTCTTCCATTACACCGACCTGCAGCGCACCAAGCCCACGCGCGAAAATGACCCGCACGAGTACCAGGCCGGCTGGGGCAACCGGTTCCAGTCCGAGGTGATTCCGGGAGCATTGCCCGTCGCCCAGAACAACCCCCAAGACCGCGGGCTAGGTCTGTACACAGAGGGAATCACAGCCTCCGCCTTTGCCGCGCCGCGTACCGTTAACGCGAGCACCTACATGTACCGCGCCCGGCCGTCTGCCGCCCACAAGGGCTACAGACAGCTGACAGACAACAAGTCGCACATTGAAAACTGTTTCTTGTCGCTGAATCCGGCCGTGGAGACACTACCGCAGCAGGCCGAGTGGTCGCCGTTCCCGCTCCCGGCCGACGACGACAAGGTCGACTTTACCAATGGCCTACACACGTTGTGCGGGAGCGGCGACCCCAACCTGCGCCAGGGGCTGGCGCTCTACGTGTACATGATAAACCAGTCGATGACGAACCGGGCGTACTGCAACACGGATGGCGACTTCCTCATCACGCCGCAGCTCGGCACCCTCGACATCACGACCGAGATGGGCCGGCTCTTTGTGCAGCCCGGCGAGATCGTCGTTATCCCGCGCGGCATCCGCTTCCGCATCGCCCTACCCGAGGGGACGACAGTGGCACGCGGCCACGTGGCAGAGGTCTGGGGCGCCATCTGGGAGCTGCCCGACCTCGGGCCCCTGGGCGGCCATGGGCTCGCCAACCCGCGCGATTTCCTGTACCCGACGGCGCACATCGACGCCGAGCTGCACGTCGACTTCACTATCGTAGTCAAGAACAACGGCAAGCACGTGGCCATTGAGCAGGACCACAGCCCCTTTGACGTCGTGGCGTGGCACGGTAACTGCCTGCCGTACAAGTACGACCTGACCAAGTTCGCGTCGCAGAACGCCACGAGCATCGACCATACAGATCCCAGCGTCAACACGGTCCTGACGGCGCGCTCGCACGACCCCCACGCCACCCTCGCCGACTACTTGTGGTTCGGCCCGCGGTGGGACGTGGCGTCCAACACGTTCCGGCCGCCGTACTTCCACCGCAACTCGGCCTCGGAGCTGCTGGCCTGCATCTACGGCGCCGGGCTCGGCCGGTCCGACGAGTTCCAGCCGGGCGGGTGCAGCTACGAGGGCGGGCACACGCCGCACGGCGGGTTCGGCGACGAGTACGTCCTCGAGGCCGCGCTGCAGACAAACAGCCCCCGGCGCATCCTCGAGAACCAGATGACCATCATGGTCGAGTCGTCGCGCACCTTTCTCTTTACGGAGTACGCCCGCACCATCTGCGGAGTCATGTCCAAGCAGGGCACCGACCCGGGCGCCTGGGACAAGCTGCCCGACCGCTTCTCGGCGCACCCCCTGACTAAGGAGCTGCTGGCGAGGGCGGCCCGCGACAAGGACAACGCCAGGAAGGCGAGCGACTATTACCACTCGCTAAACCTACTCGAGGGGCGCCGCCACGGGAGATTTAATGTGGCGCAGGAGTAGGTAGATGGCCTGGATAAATACGAAATGGGGATTGGGGGGCGCTGTAGAAAAGTGAACAAGATAGAAGTAGGGAAGAATGGGTTGCAAATTAAGCGTAATAGTTAGCTCTCTCTTTTATGATACACTGTCGTCAAAGTCCAGTAACGACTCGCTCATGACGCGCAGCACATGGCAGTAGCCCTGCGAGTTCCACTTACCCACTTCCTCGAGCAGGCTAGCAAACTCGTGCAGCACCATCCGCGCCGCGTTGTAGCCACCCTCGCATATCGTCCCGGAGAAGCTCACCGCGCCGCCGCTCCTGAGCCACCTACTAGCAGCGCTACCGTCGCCGCTATCGTCATGTCCACCGTCAGCATTACCTCCTCCTCCTCCTCCTCCTCCAGCACTAGTCCCATGGTCATCGACATGGCCGAACGCGTGCGGCGATGACGACGTATCCATGCCATCCATGCCTAGCCTCGTCCAATCTACCTCGTCGAGAAGCTCATATGGTTCATCGCTGCCCTCATCCGCCGGCTCTTGCTGCTGCTGCTGATGATCACCTCCCCCCCACTGCCCATCATCCTGCTGCTGCTGCTGCTGCTGCTGCGGCACCATGAAGACATACAACCCCAGCACGAGCGCGGCTCCAAAGAGCGCGGGCTCCGAGTGCATCATCGTCCCGTCGCTCACCCGCCGGCGGCTCATGGCGGCGTAGACGCCCGCGGCGTGTAGGCAGGCCCTGCGCGCGTGCCGCGTGCGGCTCCAGTCGGTGATGTCGCGGAGCGCCTGGCCCGCGCGCTCGGCCCCGCCGTCGCGGCCGGCCGCCAGCTCAAACACGTCCATGCTGGCCAGCAGCTGCAGGTGCAGCAGGTGCCAGAGCGTGACGCAGTTTGGGTTGCGGTACTTGAGGAAGGCCGCGTTGCGGGCGTAAATGTCGCGCAGCATGGTGCCCAGGGCCCGGCCCGATGGCTCGGTTGAGTAGATGAGCCAGGGGACCAGAGCTTGGACTCTGCTGGTGTTGCTGCTGCTGCTGTTGTTGTTGTTGTTGTTGTTGTTGTTGTTGTTGTTGGAAGGTGAGGAGGGGAGCAAAGGGGAAGTGGTAGGTAGTGGGATCATAGCGCGCTTGTCTAGCATCTTGGACCAAACGACGCAGAGCATGCCGACCATGCCGAGCGGCGAGTGGTCGAGCGACGAGATCTCGGGTGGAAACTGTACGACCGAGGGATATGCCTGGAACATGACGGGATTCGTCGTCGCGGCCTTGCCAGCATCGACCATTCGCCTCCACGCCCGGGCCGACGAGCAATTGTACAGCTCGCCCGAGCAGGGCATCTCAAGAGAGATAGACTGGCCCGAGGCTCGGACGAGCGGCAGGCTCTCCTGGCCATGTGCCCACCAGGTGTCCATGATGATAAGCATCGTGATGAGCCGCTTCAGGCTCTCGGTGCGGGCCCAGGCCTTCCACTGCTGGTCGACGTTCATGGCCTGGTTATCCAGTGTTTCCCGCGAGGTGGGCGGGCCCGCGTGTGGCTGGAACAGCCCAGATAGCTGCGCGAGTGACATGCTCTGGCTGTATAAAGCTCGCGCCCGCAGCTCCCCCGGATCGGTATCATAGTCCGCCACAGCTCGGGCCCGTCGGACAGACCAGACGGCTAGGAGCAGCGTGGCCGCTGTCAGCTTGGCGATGAGCCCAGAAGTATGTCCTGTCCCGGGCGGTGGCGCGGCCGCCAGCTGGGCACAGCACTTGTCTATGGCGACAGGTAGGTATGCCTCGGTGAACTCGCGGGTGCCCTTGGAGTCGAGAAGGACTAGTCCAAGGAGGCACAGCGGGAACACGACAGAGTCGGGCGCGAACTTAACTGAGAAGGTCGGCTGGTGGATAAAGGAGAGCAGCATCTGAGGCTGCCGGAACGCAATATCCAAGCCGAGGCTCAGGAGCCGTGCCGAGGGGAAGCCGGGTGCGGGGGCGCGGCCGCCATCGAGCGCGTACTCACGGTAGAGCTCCTGACACCTCTCGTCGTCCATGCCCCATCTCGACCCGCTGCCGTGGTCGCTGATGGTCGACGCCGGCGATGCGTGCGATATCGGCTGGTGCGCCCACATGGTATCGCCCGGATGTGCAGCAACGTCGGCCCATATGTTTGCGGCCAGCCGGAGGGCCGCGCCAGGCTTCTTGTTGTTGGGCCACAGCCGGGCCACGACGGCGAAGCGCTCCCTGGGTATCGTGTTGACGCGCATGTCGGCGCTGCTCGGCGCTGGGGTCATGGCGTGGTCGTGCTGGCCCGCGGTAGTGCCCGTCAGGTCCATAAAGTCGAGCATGTTGGCGTTGCTCGAGAGCATGTCGAAAAAGTCAAACGACAGCCGCGCATCGACGGCATGCTGGTGATGGTCCATGGGCAGCGGCTGCTGCTGCTGCTGGACCATGACAGGCGGGATCCGGGAGAGGTTCTGTTCCGCTTGCTCGTGAGCTTGCATCTGGATGCCGACCAGCGCCTGAGCTGCCATCTGGACCGGTTCTCGTGGCTGCTCTACCGCGGGATCTGCTTGTGGCACGGCCAGCGGATCGTGTCCCGGCCATCTGCCATCAGAAATATTAACTTGCGGTTGTTGCTCATTTAATGTGTCTCGGGTGACTGTGCTGGCTGTCATGGAGACTGTCTCGCCGGCCCCGAGTTGGCTGTCATCGTTGGCTCCGGTCGTGACCTGGCCCATTCGACCACTGGTATCGTCTTGTGTATGGAAGAACTTGACATGACGCTGCAACACATCGCTGTGATTTAAAGTACAGTCAGTATGCGAACCCCGACGAAGTGTGCCCGCCCAATGGGTCGAGAGAGGGTAGCTTACCTGCGAGCATATCGCCGGCCACATTTGTGACATGCAAAGGGCTTCTCGCCCGTGTCTGCAACAGAGGCACGTCAGTTAGCTGTCCAGTGCCAGAAGAGGGTAGAGGTGCTTGCCCTGGGTGGCAGGACAGGGGTTTACGGCACGGCACGGCACTTACGCGAGCGCTGATGGCGAAGGAGATGCTCTCTCTTCTGGAACGTCCGGTGGCAGTAGGTGCAGGCGTTCATGTTCCGCATCATTCACGCCTGGGCGTGACTCAACTGCGATGCGACACGGCCCCTGTCAACTGCCGCGGAATCTGGGGTCTGCTAGGGGAGGGAGGGGGGAATAGGGAGAAAGGCGTCGGCGTCCCCACAACAACGTCCAACGCACGTCGAGGTATCGTCTAAGCAGGATCATCTTACGTCGTGGTTGCGTCTCGTAAGAGTTTTCTTTCTGCCGCTGCGCAAGCTGGTGCAAGCACGTGGCGCACAGTAGCAAGCCGCCTGTTCACAGCCGACCCCTGACGCCTCCCTCGTCCAAACACATTCCAGGGTGTGCCGGTCCTTTAGAGTATTACCAAACTTAGAATGTGCCCACTGCAAATTGCTTCAGCAGGCCAAGATCCACGATTGAAGAATAGCAGTCACCCGCACAGTCCCGCACACACCAGCCCTTTTCTGGCCCGGGCGGCTCACCGTCTCGACCTCCTGCTTTTGGAACGCACTTCAGCCTCTCCCCGCTTCGACTGAGTTTCCTTCTTTCCCGCTGCTGAGCACTAGAAAAGCCGGATCCCGGCAGACTCCAACTGCCGCCAGTGTCCACGTTGTGTAACCACCCCACATGAAGCGCGTGCTAGCATGTGGAACGCCTCCATCCTTGACTTCACCGTCCCACATCCATGCATTCGTTGTACGTACACGTTGGCTAGCGTCCCACATAGCGGCCGTCATGGGTTGGCCCAAGGTTGGTCGGGGGGGGCTTGTCAGGCTTGTCAGTCGGTGGAGGTGGTCATTCCAAAGCAGCGAGGATCGACTCGCTCGTCAGCGGTAGATGCGAAACTGGTTGTACGAAGTACGGAGTACTTCGGAAGACTCGAAAGCCCCCCAGCAAAGCACGTGACTCGGTGAACCCAAGTGACCGCCAAATCGCGCTCGTTGTCGCCCGCATGGTGATCCCCCTGAATAGCCGCCGAGTCAGCAAGCACAACACTCGCCATCTCCGAGCCTCGAGGCAGAGCGACAATGCCAGCGACCCTGCACCATGTCTCTCTGCGGCGCGAATTGCAAGGCGTCGAGCTGCAAGGCAGCGTCTGGCAGTTCAGGGGTATCCCCTACGCTGCCATCGCCCACAGGTTCTCGGATCCCGAACCGCTGGGAGAACCCGTCGGAGAGGCTTCTACAGTGATGGATTGCACCTCATTTGGGTATGCTATCCATGATGCACCATTTTCCCACCTTATAGACGGAATGTTGAATTAGTTTCATAGTCCTCGCTGCCCTCAGAATCCTGTAGACTACCGGCACTTACTCCGCGTCCCTGCGGATGTACAAGTTCCCAATGAAACCGAGGACGAGTTCGCTTGTCTGAATCTCGATGTGACTATCCCTTCGCCATCATCTGAGACCACTGCACCCTTTACGGGTATGCCAGTCTTTGTATGGATCCACGGTACGTCCAAATCAGCGACCGTAACGTTAGTCCGCTGTTGTCCGCACGGGCCTCTGCTGAAAATAGTCGGTGACACGCGCAGGAGGTTCACAGACGGTGTCATTCGGGACCAGCTCCTCAGGCCTCTGCGACCCGAGAGCTGTCGTCGCCAAGTCGGCGGCCATGGGGCAGCCCATCGTTGCCGTAAACGTCAACTACCGCCTCAACATGTTCGCCTTTGGCGACGGCGCCAGCACGCCCAACCTGGCTCTGCGAGACCAGCGCAGCGCCCTCGTCTACGTTAGATCGCACATTGCCGGGTTCGGCGGCGATCCGGACAGAATCACCATGGCGGGCGAGAGCGCAGGCGCCGTCTACTGCCACGCGCACATGGTGGCGGGAGCGATGCCGTCGGTGCGCAGCTGGATCCTGCAGTCGGGCACCCTGGCGCTCTCGCCGCCGCAGCCGGACGTCGTCGCGGACGGGCTGGTTGCCCGGGTGGAAGACGCGCTTCGGCGCCGGGGAGGGCAGACGCTGCGAGTCGCGCCCGTGTCGGAAGTGCTCGCTGTGCAGGCGGAGCTGGGCGTCGCGTCCATGTTTCTGCGCGAGGAAGAAGAGCTGCTCGGATGGAGGTCGAGGGGGTTGTCTCCTAACGTGGATAGGATCCTCGTTGGCGACACCGAGTACGAGTCGGTGCTGTGGCGCAACGGGATCGAGCTGATGTCTGCCGAGGCCATTGTCGAGGCATTTGACGGGTTCGGAGAGGACGCGGCGGCACGTGTGCGCGATGTGTATGGCATCTATCCCGACCGTCCGGTGGCGTGCAAGCTGGGAGCGCTCGACTTCCTGCACGACATGCGCTTCAGCCTGCCGATTGGTAAAATGATCCGTGACGCGCGGGAGGCTACCGAGAGGTCGGTGTTTCGGTATATCATGGACGAGCCGAACCCCTGGCAGAGGTCCAGCCGCGCGCACCATGGCGTCGACCTGCTCTACCTCTTTCAGCCGTATGATCTGAGCTTTAACCCAGCCGCACGCGAAGTCGCTCATGCCGTCCAAGAAAAATGGATTGCATATATCAGCGGCTTGGATCCATGGCCGAAAGGCGACAAACGAGGCGGGTGCTGGGTCTTTGGTCCGTGTGGCGAGTCGCAGGCTGTGGGCGATGCTGGGCTCTGTATCAGGAGGCGGATCAGGCACATGAGTCTTCTTGAAGAGGTCGGACTTGATCGCGCTGAGATTGTTGTTGGGATACTCGCAGCTGGTCGAGCAAGTCTGTTGAATTAAGCCGTCAACGATTCGGTCATGACGATGACTAGAATACTCTAATCTAGCTTCCAACCCGTCAGTCATTGCCAGGACCTTGATTAGTGACAATTCGTGAATGTGCAAGCATGGCTTCCTAGCCATTTTGAGACATGGACACGGACTTGTTTGCCAGAAATAGAACAACCACGCCTTCTAGTTCGCTTGCTCTTGAGTGTGCATTGCTAGTGTCGCGTGGCTCAACTTGGGTTCTAGACTGGGCTCGAAGCAGTAGTCTATGCAGTAGTCTCCTCAGAGTAAGCCCCGAACTGGGGACAAGGAGTTTTTGCTGGAGGCTGCAATGAAGGTATCGTTTTGGCAGCATCACACAATGCCAGTCATTTTCAACACACGACTCCAGGCCTGCTTTCATAGGACTACAATGCAACCAAGAGAGCTTTATGCGCAGGGCAAATGAGGTGGAATGGAGGGCGGTAAACAAGATTGGATTGATCAGTGAAGGGGAAAGCTATCTACGCATGTCCTGTTGAAGTGAGCCCCTAAAACAATAACCGCTAAGATGCGTGGGTCGATGAGGTGGTCGAAAATAGTACCGGGAAAGAGTAGAAATGTTGCCTGGCATGATATCCAGACTCTGGCTAGCCACACATGTGCTTAAAACGTAAGCACTTATAAATTGAGAGTCCTTTCAATGCTCATGTCTCCTGCGACGCGCAGAGCTCGCACATGCAGTCTCCTGGTCTCTCCTCCACCTCCCCCCCACCTGTCTGCAGCAGTCTTCCTCCCGGGGTGGCCACGCAATCCATGCAGTCCCCCACCTCAACCTCAAGTAGACAGGACCCCGAGGAGGACGGACACTACTTAGTCATTGGGACTTTTCCAGTGCCATAAAGCCTGTCTCAGATAAGCCAGAACGGATACATGCAAGACAGCAGCCCGAAACCCTCGGAATAGCAACAACAGACAACAGCAAGCCTAACCTTCCAATCACCCTTCAAGTCCCATTCGCAATGCCCAGCGACAACACTGTCGTCGTCGACCACTCCCACCTAGGCCGGGTCACTGGCCGTGGCGGCGACTCGGCAAGCTTCTTAGGCATCCCTTATGCTACTCTTACACACAGGTTCGCCGAGCCCCAGCTCGCGGTCGAGTATGGGAGCTCCGGCGTGGACGCGTCCAAGTATGGGTAAGCAAGTCTCGTCACTGGCCCTACTTTGGCTCATCCTCCTCCTCCTCCCTTTCCCTGGCAAATAAGCAGAGCACTAAAGCACGACACGTTTATTTTCGCAGGCCAACTTCCCCCACGCCCCCTGGCGCGTTCCAGCTGGAGATGGCTCTGATGCAGCACAGCTTGGCCGAGCCCGAAACGGTCACCTCGGACCTGCATGCCCTGAACCTCAACGTGACGGTCCCGTACCTCGACGGCAAGCCCGCTACTACCGGCAAACTCCCTGTCTTTGTGTGGCTCCACGGCGGAGGCTTTGTGAGCGGCTCTACGAGCTGGCCGCAGTACGACATGACCAACATGGTGAAGCTGTCGGCGCAGAAGGGCCTCCCGATCATTGGCGTCACTGTTGGGTAAGGCTTGTAAAAATCCAACTCTTCGTCCGTTCCTCTGACAAGCTGTCTTAGCTTTCGGCTTGGAGTCCTTGGATTTTTGACCTCGAAAGAACTCCGGGATGCTGGCTGCACAACGAACAACCAGCTAAGAGACCAGATTGCCGCCCTCGACTGGATTCGGAATAACATTGGCGGTTTCGGAGGTGATGCAGATAACATCACTCTAGGAGGAGAGAGTACTGGTGCAGGTATGCCTATCCAATATCTGAGAACAGCATCCACCATTTACCCTGGTTCTCTTACTGTCAGATACCCTTTGTATCATGACTTATATTTGCCACGGAAGAGAATGTTGGGTCTCGGGCAAGATAGACTGACACGCGTTTGAAACTCCGAATAGTCGAGGTTGGACTGCACCTGCAGAGCAAGAGGCCACTCTTCGCCCGGGCCTTCATGAGTGGCGGGTCATCCCTGCTGATGCCACCTACCACCCCCGAGACGCAAGAGGGCGTATATCAACAAGTCGTCCAGGCGCTGGGCTTGGAAGCGGCCTCGGCCGAGGAGAGGGTCCGCGCCCTGATGGCCATGCCGCTCGCGGATCTCATGGCAAAGCTGGTAGCGCCGCTCCCCTTCAGGCCGATTGTGGATGGCGACGTTCTCACGCATGCCGTCACGTATTCCACGGTCTCGAACGGAGATTCCACGGACATCCCAGCTCGGGGCTGGCTGAAGGGCCTGATGGTGGGAGATTGCCAATTCGATGTGAGCCTGCACTGTTACCTTTTTACACGTTTGTCCCATGCGCACGAATTACATTAGGCTTGCACTTCTACTGCAAAGTAACGGCCGGGCTCGGCTTTCGTGATCATGACGGACGGAATGTTTTGTGGCTAACAATGGGTCCGGGGACAAAGGGTTCGAGCATGGCCTTCTTTTTCAGCCACAAAAAAGCAGGCATCGCTCAAACCTTCCCAGCGCACATCCGACAGTCCTTCAAGAATGACAAGAACGAGTCGCTGGTCGAACAACTCCTCCAAGCATATGGATTCACACCCACCCTCGCCGACGACGACGAGGCCGGCTTCAGAGCGTACCTGCACTTCCTCAACGACATTTCGTTTTACGCAGCAACGATCGCCTTTGCTCGGGGCTGGGTCAGCAGCAGCAGCGGTAGCTGCCACGCCTTCTTCATCAACGAGGGGAACCCTGGGAAGGGCATGTTCAAGGGCGAGGCCACGCACATCATGGACGTCATGATGCTATTCCAGAACCTCAGCGGACAGTTCCCGCCCGCGCTGGCGGCGAGCGCGGAGCAGTTTGCGACGGACTGCTTCATGTTCATGCACGGCGGGGAGGAGGGGCCGTGGCCAAGCTGCTCCTCCAGCGCGCAGGGCAGCCTGTGCGCAAAGGTGTATGGGCCGTCGTCGTGGCAGGCGGGTGCGGCACCCGTGTCCAGGGTTGTTGATGACATGCTTGCACCCGAGTCGGGCCGGCGTCGGGTGATGATTGATCTTGGGGACCGGATTGGGTATGATGAGCTGGCGCAGGCTGTTGCGGCTTTCAATGCCTCTTGAACTATGAGATTTGACGGTGAATCGAATTCAGATCTGCATGACCGTCATCGCTCAATCAGTATCACCGTCGATTGTCTGAGTTGGCAATAATAGAGCGTTCACGATTCGTGGGACATTACGCGATATGATAATGACTACCAAAATATATTGTGTGCGTAGCCTTTTGTGGATATATGTTAGTAGTCAGGGTAGAACGAGTTTTGAACGGGTGTTGCTAGCGATGCTGTACTATTCACTTGTTTAAGGAATCATAGCCCAGAGTTAGGTAATTGTATTGTAATATTTCTACACGTCAGTAAAATTCGAAGCCTTGGGTTATTTGAAAACTGATCAATGAATTCAATGCACAATTGCGGGTTTTCGATGTATAAGAAGAAAATAAATATCGAAGTGACCAACCAAGAATAACATAAAAAAGATGAAAAAAGTATTTACTTGGATGACAAAATGATTCAAGCTTGCACGCACACTTTTTGATTACAGGGCAGCATACAAATCAATAAACACATTTTGCAGCTTCCCAAACCTGGCACATCACCTGACTTAACAAGTCCCGGCCTCGGTAATATTACACGATTTATTGGGATTATTAGCCTGTCTTGAGGATATGAGAGCCTAACTTAAAGGTTGGCGAAAGTCACGAGGATAGATGCATGCACGGGCAGCTCTCACGTGTAGATAAGTACAGACAAGCACCTGCTTAAACGAGAGCTTCCTCCACAATGTACAGTGAAATGCGTGAATTTATTGCGATGCATATGGATTGAACTCGTCCCCCCCCAATGCATGGGACAGATACCTTACACATGTAGGTGAAAATACTGACAAAGAGTTAGTGCAAGGACTGCGAACCTCCACACGGGCGAATCTCCAGACAAGTCAACCATCGACTCCGATCCGTGCAATCAATTCCCCCTAAGCCGCGACTGGGGCAGTTCGGTAGTACTGCTTGAAATCGTGCCGCAGCGCCAGCGAGCCCTGCAAAAACAAAATCAGTATCGCGTTCCCGTAGACAGCCCAGCTAGCTGGACTTGGTACACCAGGTACGCCAGGGAGGGTGTACTACTCACCGTAACCAGGCTTCTGGAAAACTCCTTGTCGTGCTCCGCCTTGCGCACCACGTCGAAGAAGGGATCCGTCGCGATCGTCTCCTCAGGGCTCTTCTCCCAGAGGCGCTTGAAGTTGCCGGTCGATATGGGGTCCACGATGGTGTTGTACTTTTCTCGGCGCATCTCGCTGTACTTGTCGAGAATGTCGTCGTCTGCGACCCCGTGGTGGATGCCGCTCAGGCAGTCGTACAGGCCCCCAACGTCGGCGATGCCGCCCGTGAGACCCATGCCGCCGCTTTTTTCCGGATGGTGTCAGTCTAATGCGAGTTGCAACACACGTAGGTCCGAGGTGGCAAAATCTCAACTGCGAGGGGAGGGAGAAAAACCTACAATGGGTTGCAGAGGTGAGCAGCGTCTCCGGCGAGGAGGAAGCGGCCGACGCGCATCTTCTCGGCGAGGCGCTGGTGGATCTTGTACGGGCCGACGTTGGTGACCCTGAACTTGTCCGGGTCGGGGCTTCCCGGGAGTATCTCCTTGTAGCGCATCGGCAGGCGCTGCTCGTACTCCGCCTTTGTGAGGTTCGGCACGTCGCCATAGGTGACGCGCCACATGCCATCCTTGGTGATCTTGGCCGCCATGTACCAGTTCTCGGGGTGGATGATGAAGTTGGCGTCCTCGTACCCGAACTGCTCAAAATCGTAGTACACCTGTGCGGAGAAAGGGGAAATGTGAGCTTACGACCAATCCTGCAAGGCTTGTTCACCGCCGTATTCATGATAGGAAGGACACTCACGTTGGTGGCAATGATCTGCTTGTCCCACGTCCAGCCCGGGAACTCCGTGTCGCCGAACAGGGAGCGGCGAATCTGGCTGCTGGCGCCGTCGCAGCCGACAATGTAATCAGCGTCCAGCCGCGCCTCCTTCTGGTCGGCTCCGACCTTAACATCAACCCAGGCCTTTCCATCGCCCTGCCCCAGGCCGGTGACGAGGTGATGCAGCTTGATGGCGACGCCAGCCGCTGTGGCCTGCTCGCTGAGTATCTCTACGACCCGACCGAGCGGCAGGCAGACCATGCGGAGGGGGTCCGACTCTGGCGTGTCGGTGTTGTTGATGCCCGTAACGCGCTTGCCATCAAACTTGCGCCAGCAGAGGCTTCCCGGCATAAAGCCCTCCTCCTTGATCTGGGCGAGCACCCCCGCACGTTCGAGCTCCACGTTGGAGGGCGCGGCATAGTGGCAGGCGCGCGGCTGGGTGTCGAGTTCTTCGGCGCCGTCGAGGACCGTGACGTCGATGCCGTCCTTGGCGAGCATGAGCGCGAGGAGGAGGCCGCATGGGCCGGCCCCAGTAATGATTACCTGCAGTCGTTGCAGAGAGGCAAAAATGTCAACTCGATTTCCATATTCCCTACCCGTCCTGGCGGTCATAAAATTCCAGTGTGCGTACCTTCATATTGGCGGAGGTCTTGACTAATGCCAGGGTGTTCGTGTCTCGTCAATCATTCGCGTAAACACACTTGATTCTTTGACGATCAACAAAGTCTCTCCGATGGATGTCTTTCTGTCTCTCGATTCCCCCACCCCCACATTATGGACGGGAGTGTGCGAGCTATCATGTGGAGGCAACCTGTCTGCATCACCGACCCCGACTTGCAGAGTGCTTGCTCCACATGCCACAACGAACCGACTGCTTCCCTGATGCTCTTCTCGACTCAAACAACGGCTCAGTGCTCGAGTGGCGAGCCAGTCAGGGCCCGCTCCCCTGTCAGCAACCGCAAATCCCAGACCCTGCTCGTTGGAGGCCAAAACATGGGGCACATCACGTCATCACGTCAACCTCGAGAGGGTTGGCAGTGCTCCAATTCTCTTTGGCATTCCCTGTCGGGTGTATGTGGGGTGAACCCCCACATAGTTTCATCGATGGAGTAGATGTGGTGATACAGTGGCACATGCCACATTCTCCTGTTCCCACGCAACTACATCGCGGGCAAAATCAGACGGCGACCAAGTTGCCCAGACCAGGTCACGATACGCCTTTGCACCCGTGACAAGAACCAGCGACTCACATCTCCAGGACCCTTCTCCGGAAACCCGTCCGCTCCTGTTGTCCATCTCGTCCATTCGACCTCGTTTTGCGTCCACAAAGAGCTCCCGACTTTTGCGAGACGAAATGTCGACCCCACTTACCGTTGGCGTCATAGGCCCGGCTGGCTTCACGGGCTCACATGTGTGTGTCGAGTTATTGGAGAGAGGACACACAGTCGTTGGCATCTCTCGCCATCCCGAGAAATTAGGCTCACACACCAACTATGTCGCCAGGCCTGTCGACGTTGAGAAATTGAGCATCGCCGAGCTCGCAGACGCTTTCCGCGGTCTGGATGTCCTTATCAGCTGCTATGGGCCTCATACAGCTGGAGCAGGAGGGCCGCTTTATAGTGAGTGCACTCCTGAATATTCAACAAAGAACCAAAAATAGCATATGGCACATACCCTCATCCAGATCGGACAGCTGATTTATATATACGCGTATGCAGAGCCATTCGTCGAGGTCGTCCGACGCCTGGTCCTGGCGGTGAAAGAGGTCAAGGACCTGTACTTTGTCTTCATCGGCGGCGCCGGCAGCCTGCACGTTCCCGGGACCACGGGTGTCTGCGCGGCCGACCACCCGGACTTTTTCGCCGCGTACCGCCGCGGCGTTGCCGACAGCGAGGCCCACACAACCTACATGGAGGAGCGGCTGAGCCATATGGGCGCCGTGCTGCGGAGGTTCCGCGACGCGCGCCTGGCCGCCCGCCGTGGCAAGGCCACCGACGAGACGCGTGCCTACATCGCGGCGCACGAGGAGAAGGCCGAGTCGAGCGACCACGCGTTTGACTTTATCCAGGCCGCTAGGACCGTCTTCATGTTCTTCGACGGCAACACATCCTTCTCCTGGACGTTTGTGTCGCCTCCGCCGCTGTACCGGCCCGGAACGCGCACCGGAAGCTACGAGGTCGCGGTCGACGACCTGCCGCTCGTCGGCCCCCAGACTACCGACAACCTGTTCGAGGGTCGTCTGACTGGCATCACGGCGCCGGATCTGGCGATTGCTGTGGCTGACGAGGCAGAGCGCAGGGCGTATAAAGGATTGCACTGGACGGCGTCTGCTGACCTGTCTGATGACAAGCCGGCGTCCAGCTACAAGAGTCTAGACCAAATCAGAAAGTCATGATGTGACGTGGAGCAGGTAAAAGTACGTACCGGTGCTCCTGGAGCAGCTGAACCATCATTTGGAGCACCCATTCGAGCATATAAACAGAGCTTCAGAGCCCTCATACACTCTTTAGATTTCCTCCTTTTCAGAATCAGACGGCTGTCAATAAACCCATCCGAATCATCCATCTCATGCTCTTCGATTCCAAAACCTTTGTTTCTACATAGCGTCACAATCTTCAATCGGATTCCGAGCAGTGTCTTTTTATTGATACATGCAAGTTGATCAGCGACCACTTCAGCTGTCTGATATGAAATGACGTTTCAGCTAGGCGCTGTGGCCAGAAGCCTTTTGATGTGATCTGGATAGACGTCGTTGGCGTATAGCGTGGTGTTTGGCAGTTTGGTGGCCAGGTTGAAGGCCATAGGATAACCCATAGCCCCCAACCCGATAAAGCCAATCGCTCTGGCGCCGTCGGCCATGTCGTACAAAGCTGGCTGTGCGAGTTGCTTCCTGGAATCGTGGCGTGTGGTAGGTCTCGTAGCCTCAAGAAATATCCTGTTACTTTTTGTACAGTACTGAGGGATGTATGCAACTTGTTGCACATATCACTAGCAGATCAATGGAAATATAAGTATGCACTAGGAGCACACATCTATTCGTGGCGGAGAGGCTTGGCTTGCGGGAATGATGACCCTAGTACTACAAAGCATACCACTTGCCCACAGAGTTCTGCCCATCCACATAGCCACGGAGAAGTCCTGATTGGAAAACTTGTCAGTAATAGGTATGCTCTCAGTCCCGCCGGAGACGGAGGGGAAGCACTAGTACTAATTCGCCTTGAGGCCGAGTCGGGTGTAAGAGGGGGTCGACCAAGCTCCCGCAGTGTGGCAAGTGCCTCCGCAGCCGATGCGACAATATAACCTGCTACTGGAAAATCGCAAAAGTCAGGCATCAAGTGTCTAGACTTTCCTCGTTGATAGGAGCTCAAGCAACGCAACACCCCAATTATCCCCCCACCCACCACGAGCCATGGAGCAAAATTTTGGATTCATAGATGAGATCATACATTTCCTGAATTCTCAGTATAGTTGTACGCGGCTAACTTATTATGGTTGGGTTATGTGATCTACCACTTTATCTACCGTATGGCCTACCTGTTACAAATAGTGGCCTATGTGAGGTACTAGCACTGTACTGGTACGCACTTATTTTTATGCCTTTATACCCTTACGGCTACGGTACATATAACACTTCGTTTACCTCATCCCTGACCTGATCCTTCGGCCATAATAATGTGCTACCCTTGGCTCAACTAATCCTGTCGGCTGGGTCGTCAAACGGGGGTCGGATAGTAACACTTAGGGCTTCACCGTACTACGCCGCTGTAGCATAACCCTGAAGGCTATCCCTAGCATGTTGCAACCGGCAGACGAGGTCCTTTAAAACACATGACCCCGATAGTCTAGCATTTTTTGATTATCTAGCTCAAGAGTCTGGGATTGCGTGCCAAGTCGGTATTTGCGGCTTTCGATCAGAGCTAATACGAGGCCGCATAGCAGGCCGCCCATAGAATCTCCACGGCCCGGACGAATCCGCGTCCGCTTTTATTTCTAAGCACCGCGCTCACGTAACCGCATTTCTACCTGTAATCCCTGTAATCCCTGCAATCGCTCCACGCCCCGCCCACTGGCATAGTTCGGGGCGCTGGCACACGTTTAGTCATGCCCGCTGCGGTGCTGTCCGATAGCCACTTGGCTCTGGAATGTTTCTACTTGCAACGATTAGCGCGACACATCGGGGACTTTTCGACGGCCGGGGACGGTGAGACAAGGGACCGAGGCCTTATATAAACGTGCATCTAAGTCCTCTTACATCGGTCTATCCTCTCCAATTCCATTGTCAAAGACAACTTGCTGGACTTTTTTCCTGTGTGTTCTGCTAGCCACCTGTCTCCCTCCATTCAACCTTCTTGCTCGTTATTCTGACCCCAACACTCAGCATCCGCACCTCCTTCCAACTACAATTATACTAGCAAAAGTCGGACATCTTTCCCTTTCGCAAGCATGAAGGTTGCTATCCTCGGAGCTACCGGCAAAACGGGCCAATCTATTGTCGACGCCTTGCTGGAAAGCGAGATAGAATTTGTGAGTCCAGCCCAAACGTTCCATATGATATGCGGTTTCCGGCTTCCTTATCCATAACTATGCGCTACTCAGCATTACAAGGCACAAACAGATCCTGCCAGCAAGAGAAAGCACCGCTCGCTAATTTACCGCAGGAAATCACCGCCCTGACTCGCTCGACGTCCCTCGACAAGCCTGAGACCCAAAATTTGCGCAACCGCGGCGTTAAGACGGTCGCCGTGGACCTGTCGTCGCTGCCCGCATCGCCTACTTCACACGGTGGTAAACCTGCCGCCGCGGACCCGGGGCTTGTACGCCTCCTGACCAGCATCGATGTTGTCATATCCACGACCTTTTTCATGAACCTAGGCGAGCAGGTCCCACTTGTTGACGCGGCCAAGGCAGCCGGTGTGGCCCGGTTTATACCGTGTAACTTCCAGACTGTAGCGCCCAGGGGGGTTATGGCGCTGTCTGATGCGGTGAGTCGGGGTTTTAGTCGCGTAGAATTCTTTGTGTCAGCTGTGTCGCTGTCAACTGTTGCTCTTTGTGTTGTCGACACAGCTTATTTCGTGTGTCCGACTGACTTCCCGGCTGTGATGCTCACATCCTAAGCACCCCTCGTTCTCATGCCCATTGTAAACATAACTCGACTAATACACTAACACACGTCCTAACTCACAGAAATACGCCATCCTCGATCACATCCAACGCGTCCGTCAGCCCTACACCGTGATTGAAGTCGGGTGGTGGTACCAGCTCTCCCTCCCGCGCGTGCCCTCAGGCCGGCTCAACGGGAACCTCGAGCGCGAGCTCACGGGCACTGGCACCAGCAACACGAGAAGTCTCATTTACTTGCCCGCAGGCGAAGTCATCGCAGGGGGCAGAGTTCCTTCGGCCATGACGGACCTGCGCGACGTCGGGCGCTTCGTCGCGCTCATTGTGGCGGACGATAGGACGGTCAACAAAACTGTGTTTGCGTGGGGCGAGGTTGCGACGCAGACAGAAGTCGGCGAGATGGTGGAGAGGCTGGCCGGCGAAGCGCCGGCGTGGACGGAGGTGGGTTGTTTATTTTTTTCTTTGCTTCGTGCTGCTCACTTCTTTCCAATTCTTCTCGATTTCCCGGCTCTTGCTAACGAAACCCTAGCTCTCCGCCGATGCCCTTGACGCGCGCATCGCCCAGCTCCCCGCAGAGCAGCAGCACGGTGTCAACTTCTCGCTGGTTTCGCCTGAATACCAGCGCTCGTGGGGCGCCCGGGGCGATAACACCCCAGAAAACGCAAAGTACCTGGGCTTCCTGTCCGCGCGAGAGCTGTACCCGGACTTCAAGCCTATTTCGCTCGAAGGCTTTGTGCGCGAGGCACTTGAGGCTGGTGCTACCGCAGCTAAGTAACTCATGTTCTGTGGGAGAAGGAGTGCTGTCGTGCGGATGATGCTCATGGGTTTTATGCTATCCGGGCCTCATGGCTCGCCAAAACGGTTGACCTCTCGTGGCTGAATCCTATATTTATATTCCTCGAGCCAATATTCAGTTACCTGCCGTGTATTCCAACTAGATCTTGTCAATAGCTGGACACTCCATAATTTATCTTACTACGGTTGCGGGTTGTTTCCCACGTACAATGTAAATGAGATAGCTTGAATGGTCCAAACCGACGCGAAATCTCAGTAGTCAGCTAAGTTATATATTAAGCTTAGCCATAGTTAGATACGCCCAGCTATGAGGTAGGCTTGGCTTAGTCGAAGCTCAGGCTGTCGGAGGAGATAGGCATTTGCGTGACTGAGTGTGCCGTCAGATAGCAATTATTATTGACATCCTATTCACTAGCACAATAATGCAAAGACTTAGAGCCCAACGGCCGCTGGGCGTGCCACTAGCCTCGTGGAAAAACGTCATCCACGCCCGTTGATCTTCTTCAGCTGCCTCGTGCAAACGGCGGGGTCAACTAGTCCATGGGTATTATAAGTAAAGACGTAACGAGATCATGTAGTTGCTAGCTCCTGCAGAGGGAACCAGCCTTGCGGAGAACCGTGGCATCGGGGCATCGGCAAGCATTCCTCCCTCGCCTCTGTCCCACCAAGCCGACCTCCACCTTCCCCCACCCCCACATTCATCTTCAATCCGGCTCGGGTCACGACTCACAGCCTACGCTAGTGTAGTCAGTCGAGAGCCAACGGGATATTTAGAACATCGCTAGTCTTGAGCTGCCTGTTATAACGCCTTTAGAGAGCATCGCCGTCGCACCACCACATAGCTCAGCCAAGATGACTTCCACCCTGCCAGAAAACACCTACACCAGTTCCGAGTACGAAGATGCCCATCGAGCGACATTTGCCCTGCCCACTGCCAATCCCATCAAGCAGGTCCTACCACCTGGGCTGACCAGAGCGCAATTCGATGAGGCTGTGCAGGATCTCGTCTGTGCCGTCGGAAAAGGCGCAGTCTTTGTCGGCGAAGCATTGGCACATTACGTCGACCCCTATGAGGTCTACGTGCAGGATGAGGGCAGGCGGAAAGTGCCAAGCGCGGCCGTCTGGTGAGGATCTAAAACCCAACATCATCGGGGTCTCGTCTCTGACTCGGGCATAATCGTAGTCCTGCCTCAACAGGGGAACTCGAGAACGTCCTCAAGGTTGCAAACAAGCACAATCTCCCGCTCTGGACCTTCTCCAGAGGCAAGAACCTCGGGTAAGCAAGCTCCTGGTTAGATCAGACCCTACAGAATATAAGACGATTTTCTGATGCTATTCGCTTCCAGATACGGCGGGCCGGCTCCTCGTTTGAGCGGCTCGGTCGCTCTGGACCTGCACCATATGAACAAAATCATCGAGGTGAATGATGAGCTCTGCTACGCTGTCGTTGAGCCTGGAGTCACGTTCCACGACCTCTACCAGTACTGCGTGGAGCACAAGAAGAAGGTCTGGCCGAGCACGGCCTCAATTGGATGGGGAAGTGTGATGGGCAACGTAAGTGACCAAATCCCTGCTGAGCTCGGAGGGGGTCTCTCTCTTCTCTTCCACCTACTTTCTTGGTCCGTTTTGCTGACCGGAACCCGCGCAGACCCTTGACCGAGGCACGGGTTTCGCTGCGCTGTCAAACCACCACCAGGCCATGGCCGGTATCGAGGTCATGCTGGCTGACGGCGACACTGTCCGGACCGGTCAATTTGGTATCAGCAACTCACCATCGGCCTTCATCTCAAAGTTCACATTCGGCCCGTCGATCGAGGGGCTCTTCCTGCAGAGCAACCTGGGCGTGGTAACCAAGATGAGCATCTGGCTGCAGCCGCAGCCGAGCGCCTTCATGTCGTGCTCCTTCTCCGTCCCAGAGCTGGAGGACATTGAGCCCCTAGTTGACGCGTTTGCCGTGATGCGCCAGAATGGAGTCATCCCCAACTGCGTCTGGGTCTCCAATGTCGTCGAGGGGTTCTGCATCCGAGGTGTGCGTAAGGACTTTTGGCCCGGACCAGGCCCAATCCCAGACTGGCGCGTAAAGGAGCTGCAGAAGGAATTCGGCATTGGCTATTGGACGGCAAGATTTGGCCTCTACGGGCCCAAGAGAGTCGTTCAAGCCCACTTTGACGAGGCGAAAGAGATGCTCTGCCAGACAGTGCCCCAGGGCGAGCTCACGGGACACCTTTTCGCCGGCGAAAAGGGGGCTCTGCTCGACGCCGCCTCGGTCCCGCTGGAGCACGGAAACGTGCTGGCCTGCGTGCCGTCGCTCATCAGCCTCCCGCTCATGAGCTGGCCAGTCACAAACGACAAGGGGAAGCCCGCCCACGGCGACTACGCACCCATCATACCGGCGCAGGGCAAGCGGGTGCTCGACTGGGTGCGGGTGTCCAAGCCCGCCTACGAGGCGGCCGGGCTGGAGCTCATGACCGACTTCTTCATGCACGAAAAGCACATTATCCTGACGAGCATGTACACGTACGACCAGCAGGACCCAGTCCAGCGCCACAACGTGCACCAGCTGTACTACGCGCTCCACGAGGAGGCCAAGGCCAAGGGCTACGGAATGTTCCGTGGCAACATCCAACACATGGGTATGTGGTGCACATGTCGTTCTCCGCCCCTATCCCTCAGCTGAAGGTCATTGTTTGCCACCATTTTTGCTAACAGGCACACACCTCTATGCACAGACGAAATCGCCAGCTTGAATGACTTTAACAACCATGCGTATATGCGACTCATCCAGAAGATCAAGGTAAGTATCGATACGTCGTCGTACTCCACTCAGTACGCGTAGAAGGCAGCTGACACAACGTTTGAAAGAATGCCGTCGATCCCAACGGAGTGCTCTCGCCTGGGAAGCAAGGGATCTGGCCACAGAAATATGCCGAGTTCCGAGATCCCGGCACCAGCGCGAGTGGGAATTAGGCGTAGGTATCATATCAGATGGGGGCAAACAGTCTAGAAAATCGGGTATTAACTCCCAGGATCGGAAGTTAGTACGAACTAGATTGCTTTTGTTATGCGAGTCGGCATAGATGCTCTCCTACGTGTTTCCCCTTCACTTGAGGTGTTTTTGCGAGCAGTAGAGCGGCGTACATGTATAAGCTACAAGAAGCTGCTGGGCCATTTACCCTTATAATTGCGATTATGACGACCGCGGGGGCGGGGAACTGGCCAACGATGTCAAGACGCCCGACGCAAGCTCGACGCGGAAGCTAACAGCGCCCGGCGGCAAGGACTTTGACGAGGAAGTCTTACCGCCGGGTTCTGCTGCGGCAAAGACACCTCGCCACCAGCACCATCAACACCATAACCTCCTCAGCGTCGTGGCGAGCCGCGAGATTGACATTGCAAACGAGTTGTGTGCCGAGGGAGCGGGGGGCGGCGGACGGACCGGAGAGGGGGTATTACCAGCCGCCTGCGTGGAATCGTGCTGTTGGGCCGTTTTCCCGCACGTGAGTAGACTGCTTTGATGAGCATGTGCCTTCGCGACCAAGTGCTTTGTCCTCGATTATGAAGCAACCACTTTCTCTCGTGCTCTCCACATCGGCTTTTAGGCTTGGGATTTGACCGACCCAGTGGACAGATGCCGCGTTACGCATGCCCTGGATCATCGGCCGTTGTAGTAGCAGGCTCATCCCTTCTCTGTATCCAACCCTCATCCCAACAGAGCAAGCATTCTGCTGCTGCTATCCGAGTGAGACCTCGGCGGCCAGTCTCAAGAATGTGTCCCGGCAGTTCGATTGTCTTATTGCCAAAGCCCTCTAACTGCCTTCGCTGCCCAGCTCGGGCAGCGCAAAGAGTTCGACGCTGGACACCACTTCGATCGCAGACACACAGCACAACAGAACGCGACGACGGCCGTCCAGAAGTATCGCATCACGACATAGAGCAGTGCGAGAAGGACTCGGCTGTCTAGTATTTGGCGCCGATAGGCGGCTGCAAGACGGGCCTGTGAGTTCCCAGCGCTGTCGTTGACGTGCTCGACAGCGCTCAACCTGGAAGGGCTTTTGCTTCGAGCAGACGTGTGATTATTAGCTCTCTCGCAATGTCGTGTGCAAACTGTAAGTTTGTTCTCGGCCATTGCCTGGACTGATACAAGACTCGTCTAGTGTAGTTAATGTTTCAAGCACGAGATGAGATAACTACATAATTCTCTCGAGGGCCATCGCCGTTCTTGTGTCAATGAAACTCGCCCCCGCGGCTTAAAGTACACAATTCGATACAAAGCGGTGGCATTGTAACTATATTTTGTGCCTGATAAGCACGCCAAGAACAGACCTGCTGGTAGTGTGTATTGTCGCAATACATGAGGCTGAAAGCAGCTACACTTCATGTCGGACCGACATGCTTTGACAGTTTGCCCTTGCTGACGTCGAGGGTTCCTGGTTGATGCGAAATCAAGGTTTTTCATCCGATACACTGACACTGCAGGGCTCCTTGCGCACGGCGATCCCGCATCCATTCTGGCGGGAACCGCAGCAGCATGGAGGGCTTTGTACGAGCCGCCGATCCATGATTGAAAGGCATAATGACGCGGGGTCTTGGCGCTTTTCCCTTCTTTGTTTAACACTTTCAGATGCGGCACCGAGCTCATTGGCCTTGGTGTGGTTTTCCCCTTGGCCCTACGGACCCTCTTCTTTGGGTGTCATACAGGGGGTGGGGCTAAAAAAACCCAGGACATCAATGCTCACGAATCGCCGCATTAATATCTGTTTTATTTTGGCACCCTCGCCCGACATGTATAGCTAGCAGCGACTAATTAGCCCTACGAGGATGGAAATAGCAGAATGGTGACCGGAAATGGGCAGATCGTGCTCGTCGTTAACCAGGGGCCTCGACAAGCTCGCGCGATTTGGTAGCAGTGCTCCTCGGCAACAGTCAATGGACATGTACAGGGGTAGAGCGTTGTTATGAAGAGAGAACTTGCATATCGAAATACACCATGGACATACAGTATATATTGAGTGGCTGATCCCGAGTTTGCAAGAGTCGAATTCATACAAAGCCATCAGCAGTTGCTCATCACCACCAGACCTACCCCTGCAACACTCCCGTCGCCACTATGTTGCCTAACTTTAAGCTCGCCGCCATTCTGGCGGCCCTTCCAGCCCTTACTGCCGCCTCGCCGACCTCGGCCGGAGCTCGCCGCCAGGCCGGCGAGGACGGCCCATTCTTATCGAAGCGGATCATTAACGGCACCAATGCTGCCTCAGGCGAATTTCCCTACATGATCAGCCTGATCAAGGATGGCGGGCACCTATGTGGCGGCGTCCTGCTCGATGCCAGGACCGTCCTCACGGCCGCCAACTGTTCCAGGTTCGTGAATAGAAGGATTCACAGCATTCGGGCTGGCTCGCTGGACCGGGACTCTGGCGGCACGGTGGTCGGAGTCATCGGGGTTGTCACGCACCCGGGCTTGAACGGTCTCGATGTCGACGTGGCGCTGTGGTATCTCGAGACACCGCTTGAGGCAAGCTCAACAATTGGCTATGCCGTCCTGCCTGCTCAAGGCTCCGATCCCGTCGTCGGCGCACTAACCACTGTTGCCGGATGGTAAGTGTACACTAGATGACCCCCCTAGAGCGAGTCTCCTCACTGACACAACTTCCCACACTCAGGGGACGCACCGCTACCAAGGAAACGTCCACCACGCTGCAAAAGGTCGAGATCCCCGTCTCGGACCGCGCGGCCTGCGCCGCCGTGTACGCCGAGGACCCGGACGTCTCCGGTGTCTTCGAGACCGACTTCTGCGCGAGCCTGCCCGAGGGCGGCAAGGGCGCGTGTGGAGACGACATTGGCGGCCCGGCTGTCGACACCGCGTCCGGGACTCTGATCGGCCTCTGGTCGTGGAGCGTCGGGTGCACCGTGCCCACGCTCCCTGGCGTGTTTGCGCGCGTGGGTCTGGTTGTCGACTGGATCAACCAGAACAGGTTCGAGAACAGGTTCAAGAACGGATCAGGATCGGGGATCTAGGTTATGAAGCGCGCACCTTGGAAATAGTAGCTTTTTGGACTGGGTTGTTGTTTTGAGACGCGAGGGCGGTTGTTTGGCAGCATCGGAGTTTGGATTCTTTTCAATTTGCTTGATAGACACGACATTTTTTTTCTTCCTCCACGCCATGTTTGTTCATCTAGAGCAGATGCCTTAAGGCCCATGTCAACATCCAGGACATCAGCCGCTGAGTGACGTCTCAATTTGACAGTGGAACACAATGCATTTATTCTTGCGCAATAATTCAGATGTGCTCACAATGACGAAAGCTGGGCATTTGCAACCAGGCTTGGAGCGGGTTGGTTGAAATTCCCCCCATAATTGTAATCAAAGGACAACCCCTCTTTCCACACAATCACAGGTGGAAAAGTCTTGAAAGCTGTCGAATCCCGCCCGCTTCTTACTACAAGAACAATGAGCTGCGACACGTCGATCGTACCGTTTGAGGGTCTTAGCGTGCCGCAGTAGCAAAGGATGGTTTCGAAAGGCCGCAGTTCCTATCAGCTGCAACCCTAGCTCTCCGGGATGAGGGGTGGCGCACGCAATCCCGAAGACACGGATTCTCCACCGCCGCCGGGCCGCACAACTCGCCGTGTCCGGGACTGGGTGGAGAGTTTCGAAACAGGGGGCTGCTACACACCGCACGGGGCCTCCCGTCCGAGTCGTGCTGCGCATCGTCGTTCTCTGGGGCAGTCTCTTCAGTGGATTAGGCCACAGAAAACGAAACGGTGAGCGTGCAAGAAACATGCAGCCTCTGCTATATGGCATGGGAACGTCTGAACTCTGTTTCAATATGCTGATCGATGGAGCAAGAAAGAATGAGGCGAACACCGCCGTTGGGTCCCATCCGTTGGACTTTTGAGTAAACATTTATAAATACTCGACTGACATGAGCTTGCTTGAAAGTCTAATCTGTGCTAGCAGAAGCATCCGGACATCGTCGTAAATCACAATTACGCGCCAACAAAACCCATAGACGTCAATCACACACCAAGATACAAAAACAATAATCTCCGCGTCTCCACGAGTCTTCTCAGACACAGACATAAATCCGTCAAGATGATCACAATCACCAACTTCCTCCTCACAATCCTCGCCGCATCGACAGCGGTTCTCGCCCGGCCGAATCCCCTGACCCCAGATCCGTCCGGCGACAAGAATATCGGCAACGCCGCCGGCGTGCAGTTCATCGGCGGCTCGTGCCTGAGCTCGGCAGACTGCGCGAGCACGTGCTGCGCCAAGCTCAGCGGGGGCGGGATATGTTCGGGCCTGGGCGCGCAGTTCCAGGCTGGGAAGCAGGGCTGCGGGTTCGGCGATGGCGGCGCTGCGCCTCCGTCGTCGGCTCCCTCGGCTGTACCATCACGGCCGGCGCCGCTGCCGACGCAGCCATCTGCTGTACCCGGCGGCCGTGTGGGAGGAGGTGGTTGCAGCGTAAACGCCTCGCTTCCTGGGTCGCAGAATGTAGGGAAGGGGAATGGGTCACAGTTCATCACGGGGCAGTGTCTAAGTGATGCGGATTGCCAATCTGGTGAGTACATTTTTCTGGTCAGACCTTTCCGTGGCCTGGAGACAGGCGATGCTGGTTTGAGACTAATTGCTGACTTGCCTGTCTTCTAGGTTGCTGTGCGAACCCTGCAGGTGTGTGCTCAGCAGTCGCAGTGAAGTTTGACAGCGGGAAGCAAGGCTGCGGGTTCGGCGCTGCATGAGCGCAACATAATCATGTGACTATTCTATGCATTCTATGTCTGGGCGTCGGTGATGTCGTCATTTATCTTTCGAATACCTGCAGTACGAGTTCAATCATGTATACTTGATACTTCCTGAATGTGACTGTTGTTCTGTCGTGTCTGCGCAGCGGTTTTTAACGTCATCCATTTTTCTTTTTCTCCGATGTTTCAATACGGCATGCCATGTTTCTTGAAGTGGCGAGTCTTGGCCCCTTTATCATCCTTGCCACTGCTCTGCAGAGTAATCCCTGGTCCCGGCGTACATGTCGGAGACTTTGACTTCCTGACAGCTCCACCCTACCCTCCACGCGACTCGTCCGTGTTTCAAAAACGTGACAGCGCCAATTCAACGACACACAAGCTACATTGGATGGAAGACAAGAGAGTGTGCAGTCATCCGCTAACGTTTTGATAGCGCCAAGTGCCACAGGTGGCTTCGTCCCATAGAGCACATGATATATGGGATACTCGACGTCACATGATTACTGCCCGTGGCTCCCACGATTATTGCACGTTAAGCTCAAAGGAAGCTGATCCCGAGGATTGGATCGGAATTCGTCCCGATCCTAATTAGAGAAAGCTGAACGGACAAATCGTCCGCATCGAACACGCAGTCGTGGAGAAGAATTATAAAGATACATGTTCGTTAGATAAAGTCAGATAAAGTCAAAAGACTGTGTTGCACAGACTATCAAATAACACGATTCCTTATCCTCATCATCTCCGCCTCGCGGAGGTCGTCTTGCCTAGCTCCAACAAATCTTCATCAAGACCTGCCATACTCGTTGAGCCACTGTTGAGACTGGCCTGAGCTTGTCTCGCGTGGTTTTGTTCTAGGTCCCGCACGTGAGCAATCCACGCTCCAGTTCTAGACTTTGACACCGCCGCCCAGGCTAATGTTGCATTTAATGCCCAGGTCAGGCAGGCCAGGGGTGTCGGGAGTGGTGGTACCGCCGAGCAGACCTGTCACGAGGCTCACAATCAGGTTGACGAGCCCGCCGACCACCCCGCCGACGAGTCCGTCAAGAAGGGGAATGCCGAGAAGACCCTTCTTCTTCTTCAACTTTTCGGCGGCATCTGTGAGGCTGATCTGCTTGGCCTTGACCTGTATAAGGGACGCGCCAATGGCATGTAGTTAGCCACATGTCCTGAGCACGAGTGACGTGGAATTAAAGGACGCAGATGTAGATTATCAGATGACAGGCGTAAGGAAGTAGGGGTGACGCAAATTGATCATGGAAGGCGTATTCGACTTACAGCGCCAACAGCTGTGCAAAGCTGCAACTCCTGACCCTCGGTGATGTCGCCGTCGGCATCACCAAACAGAGGAAGGATGTTGTTGAGGCCCTCCAAGAGGCCCGTGACAGCGCCGAGGCTGGAAAGGATACCCTGTTGTGAGAGAGGGTAAAGTCAGAATGCCGGGTCTTGCAAGTGGTTGTATGGCCAAGGGGGTCACTTACGGGAAGACTTCCCGCCAGGCCCAGCGGGTTGTTCCCGGCGCCTGTGAGCAGACCGGTGGCGGTTCCCAGGGCGACACCAACGTTTCCGAGCTGGCCGAGGAGGTCATTGACCAGGTCAGATACGATTGGGATTTGAAGGCTGCCACCACCAGGCGTCTGAGCCTGAGCTGAGGCGGCAAGGGCGGCGATTGCGAGGGACTTGAAGTGCATTTTGACTTGGTGATATGTCTGACAAATGGCGAACAGGGTGTAAATCTCCAAGAAGCTGTTGCTCTGATGTGTTGATATCGATGATGTGAGATGGTATGTGATGAATGATCCAGGGGGGAAATATCGTGGTACTTATACATTGCTGGACATCTCAGAATCGTCTCGCCGCTCGGGGTTCAGGCTACTTACGGAAAACCTCGTTCACAAGATCCAACTGTTTCTCATCCTAGGCGAGTCTAGCCGCGAATCAATGTCCTAATGAGGTCGATGGTGGTAGCATTCTCCGCATAGTGGCTTGGCAATTCTGAGACCAGAGCTGGACGTAGAAATCAAAAGTCCCACTTGGGGCAAAGGGTCATACGGCAGGTTCCGTGAGACATGAATCCAAGAGAGATCGAGGGTTGGTTTGGGCTAGTAGAGGCGCTTGACATCTTCGGCCCGAGAGCTTAAAAATGCGGATAACGCAAAACATGGCGGGTCAGGCATTACAGGTCTTCAATGGGTGTGCAGTAAAGTGACGACTGGGAAATAACTCAGGATGTACTCTATGGTGACTGAAATAACCGGTTGCGTACCCTAAAAAAGCCTCTACCCCTCCTAAATAGCCCACTAGCTGCGTGAGGTCTTGATAATTCAGGGTGCAACCTCAATCTGTCAAGGCTTGATCTGCCCGGGATAGTCGATACCTATCTCGCCTGGTTTGTTTCGATATGGATGATAGGTCCATCGACGAAATTGAGACGTCAGGGGTCTCAGTCCCTTCCAGATTTATCCCCCACGCTTGACCTAACCAAGGGCGTTGACACAACACTCCCGTTTAGTCCCGCGTGTTACTACGCAGATCGCTGCCTCCGGACGTCAGGGTCAGAGTACCTGCATCGATCTACATGATTGACACAAACAGTGGGCCGTCGCGTCTGAGGTGCTCACTTGCAGATGACCCTCGGGACCTCGGGATATAGGGTGCGGAAGCTTCGGCTAACTTGAACAAGCCGGCCGCGGAAGTTAGTATGTCTCGGCTCCATGCCAAGATAAAGCTGGCATGAGTTCATTCGCAGAACTAGGTCGCATGCGACGTCGCCAAGAGAGCGTTCTGCAGACCCTTCGAGGCATCCTGTGATAGCAAGACAGATACATGTCAGTGACATCAGGTCCGTTCTGAGCGAAGATTGTCCATGAAAATACCCATCGTCACTGCTGACGGCGCATGGGTGTCTGGTCTCGACTTCACAGTCCTCTGGTTGCATCATTTTAAGAACGCAGATTAGGCTTTTCTGGCGGTTGTGTTGTAGACTGCTGAAGTACGATCTAGAGCTGGCCACCGGGGGCAATAACCAACGAAAGATTAGCCGAGCCACTCGGAACACTTACCCGAGCGAGCAAGACAGGGCTGAGCATGCTGCATCGCCTAGTCACTCTGCTGCATAGGGCAATCACCTCGCTGGCCAACACGACATGGACCTAGATTGAGGTGATGGCAATCTGACGGGTTTTCTGTGCCTTCGTCGATACCTATCGCTCTCGCTTTCGCGGAAGGTGCGCGAATCAAGTCCCCGCTCGCTTCATCACTTCAAGGTATGAAATTTCTGCCATCCACTTCATCTTTGAAGCAAGCACGCTGCCTCTCAGGCCCACTGCGAGACACAAGCGACAACTCGGCGTGATGTCTTTTCTTCCACCTCTCAGTCCATCATCGTCGGTCCCTGTGGGAGAGCTTGGCAATACGGCAGCACTGGCGGATGTCCAGAAATCGCCACACATGAGGTCAGTGAAGGAGTTCAAAGTCAGCAAAAGCTAAATAGAGTTCTGTTCGCGAGTCGTACGTAAATCCGCCCTGTATGAGGGCTGGGGACTTGGGGGCCCAGACTGTCAAACTTATGCTCCCGAACTGAGACTCGACTAGCTTGATTCGGCACCCACAGCAGCACTTTCGGCGGAATGAGGCTGCCGGATGAGACATGATTAGATATGGGTGCGAATGTATGCCACTTCAGCCTTGGCACTGGTTGCGTGAGGGTTGTTAAAAATCTAGACTTGGACGGGTTCAACAAGTCCATACTTTGAATGTCTGACAGAAGACCTTGATCGGCCTAAAATGAGATTACCGTTAGGTTGACGAGGCCTTTTCTTAGGCCTTGAGCGCCTGCGCCTCTCGTTGGCGCTTGGTGCTCACGCGTATGCTAGGGCCTTGCTGCATACGAGCCTCTTTTAGATTTTCCGACTTTCGCCTCAGCCTCACTGGGTCTGTCCACCTGCATGATGGTGGTAAGGCACATTGTGTTGCACCAGCATGGCTACGGCTTATCCCGGCATGGGAAAAGTCACCCAATCGCCACCTAGCAATGGCTTGCAGCGTTAGGTTGAGAGCACATGTCAGTGTGGCGGTGTGGCTGAGGCAGCCAAGACCTCAGCCACGCCGTTCAGCACCAGCCAGGATGAGCAGTAACAAATTGCTTCAAAGTCGCTATTTCGCGATATCCCTTAACCCCCAACACGAATAATTCTTACGTTTCGCCAACTGGCTGGACGCAGCAGTGCCACTGGCCAAATCGACTGTTGTGTCGAATTCGGAGACTCGGGAGATCAAACGGGTTGTCCGCCTCCGGACGATCAATCACGAAAATGCCTCTCTTCAGCAAGGCCCGAGACGTAGCGGCGGGGTTCAAGATAGCTGCCACCTCGGTAGCATATGTGGGTAACATTGCCGCTGCGACTTACCGTCGAGGGCGAGATGGAATCTGCAGATTTTGCAACAATCTACAACCAGACGGTCATGAGAATACGTTTGGCCGAGTGGGTGGGGCCTTGCTCCAAAGCGATGCCACACTCGCTGCCCGCAGGACGGAGCTGGGTGCCGTTCCTACACTCGTTCTTAACAACATCCACCCCAAGGATATACTGAAGAGCAGGGAGGTGGATCCGCAGACCGGAGAATATGTCCGTAACTGCAAATACTGCCGTCTGTTGTGCGATATATTCGACCACTTCTTCATCGACGAGTGGATGAGCTGGATCACGGAGACAAAGAATGGCATGCCCGTGAAGGTGGGCCTCATGATACGCCAAGGGATGCCTCTGGTGATCAACTGCTGGGAGTTCGAATATGACAAGTGGTTCAAGACATCGCGGTGCGATCTCGAGCTGTACATGGATCCCATGCCAGCAGCGCTAATTGCTGGAGCGCCTGCCATGGGCCCAGCTGGACGACGACCGGCAGATGTCAGATCAGATGAGTCTATGTGGTTCATCAAGCAAAGCCTCACGCAGTGCTGTCGTGAGCATCCACAGTGCGGGCCGCCAAAGGGTGTGGATTTCGTGCCAACGCGCCTGGTCTACATTGGGAGAGACAATGACTCCCTCCGCCTCCACGAAACGACCGGTGAGGACGCTGGCAGACCTTGGGTGGCGCTGAGTCACTGCTGGGGTGAGAGCACGCCAATGTCATTGACGCAAGAGAACCTGACACGTCTGAAGGAGAAAATCTCATGGTCAGACCTGCCCAATACCTTCAAGGATGCAATCACTCTGGCTCGCCACCTCAGCATTTTCCACATTTGGATCGATTGTCTCTGTATCATTCAGAACTCGGAGAATGGCCTCGACTGGCAACGAGAAGCTGCGCTCATGGGGTCTATATACCAGTACTCCTTTATTGTCATCTGCACTTCCTCATCCAAGAACGCACAAGTCCCCGTACTGAGGCCTAGGGAACAGGACTGGCTGCCGAAACAGTTTGATTTCGAGGTCTCCCCGGGACAAACGATTCCCATCATGGCTCGGAAGCGATCGCTGTTGGCCGCACCACTCGAGCACGGCCTCCTGGAACCACCATTCACCGAAAGCTGGTCGGTACTCAAGCGTATCGGCCCGCTCTACTCCCGAGGCTGGTGCTTCCAGGAGTCGCATCTTGCTGGACGCGTCTTGCACTTTACACCAGGAGCCATCATATTCGAATGCCAGACACATCGACGGTGCGAAGATCAGCTGCCCCCTTATACGTCGACCGCGGCTGGCACGCTTGGCCAGGTCAGCCCGGCTGACCAGTGGCGGTATATTGTAAAGTCGTACACCTCGCGACAGCTCACGCGTGCAAGCGACAAACTCCCCGCAATATCCGGTGCCGCCGATAAGATGCCCCAGCGAGCGACGAGCCGGTACCTTGCTGGGCTCTGGAGCGAGACATTGATCGTGGACCTGACGTGGCAGTTGATGCCGTATGGCGGCTATGACAACCTCGCTTACGGCGAGGGAGACAACCAGCCAGCGCCGACCTGGTCGTGGGCGTCCCTGAAATGGGGTGTCACGTGGGATCGAATCAAGATGAGCGAGGCTATTCTTGTGGCCACGGTGCTGGATGCGCAGACGACCGTGCCTGGCGAGAATCCGTTCGGCGAGGTCACCGGCGGATCAATCACCCTGTCGGGGCGGATGAAATCTTGCCTGCTGACATCAGATTACAGCAGAAAGGAACACTGGCTCTATCAAGACACTGGCAATGGTGCTCCGGGCAAGAAGTTTCACTTTCGAACAGACGGCGTGCTGAGCACCCAACCCTCTGCGCACCTCGGTCCTGAGGGTCACGCCGCTCGACGCGCGCGGCGTGGTCCTTTTCACAACAAGCTCGAAACTACTGCGGATGTCTTCTTCCTGGCCAAGACTTCATGGGCGGCAAACCACTATGTAGGGCTAGTTCTAGGCATCTCGCCAGAGGTGCAGGGTTGCCGGGAACGAGTCGGCCTAGTCTGGAACGTGCCAAACTCATGGTACGAGGCCGGGCAGGATGTCACAGTCAAGATAGTCTGAGCTCTTGATAAAGAGCCACGATTTTTTCTTTCTGACCATCGGCCTCACGGCGGAAGTCTCACTAGCCGAACCTCAACACCAAGCCTGCAGCACTGCGCGAGACGCCTCAGCACCTTCCCGCCGTCACGAGGGCCCTACAACACCGTGTGTTAGTGGATTTTCAACACCATGGGCAGACATATTTCGTGCGGTGTATTGCTAGATCTTTTGAGGTCATTGGCAGAGTGGTTACAGGGCTCCACCCTTACACTTAGCTTTACATATTTACTAAGATAATAACCCCGAAGCCCGACCTACGATTAACCCCAGAGGTCGGATCGTAACAGAGGGCGGAAAGAGCGCGGAACGTCCACGGAAAGGTATTACTACGTAGTCCTTGAATTATTATATTAACCGTCAGAGTTATATCCCCCTAAATCTTAGAGAACCTTCGGTTAGGCCCCAGACTCCGCCTGGTTGAACCCCGGATTAGGGTCGGCCTACCACGAGACTATATTGTTTTACTATATACTGTGACGGGGCAGGTCGGACAGATATCAGGGATTTCCCCAAGTCATTCATATATTTATTAGTTTAGTTTCGACCTCAGGATGATTTTAATAATATGCACGCTACTTAGACACCATCAATTCACATCACAAATTCTACATCATTTTCGAGATCATCAATTCCGCCTTTATTATCATAAAACCTTTTTCCATTCTATTCAGAATACCCTGATAAGAAGAACCCCCAAGAAATCTGCACCTTCAATTCATTGGTAGTGTAGTTGGCTCCCCCACACAAATCTGCCAAGGTGCGCGCACCTTGCGAATCCCCTCACTCTGCGCGTCCCGCGCAGAGTGCAGTACGCCGGACATCCCGCCGACACTGGGCATACGGTAAACTCCTCTTTTGGTTGGTTGGTTTTGGCCACGATCAAAGGAATCCTCACCCGCCCCAGGACAATACTAGGGTTCTGTAGTCCTATACCTACGTTCCCAACGTCGGTCCTAGAGAGAGCCTCTAGACCCACGTGTGACCGGCCCCGGTGGCCCGTGCCCTTCTGCGGAACTACGCGCAATTGAGTTCCGTTCGGAATGACGGCTAGGAACTTCGGTAAATGGACAGTCGGAACCTTGGTTCCTTTCCAAGGCTACCCCGTAGCGCCTTTCATCCTACTTAACTATATTAAAATGTGAAATCTGCATTATCTGCCCATTCCACTTCTATCTGGATACTGAAAGATAGCAATTCCAAACAGCAAAGCCCTCTTTCGTCGCATTTGGGTTCACAAAACAATACTACCATCATAACTATCACGCTCACCATGTCTTCAGGAATTGGTACTGTGCTCCTTAGAAGAGCGACGATTCGTCCTGGCGGGCAACTGCAAAGGCGTCTAGCACGCATGAACCGCCCAGCGCATCACCGCAACAGTAGCAACAGTAGCGGTGACGGACATGGGTCCCGAGCATCGACTGTAAGCAGCAGGGTTCATTCGCCTAGAGCGTATCCCCTAGCTTTCCTCGGGCTCGCCGCCGGGGCCGTCGGCGGCTGGATTTTCGGTGGGCTGGACAAAGATGCAAGGAACAACGCAGGGACAAGGCATCCGCCGTATGCGTCAATCGACGAGATGAAACAGGTGAGTGTAATTCTACGCTAATCCCTGCTAAATAAATACAGACTAACATTCTCGCACTCTTTTTCACTCAGGCCGTCGCTGATATCAAGCAACAACTAGGCGAAGACGCCGTCTCTACTGAGGCCGAGATCCTCCACGCGCATGGCTACTCCGAATGGTCTACAATTAACATAGATAGGCTGCCCGTTGCAGTCGTGTTCCCTAGTTCGACCGAAGAGGTATCAGCTATCGCAAAGATATGCAACAAGTACAATGTGCCAATCAGTAAGTGGTTATGGGACTGTTTGTCTTGTTACACGCTGACTCTGACGGCTGCGTCACTAGTTCCATATTCTGGAGGCTCGAGCGTCGAGGGCAATTTTTCTGCGCCGTTCGGTGGTGTGAGCGTGGATTTTTGCAATATGGGAGACATTATTGAGTTTCGCCCTCAAGAGTAAGTGTGTGCATTCCAAGTCTGGCAGAGATTTATTAACCCTTTCTCTGGGATGAAGCATGGACATAACGGTGCAGCCGGGCATGTCTTGGGTACAAATAAACAGTCTGATCAGTTCGAGCGGCCTGTTCTTCCCGATCGACCCTAGTCCATCTGTGAGTTACTGCGCCCTGGTCTTTTGCACTTGATACACATACCTTGTCAAGTTTGCAATTGCAGCTGTCTAAAAACACTGACGATTCTGTGGTTATCAACGTAGGCTCAGGTTGGGGGAATGGTTGGAACGAACTGCAGGTAGGGAGGAACCTCCTGCTTGCTTAATCTCACGAAGAACACTATATATTGACGCCGCGTTACGAAGTGGTACAAACGCGATTAGATACGGCACGATGAGAGACTGGGTGGTTAACTTGACCGTCGTGCTAGCCGACGGCACAATCGTCAAGACAAGACGGAGACCGAGGAAGTCATCGGCCGGGTACAGTCTTAACTCGCTCATTGTCGGCTCCGAGGGCACGCTAGGGCTCGTGACCGAGGCGACGCTCAAGCTGGCACCGACGCCAACGCACACGGGCGTAGCCGTCATATCGTTTCCGGACATAAAGACTGCAGCGGCCATGGCCGTAGACGTGGTTCGACGGGGCATCACAGTTGGCGCAGTCGAGATCCTTGACGACGTGCAGATGAGCGTGATCAATAGAACAGGGTCCACGGGCCGGAAGTGGCGCGAGGAGCCGACACTCTTCTTCAAGTTCACCGGCGATAAGGACCTCGTCCAGCACAGCATCCGGGCGGTGCAGAAGGTTGCCAGCGAGCACGGTAACCCGCACATCGAATTTGAGGACGACCCGGAGAAACAAAAGGTGCTGTGGTCCGCACGAAAAGAGGCTCTGTGGAGCATGCTCGCACTGCGGACTAGCGGCAGCGAGCTGTGGACGACAGATGTCGCAGTACCACTGTCCCGGATCGCCGAGCTGATTGGTACGTGCTAACTGATTCGAGTTTGTGCGAATTTTCGGGAGACTTGCGGAAATAGTTTACACTGACAACGGGTGCCTGTGCAGAGCTGTCTAAGAAGGATCTCGATGAACTGAAACTTTTTGGGAGCATCGTTGGCCACATCGGTGACGGCAATTTCCACGAGGCGATCATGTTCGATGGCGACGAGGAGCGCAGCCGAGTCGAAGAGACGGTGCACCGCATGGTCGACCGCGCGCTCGAGATGCAGGGAACATGTACGGTAAGTAATGCGAGACAGGAGTGCAGACCCTTTTGGCGGAAATCATTCGCGTTTGCTAACACGGTTTCGGGACGTAGGGCGAGCATGGTGTAGGGCTTGGTAAGATGGATTCACTACAGGACGAGCTTGGGGATGGGCCACTGGACATGATGAGGGCAATCAAGAGCAGCCTCGACCCAAAGTGGTTGATGAATCCGGGCAAGATCTTTCACCGACAGCCGCCTACGGCAAGGCGGTAAAGCACACTCGTAGGAATAATGCATATACTGCGTGTTTGATTTGGACAAGTTTAGCAGATTAAAGGAAAAGAGGTGGAGCAGATCCCCCAGCGGGTAAGACAACGACAATATGATGACAGTGCAGCTGCTCCTCGTATGCGTAGTCTCGACACACAAACCTTCTAGCATGAGCAATCATATTAAATACACATTAGCCCATGATGCTCACTTGACGGTGTTTTGAATCACTAGGCGGCTAAACGGAGGCCCCGTTTTGTTTATTCAAAAACAGGGGAACATGTTTTACTTCACAGTAGGACCGTCGAATATAAGTATCATCTCTGAGTAAATCTGCTAGTCGTTGATTTAGGTCCGGTTTGTCGTCGCCAGGTCTATGTAATTTGCGCTGCAGAATGTCAGAAATGATCTACACCTGAGTGGTCTACGCATGCATAGCCCTCTCCAAACATGCTATGCATACAATGTGCCCGCATTGGTGTAGGAATCAATGAATTAAATAAAGCCTTTGTTCAGCCGAGGAGTTTGATAATAGGCCGCAATATTTGTACCACGGCGGACGAAGGCTAGGCTGGCTTCCTCAATACATACCTGCTGCTACCGGACAAGTCGTTTTCGACAAGTTCGACTCGTTCGTCGTCCTTACCTTCGATGCAAAGGCCGACGGAGCCACAAGGCTCGAGGCCCTTGAGGCCACAATCGTGGTGCACAAACCCGGCAGTCAAAAAACCACAAGTAGTGCACTCAAGAATGGTGGGCTACGACATGCTGTTCTTGGTTCCGCCCGCGCGCAGTGATAAAACCGACGTGCGCCTCGAGCTTGCCAATGCCGCGGCGCACGACGGAGTGAACAAAGTCTACCTACTCAGCTCGGCAGTATGTGACTACGCCAACGCAACAGTATCAGCCAATATTCTACGAGTCTATCCAAATTTAGACTGCCTGTGGTGAGGCCAAAGGTAATATGTCGACCAAGGTCCACCACCACTCGTCCTGTGTTATCTGGTAGGTGTTTACAATGCGCAACACCGCGGACCCGCCCTCCACTTAGCTGTGCATTCTACTGCTTACCAAGAGTCAAGAGCTTCATTAACTTCATGCATTATTACTAATCTTCGTGTATTGTGACTAATGATCAGCTTTCAGCGCCGGCTTTTTTGCGGAGATCCTTCTCCATGCTCTGCAGGCAAACCAGGGGTCAGTAAGCCCCTGACGGTCGGAACCGAGCACAAGCTCGCGCCTGTCGCACGCGGTTTAAGTTCAGGCTAACACCATCGCAGTCCTTGTGGCTAAAATGTGGTACTGCCCCGATGGATTATCGGATATTGCCCAAATCGCTGCCCACGTCTTGACTGGCATGGCAGAGCATGAATTTGTATACATACATCGCG
Source organism: Microdochium nivale (assembly GCA_026745475.1). Classification (NCBI taxonomy): domain Eukaryota; kingdom Fungi; phylum Ascomycota; class Sordariomycetes; order Xylariales; family Microdochiaceae; genus Microdochium; species Microdochium nivale. The sequence continues at coordinate 3,197,348 of JANTFD010000005.1, read as the reverse complement.
ATCAGACAATGATCGTCACACGTGAGTAGTAACCAGAAAGCAGGGAGCTGTCTAGGGTTCTGACTCCTTGCTATTGATACATGACCAAATTTGTGTGCTAGCAAGATGGGAAGGAGTTGTGGTCTGCTAACAAGAACATGACTGCAAATTCGAGAACAAAGAGTATTAAACTTCCAATCGCAAAACAATAAACTGAGAGGGTTCGCATTCTAGAGCACTACAGCCTTGTGCGCCAAGGCAGCACCAACTGTATTGCGACTACAATCTTTCGTGATGTCATGGGGGCTTTTCCTACTGAGACAACCGAGTTATGAAATTTAGAGCGATGAGTTTGTGGAACCACCCGGAAAGAGACTAATAGCAAGAATCTGGTGCTAATCTGGCTTGAGTACCATTGTTCCTCTTCCTTCTTGTTGTGAGGACAGAACTCTGCGTGTTCCACATGGTGGTTTGCGGTTCTACATTTAGAAACAAAACCGCTAGAATAAAATTGCTTGGTGCACGGCCACCTACTATGTTGGATTGAAGGGGACAGCTCATTATTGTAGTGTGCTGAAGGAACAAAAGCGAAGGTGTTTCGGTGATGTAGATAATGTTAATGGTACATTAGCCTACCCGCCCTACAACTTTGCTTACTTCTCTGTGGTTAGCCCCCGTTTTGAATGTCATAATAGCTTATGAGGAGGAGTAGTAAATTTTCTACGAAACTATGTGTTGTGTTCTGGCACTGACGGACCACATGTAGAGCAATCGAATGGCTGATATAATTTCCCACGACGCGCCTCCGCAACTTTTCAGAGGGAACTAAACAAGCTCCATCATCGATTCCCATCCCGCGCATGAAATGACAAGGGCGTCAAAGGGCGTCGGCCTTAGTGTTGAGTATTTGATCGACAATTCTGGCAGCAGCAAGGCACTGCTCGTCCTGGAACCGCGGCGCGATGATCTGCACACCACAATGTGCGCCATCAACTGCCTCGGGTTTGTCTGTGTATCAATTCTAGTCAGTATGTTCTAGGGCTTCTGGATCTTTGTTCTTTAATTCCCGCACTTACAGTCTGGGCCAAAGTTTGGAGTGCCGGTTGCGCCTTCCGGATCGCTTGTTGCTGATGCTCTGCCATAAGGAATGAAGCAAACGGGGTACTATGCGGGCACATCAGCATGAACTCTCTCTTGCTTCGTGTGACAGAACAAAAATGCTGTGGAATCTCCGGGACACTTACGTCGACCACGTTCCAGACGCAAGTATACGCAGGGATACCAAACTCGTCATAGGGTACCGTCGTGTGCTGGCCTCCAGGTGCAAGAACAATATCGAGGTCGTTCTGCACCCAGGTCGTATGCCAGCTACGTGAATACTCCTGCATAGCCATGCCTAGCCTGGCAGCGGTCTCCTGCAGGCCCATCTCGCTCGTGACCAGCGACGGATGCTTCGAATACGGGTGTGGCGCCAAAGCCAGCGAGGTGATGAGGGGCTCGCCCATCTCCTGCTCGAGTGCCTCCGTGCTCGGCTGACCTGCATAGTAGCATCCCCAGGCGATTCTCGCGCCTAGGCTCACGCTCCGTGACTCGTCTTCGGCAAGATAGATAATAGTGTGGCCGGCTTTCTGAAGCTTAGCGACTGCGTCGCCCAGGGCTCTTCGCATTGGTGGGTGGAGCTTGTACTCGCTATCTTCTGGGGGAACGCCAATTCGCAGCGACTGTGATGGCAAATAGGTATTCCAGGGGATCTGGGCGCACGAAGGGTCGTACTTCCACGGGTTCTGCGTGCAGACGGCCCGCATGAACGTTTCTAGATCGTCGATCGAGTGGCCCATGGGCCCCGCTGCGGGTATAATGCCTGCGGGCATCTGATAACGTGGAAACGGGCAATAGACTTGGCCGCCAAAAGGGACACGATTTGTCGTAGGTTTGAAGCCGTATATACCACAGCAGAGCGAGGGGATGCGGATAGAGCCTGCAATATCAGTACCGACACCAAGAGGAGAACCGTGGAACGCCAGGAGCGAGCCTTCGCCTCCAGTTGAGCCACCAGCTGTGAGCAACGTGTTGTGGGGGTTAAGTGACCGTCCGAATATATTGTTCTCTGGGTCGGCAGTCTACATTATAGAGGTTCAGTAAAATACGCCTAGCGTGTAAATACAAAGTAAGACATACCATCATTGTTTGAGGCACATTCGTTTTGCAGTAAAGGACGGCGCCAGCCTCTTGCAGTAGGTTCACTAAAGAGGACTGTTCCTTAATTGGTGGACTCCGGAGGAACTCGGAGAATCCGACGGTCGCATGGAAGCCCTCAACAACAAATGAGTCCTGGCATATCAGGGACATATTAGCTCGACTGGCTGGTGCTAAGTCGCTCGAAATAGGCATCTGGTACGCACCTTCAAGCTGATGGGCAGTCCGTGCAGTGGACCCTTGACCTTGCCTTCCGACTTGAAAAGCTCATCGAGTTCCCGTGCCGTCTGGATCGCTTGGAGAAAGAAAATCTCAGTTAGACACGATGTCTGCCAGTGTGCACGTTAGCGGACTCGTCCAACCCCATGTCAGTACTATCTCTTGGTGAGCCACTGACTAGCTGTTGCGCGATGGCAGCCCTTTTGCAGAATGCAGTCGTCACGTCGACCGAGCTGAGCCGGCCATCAGCTAGCCGGGAAAGCAACTCCGTTGCGGTGAACGACTCGGTGATTTCGATTTCCTTGGCTGAGAGGAGATTGGCTCGCTGCGCTGCCTTTGTGGTGATGAGATTGACACCACTAGACTTTGCGCCGCTGACCTGGGTGAGCTGTGCGATCTGGCTCTCGCTAAGTAGCCACTCGTGAGGGATCCTGCTCTTCTGCAGTCTCTGGTGGTTGGCCACCAGCTCTCGCCAGTCCGGCTTTGTTGAAGAGTTGTCTCCCATTGTGTCTTGTAGTACCAGCTGTGCAGCAAAATAGTCGAAATGTTAGATGATGTAAGAGGTTGGGTTGATAAGATAAAAGACTTGTGGTACAAAGGAAGGCAGTTGAGTACGTCGGCACTGGCCTGCTTATAAAGACCATTACGCTGCCGCGGTCCATCTTGACGTTCCGGGGCCGGAAGGAAAGCCCGGCCGTCTGAAGAGCACTCGCACATTCCGCACTCACATTAGCAAAATTACCAATGCATTGCATCTGAAGCGCATTTGCAGTCGCAGGATTGGCTGGATGTCAACACGATACCACACGTTCGAGGCCTTGTCGGGTGAGCTAAGGCACGAGCCATGCTTGAAGCGGCAGCTCCAGGCGCCGGACCCTTCCGGAACCTGAACCGAACTTGACACCATCCATGTCACCGCCTTTCCCGCATCAGCTGGGCCACATCCGTCGAGTGTGGGGAATCAAGGTAGGTACGATTCAGGGGACTTGTGTCCAGCCTGGTGCGGAGTGCGGAATTTTCGGAACTAGGGCAACAGACCAGCACCTAGGGCGGTAGTTGTAGTCGTTGTGTCGTTGCCGACCTAGCGGAGGAAGTCTTAGTTGCTGACACATATACCTTAAGCGACATAACAGGGCATGGAATATCTCGTTTTTCCTGCGTGAAGCACGGCGGTGCAAATCATGAGACCATACCACAAGAATCTTATAGCCAACTAGTAATTTTTCCAAACACTGAGTCCAGGAGGAGATCGACATCCTAACGGCGTATTCATTTTTGAGTATTTTGTAGTAACTGAAGGAAGCAATGAATAGCTGAAACGGAAAGTGTGTGTTTTGATGACAGCTACAGACAACAACCAAGCAACGTGAAGAGCGTTAATACTTAATTTAACTGTTTTCGCTTGACAGATACGCTGTATAGCACCGGTTAGAGCCTGAACTCCCATAGTGTGACGATAGAGATCCACCTATATAAGGCGTTATTGCTGGCAGCTGCAATAACGGTTCCGTTTTTGCAACGTCACAGTTATGAGCCCGGGAAATCGACAGTTGTCGAGCTATCCCTGTTTAGCCTAGCGGTAACGCGAAGGCCCCCCGCCGAGAGTGATAAGCAAAGGACGGCGGATAGGCTAGAAGGTGCCGAGTTCGAGCCCTCGTAGAGCCATTTTGACACGTTAGGGCCAGCGGATAACCTCCCAGAGCCATCGTGCATTCAGATCCGTCGATCCAAAGACTCTACAGATCTGGGGGGTGTGTGATGATAGAGATCCACCTATATAAGGCGTTATTGCTGGCAGCTGCAATAACGGTTCCGTTTTTACAACGTCACACATAGCTAACAAGGATTTGCGCTAATTATGGCTATCGGGGCACGAAGGAAGCGCGTACACTAAGTGTCACGACTTGCAAGAAAACTTGCATCTTTTCCCAGCCGCCAACTCATTCCACATAGCGTAATTGGTTTCACGAAATGCAACAGCAGCAACAGCGAGTTGTATGTTTCTGCGAGAACCGCTTTACCATGCAGAATCCAAAATGAATATTTCGCAGATTCAGACACAGCGAAGGACTGCAACGACAATCCATAGCTTTTGCCGTAGATGGTATTCTAAGGCATAAATTACGCTGACCGTGTGGTTTAATTTGTGAGCAGTTCTGGTAGAAATGCTTGGTTGCGAAGACGAAATTTTAACAGACTAGACTGCCACAAGATATCACGTTCTTGCCCTTTGGTGCTTGTTGTGTTTGTGCAAATGGAGCGAGCACCTCAGCCTGGACGGATGCAGCCCACGTCATTGTTGTCATCTCAGCGATCCTCCCGTTCCAGCGTGGTACTGAGCGGCGATTGGTCCCAGGCGTCGGCCGATGCTGTCATGGTGCATGGCCGGGTGGACGGCACGCTCCGGCAGGCCGGCAGCTGTAAAGTATGGGGACAAGGGGGCACACCAAAAGCCGGCTCCGCAACACTCGGCTAGCCAAGCCGTGCTGGAGTGCGACATGACGTCTGCCGGGGAGGGCCCTGTCGCTTGCTGTGTTCGCTGTGTGCCGTTCTCCCATGCTGGCTGTGTCAACGGTAACACTTAACCAGCAAGGCCTGCCTGCTAGTTGCCGCGGTCCCGAGCACGCTGGAAATTGCACTGTCATCAACATCATGTTCAACATCATTTTCCAAGGCAGCTGGCATCGAAAAGCGCCCGCCAGTCTGCCAAGCCAAACCGCGTCAACAGCGTGTTCCCTTGGTTGCAAGACAATGGATTCTTGCAGAATGACGTTGCTGCCGTAGATTGCTTGTTACAAAAAGACGACATTTGCCCATGTTTTTCTCATACAGAACTGAGAGTCAACATCTGCCCACAGCAAGACAGCCATAGAAAAAGAAACCACTCTAGCATCTCCTCTCGCCTCTTCGGGCCGCGAAATAAACAACAAACACCCAGTATGGGATCCAAGGGCTTCATGTGGCACGCGGCCCAGATCTTCCAGATCCTCGCCGCCGGGGCCTGGGCCATCACCTGTCTCATCCCGGCCTTCACCGTGCCTAGGGACAGCACCTCGAGCATCAACAACGACGAGGCCTCTGGCAGGCGGAGAACCTACCTTCTCACCCTCTGGATCGGCACCGCAATCGTAAGCTTCCCCCTCCTCTTAACACCATCATCCTCACCAACTTTTCATCCTAACTCGGTCGTTTCACCCAGGGCTGGTTCTTCTTCGCCGCCGGCATCGTTTTCTACATCGCCCTCATCCTCTCGGACCGCCGCGCCCGCAAGAAGCACGGCAAGCCCCGCAACTGCACCGTATGGGTCACCACCGCGCTCCGCCTCGTCGGCCTCGTCGCGGGCGTCGCCCTCGGCGCCTACTACGCCCACCGCCGCCTGCGCCGCATCTACCCGGCCCTCGCCCTCGCCTTTGTCTTCGCCCTCGCCTGCCTCGTCGCCATCGTCTTTACCGTCACCAAGCGCCACCGCGGCGGCGCCATCTCTCGCGGCCACCACCACGTGGAGAAGGGCCACCACCACCAGCCGGCCCGCCGCGGCTGGCGGTCTCGCTTCTAAAGAGGGGCGGGATAAACTGTTCCAAGGTGTGCGCATTATCTGAGCAACATCTCGCAGCAACATCTCGGCGAAGCGGTTCTTTTGGTTTAAGACTGGCTGGTTGACACTGCTCTCGGTTGATTATCGATCATAAATTGTTAGAAACGAATTATAAACAAGCCTGTCGGCTTTAGGGGAGTCAGGTAATGAGGATGTCTAAGCGGGATATTTATACAACAGTGTACTCAATAGGATGAATTGGATTGCGTTATATAACTTGGCCGAGACCCTGAATTATTTCCATTACAAACAAGTCTTCTCACTCATGTCGTCAAGTGCAGTGTGACGTTAGCCAAACTGCCCAAACCAAATCTCATCACCCGGCCTCGCCCCCCTCGTTACTCCCTCGCGCATACACATCTTCCTCTCGACCTCCCCTCCCGCTCGCCCGCCATGTCGTTCCCTCTCAGCGAGCAGCTCGTTCCCGCCGACCAGGATCTGCATCGCCATCCCGCTCGCCGCGTGCCATGCGTTGTGGCAGTGCAGCGCCCACATGCCTGGGTTGTCTAGTACTACGCGGACCACGACCCACTCGTACCCAGCCACCGTCACGGTGTCCCTGCGCAGCGGATTCTCCAGCATCATCATCGTCATCATTTTCGTCGCCGACGATGCGCTGCTGTGGTTGTTGGCGGTGGCCTGCAGGCGCAGGCGGAGGAGCAGGGCATCAAGCTCGGCCTTTGTCGCGGGCGGAGCGCCGCGCAGGGACGGCGTGAGGACGGAAAACTTGTGCCCGTGCAGGTGGAATGGGTGCGCGCCGTCGTCAAAATTATCAATCGCAATGTCAACGACCACCGGGCGCGAGGGGAACGAGTCGCCGTGGGTCGCGAGAATGAGCTCGCGGGAGGGGTCGAAGAAGGTCGGGTCCGCGGTGGATATGCCCAGCGGCGGCTGCTGCTGCTGCTGCTGTTTCGCGTATGATGCCGATGCGTTGCCCGCGTCTCCTGGAGCGTCGGCCGCGGTTGCGTCTAGGAAGCGGTGGAGGGTCGGCGACGTCATGTTTGGACGCCACGTAACGTCGTTGAAGAAGCCCCTGCTGAGCCGCCACGCGCCGATGCGGAAGCTCGCCCGCAGAACAATGTAGGCGTCCGCCGGCGGTGGTGTCGCGGCAACTACCGGCCTGAAAATCGATGTATCGAGATCACGACAGGCTGAGTCGACGACGTCGTCCCAGGCCGAGCTAGTCGGGTTCGAATCGGTCCGGTTCTGATCGCCTGCCTCGTCGTTGTTGTTATCGTCATCGACGTATCGGATGATTGCCCGCATGTCTGGGTTCATGTACTGGTTCTCACCTGTGAAACACGACGTCTGCATCCCGACTCTGAGCCAGAATGCCGAGGTCAACGCCGTATTACCATTGGTGTAGTCTGATCTGGCTACTGTCTGGTTCGATTCAAGCACGATGCTGTACCGCTGCCCTGGCAGGATCGACAGCTTGTGTACGGGGTTCTCATGAACAACATCCGTGCCATCAACTTCGGTCACGAAGAAGGAGTGCATGTCGATCTGGATGTTGAACTCTGCAAACGCGCCGACATTGATGATCCGCAGCCTGTGCCTCCCGTGACGAGACAGCCGCATCTGCGGATACTCCAGCGCCGCGTCATCGCACCGCCATGCGAAGGGGAAGTCAGCGCAAGGCCGCAGGCCGCGGCCGTTGATCAGCGCGCTGGTCGGCACGGGCTCCTCATTCTCCCTACCAGGCTGGAGGTAGTCCATCAGCAGCTCGGCAGTGGTGTTGTGGTAGTGGTCCTGCACCATGACCACCCTGTCGCTGGCGTATCCGCCCGGCCTGCCATGTTTCTCACCAGTGTTGTGGACCACCACGGGCCCGACGAGCCCGTCACTGGCCTGCGCGCTGCGGTGCGCGTGGTACCAGTACGTGCCCCCCTCCTGGCCGCGGATCGTGAAGTTGTATGTGTAGCTTGTGCCTGGTGCAATCGCGCACTGCGTGACGCCCACGGCGCCGTCCATGGCGTTGCTCCCGCGCTGGTACAGCCCGTGGAAGTGTAGCGAGGTGGCGTTGACGCCGAGGTTATCGACGTGCACGATGACGGTGTCGCCGTCATTGGCCTCGACCAGCGGCCCTGGGAACTGATTGTTGATGAGAACCATCGGGCGGAACACGCCGTCTGGGTTGAAGATGGCGTCGGCGATGGTCCAGTTGTACTCGCGTGTCGTGGGCGGGGCGTGGGAATTCCAACTGGGCGAGAGGATGTATTCTTCTTGCGGTCGCGATGTTGGTGATGTAGGGATATCTTCAGTGTAAAGAAGATGGCTTTGTGATGGTAGCTGTGGGCTGGCAAGACTTGTGGCGGCGCGTAGGGGCCAGTTGGGAACGTCGCCGAGGAGGAAGCCCGTTAGTCCTAGTAGAACTGTCGCCAAAGTAGCAATCCAGAGGGCCAGCGGCCAGTATTTCTGCACGAATCGTTGTTGTCTAGGTCCCACGCCAAGGTGATTGTCATCATCAAGTAGGTGATTGTCCATGGTGTCGGTCACCACGATGGCGGGTTTCCACCAACTGCTTCGGATCTGCTACTGCAAAGTACAAGAACCTAGATCACCATATTGCCAAAGTTGGAAGCCTGTCGATATATTTACTCTCATTGCTGGTCCTTCAGACGCGTGTTCTTGCAACGAAAGGGTGCGAAGTACGAGGTGGACGTAAAATCGTTACGTGATGATAGGAAGTTGGCAACCTGCGATCCGGAGGGAACCGAGGAGGAACGAAAGGTGGGTGAGCACATGGCGGCCATGAGCAGGGCCGTCTTCCCATTCCAGTTAGTCTCTGGGAGCGGGAAGTGGCTATGTCCCTTGGACGCATGCTCACTGTCTCATTCCCAAGCAAGGTGGAAACTTCGGCCCGACCCGTGACACTTGGAACGTCATGAGATTCTTTTCTTGGCTCCGCAGTGAAGCTTGGCCGGAACAAACTTTAGTGTATATGTCATTGCCAAAGGGCTTGTTTCGCCCAGATGCATTAGGCATCCCAGGCTTCCACCTGGACGCAGGTCCTCGTGGTGCGACAAGGACCATTGTTGCACGCTATTGTAAGACACTTCGAGGCCAGGCATGGCGCATGAGAAACCCGTTTGTGACGTTCCTACTTTTGCCTCAGCTTTACCTATATAGGCTGCGCCGTGCGCCGTACGCCCATACCTACCCAACTTTAATGATCTGGCTAGTAGTGTGTCTTACTTGCTCCCTATCCCGGATCGCGCAGCAACACCATGCTCACCAAGATCATCGCCGCGGCGCTCCTCGCCAGTTCAGCTGCTGCCAGCAGCTTCTTGCAACGCGCAGCCGCGCCCACTAGAATATGGGAGACGGCTTACACGGCTACTGATCCTGCAGCCGTTGCTGCTGCTAAGGCGACAGCAAAGACACGAAGCCCGACCAGCCAGGTCGCGGGCAAGGTCTTTGACCGCTACGTCAGCATCTGGTTCGAGAACACCAACTTTGCCAAGGCCAAGGCGGATCGTAAGGATCCCTCACTCATCTCATTGTTCCCACGTGGGCACTGACATACCTCATCTACAGCGAACTTTGCCGCCTTCGCTAAGCAGGGTATCTTGCTGGATCGGTACTACGCCGTTACACATCCGTCGCAGCCCAACTACATTGCGGCGATGGCGGGCGACTACTTCGGCATGAACCACGGTGACTTTACACGCGCTGATTTCAACATCTCGACCGTCCTCGACCTGCTCGACACCAAGAAGATCTCATGGGGCCTATACCAAGAGGACATGCCGTATTCCGGGTTCGCGGGCAAGTCGTGGGTGAACCAGCGCAACGGGGCCAACGACTACGTCCGCAAGCACAACCCGGCCGTCATCTTCGACAAGGTCAGCCACTACGAGAACAACCTGGCGCAGATCAAGAACCTGTCCATGACAAGTCCGAGGGCGTCGCAGTTCCACAGGGACCTTGCCGCCAACGCGCTGCCGCAGTGGCTCTTCATCACGCCCAACATGACGTCCAACGCGCACGACACCGACGTCACCACCGCGGGGCGCTGGCTCAAGGCCTTTCTGACGCCCCTGATGGCCGACCCGCGGTTCATGAGCAACACGCTCATCCTCGTCACGTTTGACGAGAACGAGGTCTACACGGACCGCAACAGGGTCTTCTCGCTGCTCCTTGGTGACGCCGTGCCCCGGGCTTCGCGTGGCACCACCGACTCAGCCTACTACAACCATTACTCGGAGCTCGCGACCGTCGAGGCCAACTGGGCCCTGCCGACCCTGGGGCGGTGGGACGTCGGCGCCAACGTGTTTGCCTTTGCCGCGGCCAAGCTCGGCTCCGCCGCGCCCCGGGCGTGGGCAGCGGCCGACAGGTTCGGCGCGCACTACTTCAACGCCTCGTACGCGGGCGCCATGTATAAGGGCGGCGGGCGCGGGGCTAACGCGCGGTTCCCCGCGCCCAACCTCGCGCTGGACGGGTTCAACGGAAGGCCGGTGCTCGACGAGGTCAAGAGGACGTGGGCGGGAAGCAAGGCGCCGACGTACTACACGTCAAAGATCACGATCCCAGACGGGATGAACCCGCCGCCGAGATACGCGCCAGGCAAGAAGTAAGGAGTGACTTAGAAACGGGGGTTCCTACGTCTTCCTTCTCCTGCTTGCACCGAAAAGTTAGCCGCTCAAGACTTTGGCAGGACGGAAATGTGGCTTGCGGGGGCGGTGTTTCGCTTAGGCATCGGGAAGAACGCCACACTTTTGGTACAACCAGGGCAATCGTGATTGGCGCGTCGGCTTGCAAACTCTCTGCAGTTCTGGAATGACCGCTTGGCGCGTGTCATGCTTGCGACATGTCAGACATTGTGAGAAACATGACGATTCTAAACTCTTGTATCCGTCCTAGCGCCCCAAAAGTGATGACGAGCCAATACAGCCATGGTAGGCCAGGTGACTCGCAGACATTCCATGGGGAAGTCGGGAAGCTAGTTATTACGCCATCCATTACGAGTTAGTTTGGCGTGCAATTATCAAGACAGCTGGCACTGTGTCCCGCAACCGTCACAGGTCTTCCCGAAATTCGAGACACACACACGCACACCTTGAGGATAGCCGACGTCTCCAAGGATTTGACTTGTCTCAACAATGGTGACTTATTGCTGGACTAGAGGGCGCTGCCATGTACGGAAAAACGCAGCGATACCGACTACCAAGTGTGCTTGTTTCCTGGCGAGGATGCCCCGTGTCAGCATGTTGCGAAAAAGTTTGCGCGAGTGAGTCTGGAGCATTCTTCATTGTTTCTTGGTGGACCAATACCGAGTTATCCTAGAATATGCGTGAAGACCCTAGATAGTGAACATGTCCTTGGTCCAGTGTGGCCTACCGTTCCTTGGGCGGGCGCGACGGTGGCGACCTGATCTCGGCGCTTTACACTTTTGAGAATTAAACCCCCCCAGTAGCATCGCAACTGGTTACTTGATCTCGTCGCTATGGATCACGGTGCCAAAGGCATCGGCAATCTCGGCCAGCGCAACGTCGGTGAGCTGCCGGGCGTCGACGCCTGGTATGTCCCTGTCGCCGACGGCGTCGCGGGCGACGATGATGTCCCAGCCCTTCTCGGCGCCCTGGCGGGCCGTTGTCGAGACGCAAACGTGAGCCTGCATTCGACAATACGGTGTTAGCCCAACTACAAACCTACATAGGGCACTTGTGTAGCACAGGCAACAAAAAGGGAGAACAAGCTCCCGCTGCATATCACCAAGATGGAGAGGCAGAACATACCATGTACCCCGTGAGCACGAGCTTGGCGCGGCCCGTCGCGGTCAAAATTTCCTGCAGGTCCGTCTGCGTGAAGCTGCCCGGGAAGTTCTTCGTGACCGTCTTCTCGCCCTCCCTGGGCTCGAGCTCGGCAAACTCGCGCGCCAGCTCCGTCCCCGGGGTGAAGACGGGGGCGCCCTCGGGGGTGGCGTGGACGACGTGGACGATGGGGGCGCCGGCGTCGCGGTACCGGCCTGCCAGCGAGGCGATGGCGCGGCGCGAGGCGTCGACGTCGGCGACGCGCAGCTTGCCCTGGGCGTACTCGTTCTGGGCGTCGATGATGACGAGCACGCTGTCCGACGTCGACGCGGTCGATGGCGGGGCGCCGATTATGGAGCGGAAAGATGTCGCGGACGCCATTTGGTTGTGCGGGATGGGGTGCTAGGGAGGTAAGAGTCGGTGGGAGGGAGGGACTTGTCGCGGGTATATTTCTAAAGATTACGTGGTTGGAGGAGGTGGAGGAGGAGGAGGGAGGAAGACAGAGGATGAGGTTGCCCTTCAAACCCCAGCGTGATGCAACTATACCCCACGTACGACTATGGCGAATCTTTGCAAGTCGTCGCATTGCGGGGACCCGATCCTTGCGGGTGGGTGCTTCAATGTTTGGTACTGGCTGCAGGGGAACTCGGTTGCTGCCGGCCTCGGCAGTTCGGCCTGGCCGGGGTTGTATCCGATCGTGCAGCGGCGGGGGTTCAGGCCTGGCCTGCCACGTGGCTACGAGGAGGTGATTAAGGCCATGTACTGCCGGTGTCACTCACGTGTATGCAGAGGTAGAAAAATAACATGGTGGTTGTATTCCATATATACACGCAGACCCAAAGTCATTCATCACAGAATATGCCTACTCATCATCCGCATGCTACACCATAGGTATCCTAATTCGTCCAAGACATGACCATAACCCGTTGCAGAAACCAAATCCGATAAAAACAGATACCCCTCCCTAAAATTCAAATTCAATCCACGACCTTGCCCTCCTTGGCCGCGTCCTTGTTGCCCAGCACGTACTTCTCCTGGTGCACGGCGACGTGGTTATTGAGCATGTGGCTCGGGTCGCGGATGAAGCAGGCAGCGATGATGGCGACGACGCCGAGCGGGATGGTGGCGTAGAAGACCATCCGGAAGGCGGCGGCATACGTGTCGCGGAATGCGGCGGCGGTGGCGGCGAGCACGGGCAGCGTGGCGTCGGGGACGGCGGCAAAGGCGCCCGGAACGCCGACAGCGTTCTGGATGACGGCGGGGATGAGGGCTGAAAGCTTCTCAGGGGTGGGCACGAAGCCGGCACCGACAGCGGCGCCGACAATGTTGTTGGCCAGGTCGCGATTGACAATGGACGTCATGATTGTAGTGAAGACGGCGTTTCCGAGGGATCCGCCGACGCTGCGGAAGGTACCCAGGACGCCGGCCGAGATGCCCAGGTCCTCTTGGGGTACGAGCAGGCCGGAGGAGACGTACGACAGGACGGTGAGCCAGGTGAAGCACGACTGGCCAAACATGGGCAAGATGGTCCAGCCGAGCTTGTTGTGCGGCACGACGGCGGCATACGAGGCGGTGAAGACGGTCTGGATGAGCAGGGCGACAATGAACTGGGCCTTGATATGCTTGATCTTGTGCACGAGGGTGGGCATGATCCAGCCGCCAAGGACGCCCGACATGCTGGCCGCCGTGGAGATGTAGCCAATCTCGACGACGTCGTTGGTAAACATGAAGAGCGTGCCCTGGTTGCCGAGCGTCACCATGGCCTGCCAGATCATACCGCAGATGAGCAGGATGATGAGGTAGACGGTGAACTCGCGGTACATGCGGAAGATGTGAAGCGGGAAGAGCGGGCGCTTGTTGTGGACGACGGTGAAGTCGTAGATAAAGGCCGAGACAAAGAGGACGAGGCCCAGTGGGATCGTGATGGCGACCATGGTGACGTTCCACTTGGATGCGCCGAGCGACGTGATGCCGACAAGCAGGATGGTGAGACCGGCGGCGAATAGGAAGAAAGCGACAAAGTCGAGCTCCTTGACCTGCTGCCAGCGCGTCTTCTCGTAGTCGTTGCGCGGGCGGGACGGCGGGAAGTAGCAGAAAAAGGTGCCGACAATGACAATGACGCTGTAGATGATGGTAATGTAGTAGCACCAGCGCCAGCTGGCCTTGAGGTAGAGCTGGGTGGCAATGATGCCGCCGAGCGAGCCCCAGGGGATGGTGATGCAAAACTCAGTCCACCCGAGGCCAATGCCGCGGTATTTGTTGGGAAGCAGCTCGCTGATGCCCGGATATGCCACCATGATGGTTCCGGCGCCGAAGCCCACCAGCGTGGTGCCGGCCACAACGTCTAGTGTTGTCTTTGAAAGGGCGCACACAATCTATATATATGAACTGTTCGTTAGCTCATGTCACTCGGCCGGAGAGCTCTTTGAGGGAGGCTTACCGCGCCAGCCAAAATGATGAATTGGCCAGACAAGAGGATCCATCGGCGGCCAAAGATGTCACTCATGCCGCCAGCAATGGAGAAGGAGACGGCAGCTCCGATGGACCAGCCACCGGGGATCCAGGCAATGTTCTCCGTGTCGCCCAGCGCCATTCCGATCTGCTGGAGAATCTGCGCAGGCATGACAAAGGCCGTGGCAATGGCCGGGACGTACGTGAGGCCCATAAACTGTGGTGCGAGACTATTGTTAGCTTCTTGTCGGCTGCTGGGGCCGTGGATGGATGGGAGAGACTCACAAAGACGGCCAGTATTGTGGACCAAGAGACCCTGGGCTCTGCCTCGTCCTCCATGTGCACGATCGACACGTCCGTCTTGGACATATCTGTGGCAGGCATGGCCGGCACAGGCGACGAGGCCGGCGTCACCCGGTCTTCGATTTTGTCTGTTGACATTGCGGTGGTGATGAGCTATTCCAGTAGTGGAGGGATGAGGATGTGGCTCGGGGGCTGGCTGCAGCTCAGGTGTTGATGGCAGCGAGATGCAATCTTTATAACTTTTTTAGCAGACGGAGGCTCTGCGCGAATCGATGCCTCCGCACTTCCCCAGAATCTAGCCCGTAGTCTAGAGGGTTTGGAGATGTCGCCAGGAAACAGTGCGGCGCTTTAACCTGCCCAAATCAGTATAGCGCAGCTCAGGCGATAGCGAGGCCAGGCGAGCAGGAGTGCAAGAGTTTAGTCCAGGAGCTCAGTGCCGGCAGAGGGGAACCGCGATGTCCCTTTGTAGTATGCGGCGCATGCGGCGCATTGATACCCCAGGATAGCGGGTGCTTTAGAGTTCAGCCCGGTGGGCAGGATAGGGGGCAAGAGTAGAGCTAGGGAGTGGTACTGACCAA
Organism: Microdochium nivale; assembly: GCA_026745475.1. Classification (NCBI taxonomy): domain Eukaryota; kingdom Fungi; phylum Ascomycota; class Sordariomycetes; order Xylariales; family Microdochiaceae; genus Microdochium; species Microdochium nivale. The sequence continues at coordinate 3,182,271 of JANTFD010000005.1, read as the reverse complement.
GGGGCCCTGGCAGGCTAAGCACACATGAGAGAGACATGGCAAGCATCGCAAGCCCGCCGCGGCTATTACTCGACCTACGGCAGCGGTCAGCGGCATTTGCGACTCCTTGAAACAGTTCCAGCGCACTCCCACACGGTCCAGATAGCACCGTCAGGCGCCCCCGTGCCAAGCGAGTGCATCAGCCATTCTTACGCGGTCTGTGCTAAAGAATACAAGAAAAAATACAGAAAAGCATGACTGTCTGCCGCACATGGCCATGTTCCCCATCTTCGGCGGGTCTATAATTGCAAGCGCTTGGCGCTGCACAAAGTCATCTGCAGAGGCCTGTCTGCCTGGTTCTGCAGGCCTACCGCTTTCTCGCGATTCATGAGTGCAAGATTAGAAATATGTTGGCTCGGAAACATCCGGGCACTGTAAAAGCTTAGCGCACTAGTAGGTGTGTGCGCGGCCCGTGGCCTGTGGTTGCGATGGGGGTCTATCTGCTGGCGATAAGTCGGCATGTTTCAAACAGGCAGTTGAAGTACTGCATTTCATCGCTAGTGACTCGAGTTATTCATCGAAGCTCGCAACGTTGCAACCGGTGCACAACCGAGTTCCAATACCCATGACATGAACATGCTACAACATCAACCCTATATCATTCTAGTATTGTTGACATTCTGCAATCTAGACGTCAGACTGTGGATGCGCGTCGTTAGCATCGACTACCCGCCCGTCAACCTCATGACGCTGGTGGGATTACCCGTAGTCCGCCTTCCCGTGATGGACGTACCGTCTCGAGTTCCGCACGGGGCACAGCGACGTATTTGTCCATAGCGGATTTCAGGACCTCGAGCTCGACAAAAATGAAGTGGTGCGGCGTCCCAGTGGCTCTCCAGAGACTAATTAATGCTGACGAGCCAAGACTCACATGCACCAAGGTCGAGGAGTGGGTGATTGGCAACCAGCCCCAGCCCCTTGACGTGCATAACAAGGATGGCTCGGGTCACCCAGTCAGCTTGAGAATGTGGGAAGGGCATCATCGGAAAGTGCTCCATGCCGGCATTATCCCCTTGCTGGCGTTCTATTGCTGCACACAACTACTTGTGTTTCAGCTACGTCGTGCTCGAATTGCTATAGCGACACTTACAGTTGCGTATCCAAAATCACAAGAGATGGACAGACTCCTGATTCAATCTGAACAGGTCCCTATGTACTTCCAAACTCTCCGGCGAAGAATATAATCTAGTCTTTCTTTATGACAACCAGAACACGATCGTCGTGTGCGCACAGCAGGTCTGCTCTCCTCGATATTTTTCCAGTTTTTTTTTTGCGTACGAAGAGTCTCGCGTTGTATTTGACGTTATCGGCGTCCGTCAATGTCTCTGGCAACTTGCCCGCCGAGACCCAATACCCCGCATCTTCGAGAAGTGCCTCGAGCAAGGGGGAGAGAGGGAGCTTGTTTACACTGTGAACCGTGCACGGAGCGGAACAACCCCCACCTCCCCGCGTACTTCCGCATGTACATCACGCTAGTGAGTGCGCTATTGAACTGCAACCGCGGCAGACGAACATCACGGTGTTCTTGGTTGGGCTGACCCTTCTTCAGACATAATAATATGTGGGCGGCTGGGTCTAGAACGCCGCGGCGCCGGGCTGAATCTGCAAGGCGCCTGACTGGGATTGGGGGTCACAGTCACAGGCTCGCGAAGGATGTGTCTTTTCAATTCGATTTCTCTCAGCGAGGCTTTTCTTCTCCAGAGGTTCAAATGTCTCAACACGAGGGATTGCCACAAAGTTACGGCTGCTTCATCGTCATGAGCTCAAGTTAGTTCGAGTAAACGTATGCTGAAATAGCTAGTGTAGCATGGGACAAATGGAGTGAACATGCTTGCTAGTAAGCTGTGTTCAAAGCATGAACAAATGACATCACATCGGGATACAAAACAAGACATAAATATTAACCTCGTTCAGACAACATGGTACTCGTTGTGTCTGATGAGTCTCATGTCTTATCGGTCGCTGGCTTCTTGTATATTCCCCATTTGTATGCTCTGCCCGAAGCATTCCATCGCAGCCACAAGCAATCAACAACGACTTGCAACGTCTCTCCTGCGTTTCCCGCTATCTGTCTCAATTGCTAGATTCAAACTTGGTCACGGTGGCGTCTACTCGACTGTCTGACTAGCGTTTGACCAGAGGTGCTGCGCACCCAACGAACTGTCTCAGTATTGCTTTATCGAGCTTCATTCAACACTTTAAAATCACAAGGGCGAAACGACACTTCGCATTGAACATGGATTCACAAAGGTGCCAAAGACAATAAAAGGGTGTACCCTGACCACTTTTCGCTCATCTTCATTGTTGGAGGCTAAAAGAGCGCGTCCATGATAGGGATCAACACGTCGGGTATTGTTGTGTTAGATGGCTATCGCCCCGTCGAGAGGACCGCTGTATTGGCCATACACAGAGAACGGGCTTTTTTCTCAGCATCGGCGTGACAACCACCCGGAGTGGTACCATCGATGAACTCCCTATGCCCTATTACGGGAAATTTTGCCTGGTCGGTGCTGTTATGGAAAACATGAAAAGGAACCGAGGAAGCTCATGGGGTAATTAAAAATATCGATGTCCATGCGGCGGGCGATTGGATCATGTCTCCCAGAAACCACGGTCACTTTCCACTCAATGATGCTGGACCACACATAGCGGTGGTGCATGTTAGGAAGCTGGCGGCTTACTCGATTGCACCGGAAGGTCCAAGATCACCGGCTGCGCTATGCTAGAGGATCAAGGATCTGGCGAAGCCGGTAGATATATTCAACAGTTGCGCCACTGGTACCAGGGCCATCATCTAACAACGGATTTCAGTAGGATGTTTGCGCCAGCGAGTGCGCAGAAATACGATTCGATATATTTTGTCACAGATTTGCCTCGCCTATGATAGCGGGCGGTACGGCGTAAATGCAAATCCTGCGCAATGAAGGGAGTTTTGGTTTTTAAAGTAAGAACAACTTCTACCGCCCATGCTTATTTAGGCTGCTCACACCGTTTCGTCTTTTCAGAGGCATCATAATTTGCATCGTAACAAACCCTCGACAATGGCCGCTGTTAGTTCAGTTGAAAGCACTCATAAATCAGGGGGAAAAAACCAAAAAGGTCAGCCTGTCAGCTCAAACAATCGGCCATGATAAACCCTCGCCAGGTCGAGCACAATGTGAATGCTCATCTACTGTCTAGACTCTAAAATACAACTCTAATCCGGCTGTTGATTCCATGCGGAATCGACTGTCTACCGGTCCCACAGCGCAACACACTTTCGGAGTTTCTCCAAAGTCGACACAAAGCCCACGGTTGTACCCATCAGCACACGCTGTCGAGCCATATAGGCTTCTTCCGTTTGGCTCGCTGTATATTTGTAGTCAGCAAACCCCCCAGTAGACCCCTCATCTGGTCCTGCTGGCTCCAACTCCAGCACGCAGTCATTGTGGGTTTTATTGTACTCCCGCCGCTTCCCAATACTCTTTAGGGTTTCATGCAGAGCGCTCGGTGAGATTGCCAAGTCCTCTGTTTTAGGTAGTGGCCATAGCTGGTGCTTGTGGAGCTCACGCTGGAGATAACCTAGAATTCGCGCTTCGCAGTCCAGAGTCTCATTGAGAGCGAGTATGTGGTGCCTGGTATTGCCCTGGGCTAACGTATGTTCGTACCGCTTGCAGAGACCCAAGGGAACGCTGCCAGTTGAGACAAGAGCATCTATATTATGATGCACAGTTTTGAGAAGAGCATCGCTGGCCTGACGCCGCAAACTTTCGACGGCATCTAATAACCGTTCAGTCACGAGACTTGAAGGGAATTCTGAAAGATGCCACTTTCACTCACCAGTAAAATCAGCGGGGATGACCTCTGGGAGTTTCCGCCTGCTACTCTCGGTCTGCGATAATCTTGGAAACTCGATCGCAAGCTGGGTGACGGCCTCCTCATAGCGATCTTCTAGACCCAGCTTGAAGAATACCCAAGCAGAGCGCATGATCGCCCCTTGTGTTGTCTCTTTAGCGTTCATGGCTTTGATCCAAGAATCGACCCAAGGTCTGAGGATAGCGAGAGAATCGCAGTAGTCTGCTACGATAACGAGGTCGTACAGCTGCCGCAGTGTGATCGGACGATGGCCTATAAAGCTCTTGTTCGACGAAGCAGGGGGCTCGTCACTATCAGTGCCGTCCCCTTGCGGCTGTCTTGCCTCAACTTGTGGGGTTCCTTTTGTGCCGTCGTCAGTCTGTAAGGCGATGAACTTGCAATGCATGATCTCGAAAAGTTGTTTTGTCGCTAGTGGTGGGCATTCTGGCAGCTCGATCTCCCACTCCTTGCCGGGTTGAGCGTCGAACTTCGATTTCGCCTCTGCAAATACGCCGTAAAGCATCTTCTCAAACATGGAAGACGATCGCGCCAGGGCTCGTGAGCATACTTTGAAGCGTAAAGGTGTTGGGGGACCCCAAGATCCGGTGCCGTACGCAGACACCCACAGATCACCTCTCGAGTCAATGACATAGTCCTCAAACGCAAGAGCCTCCATTCCTGATTTGGATCCTGAAGCTTGCTTCGCTTTGGACTGCTTCTTGACGGCTGGCAAGCTCCCCGGAGTCCCGCTTTGGTGGACTTCTGGTCGTGGTGGAGAACTCATGTTGCAATCGTCAAGACTCGGCAGATCTGTCTTCGCTCGACTTAGGTGGTTAAGATGCTGAGTAGTAGAGGCGGAAATTTTGAAGTACAAGAAAGGCTGCCTGCTAGTGAGGTGAGCCGAAACAGGATTTATCTTATTGTGTCATTGAGAGGAGGGGGTCGACCTTGGCATGAAAGGCTGACCACAGGTTAGTGCTGGCCAAGGCTGACATCCTGCAGGAGGCCGACCACTTTGGATCTAGCCTGCAGGTTGACTACATGTGGCGCATCCTCAAGCTGAGGCAGCCAAAAATCGACCAAAAATAAGAGGCTATTAGCGGGCTGGAGATGAACAATAGCGTAGCCGTCGTCGCCGTTTCCTTTTCGGCGGAGATTAGGAGTGTTCAGTCGCGGCAGATGTGACCCCCTCCCCAGCATATCCCAGGCTGAAAACGGAAGGCCTCGTCTTTCTCCCGACTAATACGCTATACTTTGGTTAAAGTAACAGGCCTCTATATATACGTCTCGTTTGTCGGATCTATCCTAGGTAGTGGGCACAGCTTACTATAGCTATAGTGTCGATAACCTCGTCTTAGCGTTGCTCAAGCTCGCTAATGGGTCTTTAGCAATAGCCTCGAGCGAGGAGAACGCTAAGCTAATTTAGAGGCTCAAGGGCGCGGGCTATAACCTAGGTATCGCTACGAGCTTCGATGTTAAGGTTTACGACGCGGATAAGCCGTAGGTAATAGACGTCCTCACGTTTACGTAAGGTTACAGTGATGTTCCTAGCTGGCAGGGTCGGTGTGATCGGGCTAAAGATGAATCCTAACTAGGCATGTACCATATACGGCAAATTCGAGAAATCATTAGAGGCAACGGCTGGAACTATTGTGACAGGGCAGGGCAGACAGAAATCAGGGGTTTCCGTAGGTTATTCATACATATATTAGTTAAAGTCGACCTTACACACATTGTATACAGCACGTACATGTTTAGATACCATCTATTTATACCTTGCTTTTGCATCGTTTTCGGGAACACCTTTCAGTCTTCTTTGAGAAAAAACAGTTTAGCTATTCTCTTAATAATGCACCAATTAGATAAGACCCTAAGATTACTACACCCTCAGCTCGTTGTTTGTGTAGATAAACACCCGAGAACTCGAGCGCATTTGCGATATGAGTGCCGAGCTTACCCGTTTGTTATCACGTAGGATGGGCCCGAGGGACGTCTACTCGGTAACACTAGATCACAGTTCTGATGATCACCTTGGCCCTTCATCCCGAGCAATAATTGATGACAGGGTCCGGTTTGGCTTGCATCGCAAACTCGCTAGGTCGAGGCAAGCGAGGAACTCTTCCTTCTCGTAAGTTGATGTCAGCAACACCCAGTTCAGGCGGCACAGGAGAGTTTCAAGAGAGAGGTGAGGCTTCCTCTGCGCCTGTCTACGCGCTGCTCAGGCGCTTTATAGCTTACCCTTTACGTGTTTGACGACATTCCCGACGTCGGCTTACTCTCTGACTCCAGTGTCCGTGATGTTGTAATGTCACGGCTTAGCACCACTGACCTTGATGAGCTCTGGCGCTGGACGCAACTACCTCCGCGGCGTATTTTAGAGGCCGAGTTAAGAGAAGGCATTGACCCGTTACTCTAGTTTCTGTGAGGATGTGCTCTCTAATTCGCCGGAACACCCCCTTGCTCTCTACTGCGTGAGGCAGTTACATGGAAACCACGAGCGAAGTCGTGTTTGCCGCCCCGTAATAGACATGGGGCGCTTTCATGATGCACCCACGCGGAGCACACTAAACGATGCGAATACGATGTTGGAAGACACCCCATCTAAATATTTCGGCGCTCCTATTGTGCTACGACGGTATTTGAACCCCTGGTGCACACCAGTAGGTGGTTGTGATGACCCGGATTAGCCCATCATTGGTGAGTCGTATCTGTCGTGTAATCTTGCCTTTGGCGAAGCGACATCTTGCTTGAATACTCCGATGCCTCATAGGGGCGGTAGTCGTGCGCTATCAATGGCAGAACATGCACGACCAGGCTGACACGTCTAGTGGCCAGACCGTGACTATGAACACTAGCGTTGGCTGTGAGTCTGCGGCATTGCCTTGCGGCTGAAAAGGGCGAGCTGTCCTTGTCGGGGGCCTCGGATGATTTTTTTTGGGCTGAATAGCTATTTTTCCTCGGCGTGGAAGGGTTGTCGATGGCAGGATGAAAAGAAAAAGAAAGGTTCAATTCTGATTAGCCATCGAGTCCCTAGCTGTTTAGTGTGGCCCCCTAGTTCCATGTGCCCTCTCTCGCTTACGGAGCGGCTGAGCTCTCCGCGAACCCGGGCCGACCAATGTTGTCGATCAGGAGCCATTGGAGGAACGTGGGCTCGGCACCGGCTGCCCCCGCACAGGAGGAGATCAGTCTAGTGCTCACTACGTTCTGATTCTGGTTCAGGTTAGTGTCGGGTTGTATCTCACATGCAAGCACGTACGCTTCAAGCCCCAACAAGATTGTGCTTTTGGCACGTGCGCATAGAATCCGCACGTAGGGACTTTTGCTGTTTCGGACTTTAAAACAATAGTCGACTGGGCTTGACAGCCACCAGGGAGTTGTTCTGCAGGGCCTCTCGAGCGACCCACAATACTCTCAGAAAAGCCATACATAGCCCTATGGGAGCATGGCGCGATTCTCATGTCACGAGTGTCGGCAGTGGAGGTTTTGCACTTGGTCGTTGTGTTGGGGTTCAAAGTTTAGTCACTGTGGAATTGCTCAAGGTCTCTGCAAACTGCGCACTTGTTGGACGACGACAAGGAATGGATTCGATCCAAGCCCGAGTCCCGAGCTCCGAGTTCTGAGTCCCGAGTTCGGGCCACGTAATTGAACCCGGGCTTCCCGGATTGCAGACAGAGCAAGTGCTGACGTGGCGCTTAGCCTCGGGCCGTGGGCCTGCATCTGGCTGATGAGAGGGCAGCCATTGTAGCACAAACGAGCACAGGTCTTGAATCGTCGACACCACATGCGCCGCTCGGTCTTTGAAGCAGGGGCTGCACGGCTCGGGGCGTTTCTTGTCCGGTCCAAAAGCTGACTAATCGCAGGATGGAGGGCGCGGGGAAAACCGAGCGGGCCGGATTCGGACGTGGGCGTGATGGCGCTCGAGTTCCAATAGACTGGTTGCTGGATACGGAGCGCAGACCGACCACTGCGGAAGAGAGCCGGCGCCATCGAGCCTGCTAGTCTAGTGCGCGGGCTGCCTCGACGCGACTGGCGGGTGTGCTGTTCCGGCGACCACTGATTGCTGCGGAGCCCACCGCCCTAGCCCCCTTCAGGCTAGCTCCGCTTCATCCAGGCTACCTTATCTGGGCTACCTTTCAGCGTTGTTATCGCTCCCGCGCGCTGCTGTCTGCTCGAAAAACCACTCCTTGGCCGTCCGCCAGTCGAATCCCATTCCTTGCCTTGCCTTGCCTTGCCTTACCTTGCCTTGCCGCACCCGCTTGACAGCTCCGGCGCTCCGGGCGCTGTCGGTCGGCACCAGAGTACATAGTGGTTCTGTCTCGCCGCCTTGCGACAAGGCCCCGCCAGCGTCATCATTGCCATCAACAACAGGGCCATCGACCACGCGAACCGTTGCCGTTCCTCCAGAAGGACCTCGTCATGTCCTCCATGTCGGCCACATTCGGGCAGCCGCCTGCAAACGAGGGCGACTATTCCGTCATCAGGGGGCTCTATCGCTTATACGGTATGCCAACTGGAGACCTAGCTGCAGGCTTCCTACCTGCGCTGCAAGCCCCGCCCGGATACGTCTTTGAGACAAAGGCTACGCAAATCGTTGTTGGAAGCGTCTTTGTAGCTCTCTCCATGATCATCCCTACAACGGCTAGACTGGTGCTCCGAGCAAAGAAGGACTCTGTCCTGCGCTTTGGCTGGGACGACTGGACTGTCCTGTTAGCAATGGTAAGTGTTATTCTCGTTCATCGCCGACTAATACCTAGCTCTAATCCATATGTACGTAGATCATTGGCCTAGGCTACCCAGTCATACAAATCATTCTCCCCTTAAAGGGCACGGCCGGCGTACACACCTGGGATCTGACCTACGAGCAATATAGAGTCGGTTACGAGGGGGCCATAATCGCACGGTCTATATATTTCGTCACGGTCGGCCTCACAAAGCTCTCCATTACGCTATTTGTACGACGCATGGTAGACCGTACGTCCCGGTGGTGGAAGATCTTCCTCGATATCCTCCTCGCTACTATCATCGCGTACGTTGCCCTCGCCGTCCTGTGGAACCTCTTTACGTGTAACCCTATCAAGGCGTACGGGGACCTCGCGGCCCGCGGCAGGCCCGAGCCGCCCGTGTGCATCGACTATAACCTCCAGGGCCGCGTCCTCGCCACTGTGCACGTCGTGCAGGGCGTCATCCTACTATCCGTGCCCATCATCTTCCTCTGGAAGGTCCGCATGAGCCTGGCTAAGAAGGTCCGGCTCTATATCATCTGGATCGTCGGCGCCGTGGCTATCGCCGGAGGCATTGCTAGGGAGCTGCGCAAAAACCTGGGCTCGGATGTCAGTTGGAACTACACCGATATGCTGGTATGGAGCTCGGTCGAGCTGATACTGGAGCTCCTCGTCGCTTCGCTGCCCGTCCTGGATGGGATGCTGGCGAGCGGCTGGCACAAGGCCACGTCCCACGTGGCGGACGGCATCTCGTCCCGGGCCCAGGGCACCATCAGCAGCAGCGAGAGGCACCAGCGCTGGCCCGGCGGCGGATACCAGCCGACATCGGAGACGTCCGTCTTGAAGGCTAATGCCTTGGAAAAGACGACAGATAAGGACAAGTCGGAGTCGCGGGAGAACATCGTGCAGGAGGATGAGGGCCGGGGTTCCGACGACGAAGGGATCGAGATGGGCATCCTGCGCACGTAAGAGGTCGACATGGTGTACTTGCCTAGTTCAGAGCTCGAGACCCGCCGCCCGTCCTCGCCGCGCATAGACGTCCGTCTGCATCGGCTGGGGTGGCGGCATAATACAAGGGGCCTGCTAACGACATGAATCAACGTGGCAAGAGTAAGCGTATCTACAACCGCGAGTGGAATTGTAATGTGCCCTTAAGCTATGCCAACTTGTCCGCCAGTAAGGCCTGCCCGTGCCTGGCACACTCAACCTCGACTCATAATGACCTTATACCCGTGACCGTGGCTACAACCTAGGCATCGTCACGAGCTTCGATGTGAAGGTCTACGACGCGGATAAGCCGTGGGCTGTGGGCGTCCTCATATCCACACAAGGTAAGCAGGAAGATGTGCTCTCCCAGCGCAAGTGCCGTCATCTCCATCGACGCCTACATGACGGCCCCGCTAACATCCCATACGGCTACAAGGGGGTCCGCGAAGTCCCCACGGTGTCGGCTGCTGTGCTTGCCAAGGAGCGCGAGAGGCATGTTCTGCACTTGCTGATCTTGTGGCGGGACGGGATGGGCTATCAGCACCGGAGCAATTTCAGGAGTGGACGGCCCGGTGCCAAGCCGTGACAGTGCCGACGTATACGGAACCGCACATTCATGTCAACTACGCCCAGGGTGGTGAGCCTATGGATCACCTCTGCGGTCGGCACCAGGTGAGACTAGAGAGGCTGAGGAGACTGAAAAAGGAGTAGGATCCGGATGAATGCCTTGATTTATATAATTCGGTTAGGTGAACGGCAAGCGCATCGGAGAAAGACACGGCGGAGCGGAAAGGGGCGTCTCATGAGGGCACATTTGCGAATGCAGAGGCAGCCAGGTGGCAGGATTGGGGCAAGACGGGATGAAGATAATAGTCTCATGATGAGAGTCCCATTTTGTCTGCGGAGATGATAAGAGGCCGGGCCCGCGGGTTCCGGCGTGGCGTTGTACCCGCGGATCCCGTTCTCGGACATAGTGAAGCCTCGGACTTTGCGTCAGCTTCTATCTACAGCTCCTTATTCTGAATAGTTGCTGCCCGCGACTGAAATCAAAATCTAAGGTTTGCTAGCCTTTGTTTTAACTCTTTTGATTTGACTGCTAGTCCGAAGCTCATCACCAGTTGGACATTCGACAGCCATGGCTTTCACTAAGCAGACACTCGTCCAGAATCTCGAAATGACACAGTACCCAGCTCAACCACGAAAGCCTACGAGTGACAGCTCAGTGCAAGTCCATTTCGTTGCAGATTCAAAAGACCGTGCCAAGCAACAACACGCACGCTGCTCCCGAACCAGCTCGACAACAACTTATGGAAGACTCATCGCATTGGCCAAGAGTTGCACATGGACACTGCCACTCGCCTTCATAATCATTTGCGTCGCTGTGTACTCTGCCGATCCGAGCGAGCACAACTGGCTGCATAGATATATTTTCATATCATACAAGACCAACACTACCACCGCCGGCGATGCCGTGACGATTCAGTACGGCAAGGGCCTGCGGGACCTGGCGTTCGTCTCCTTTTACACGCTCGTCCTGACTTTCACCCGCGAGTTTGTAATGCAGGAGCTCCTCCGTCCGCTTGCGCGGCTCGCAGGTCTGCGCGAGCGCGATGGTAGACGCTTTGCGCGATTCATGGAGCAGACGTACACGGCAGTTTACTTCTCCATCATGGCGCCCTTCGGCCTGTACGTGTTGCGCCACCACGCCGGCGCTGGCGCCGGGCTGTGGCATTTCGACACACGCGCCATGTACGCCGGCTACCCGCACACGACGCACGATGGCCTATTCAAGGCGTACTACTTGGTGCAGGCGGCGTACTGGGCCCAGCAGGCGGCCGTACTAGTCCTCGGCATGGAGGCGCCGCGCAGCGACTCCCGCGAGCTCACGGCGCACCACGTCGTCACGCTGGCGCTCATCGGGCTGAGCTGGCGATTCCACTTTGGCTATATGGGGATCGTGGTGTATGTCACGCATGATGTTAGTGACTTGTTCTTGGCGGTAAGTCTCATCTCCCTTATAGCCTAGGGTGACTCGGTCCTCCTTCAGTCGGCACCGCGACAAAGCTGACCACATGCCCTTTTTCGATTTGGTACAGATCGCCAAGTCCTTGCAGTACATCAACAGCCCACTCGCCGTTCCGCAGTTTACCCTCTTCATCGGCGTCTGGGTGTACACGCGACACTACCTCAACCTGCGCATCCTCTGGTCTCTGCTCACAGACTTCCGCAACGTCGGGTCGTACCAGCTCGACTGGGCCGGGCAGCAGTACAAGTGCCCCCTCTCCAGCGCCATCGCGTTCGCGCTGCTTTCGGCGCTGCAGGCACTCAACGTCTTCTGGCTGCTGTGCATTCTGCGCAGTGCGTACCGCATCGTTGTCTTCAAGGTTGCCAAGGACGATCGGTCTGAGAGCGAGGAGGACGACAGCAGGGACGGCGAGGAGAAGGATGAGTGATGGCTGGAAGGTTGTGGTTAAGACGTGGATGGTGGTGATAGGCGATCTTCTGGCGCGTAGTATGCATTCGTTTGGTGACGGGGGCGATACAGGTGATTACATCGTCCTAATCTTTCCGTTCAGCAAGAGTACCACCACAGTCACGTAATACTTCGTGTCCTCTGTGATATTGTCCTATTTCTTGGTGTCTGTTTCCGTGGGTGCCAAGACTCAGCCCCTCAGCCACTTCAGCCGTTGTGTCACCCCCCTGCCTTCACTACTCGAGGTTGCATAAGCTCTGAGCATCCTGTTCAGCCTCTGTTTCGACAGTCCGAGCCGTACCCCCGCATCGACGACGCATTCATCTACACAAGACCCTCGCTGGTGGGCCATGTAGATTGCGTCTCAGTAACATCATCAATATCTTCATCATCATCACCAATCTTCATCATCGTTATCATCATCCGAACCGATTGCCTGTCTGACACATCACCGATCATGGATGGCCGAAACCGTATCGCTCTGGACGAGTCTAGTCTCGCGCCACAAGTCGATGCACTGGTAGCATTGGCCGAGCAGCACATCTCAAGACAGGAACATCGAGAGGCCATTTTATCCCTCGAAATCGCCCTTGGCATGCTTGAAAGCACTGCTAGCCACTTACTACTTCTCCGCACAAAGTCTTCTGTTTTGCATACCCTCACCTGGGTGCACATTCTATCCGGCGACCTTGACAGAGCCAGGCAAATCTGCGAGCAACACGTTCAATTCACCGAGGCCACCGGTGGCAAGAGTCACCCTGCCACTATCTCAGCATACTTCGAGCTTTTCTCGTGTTGTGTTCGACAGAACGCCAATGCAACGGCTGGTCATCTTCTCGAGACCATCCTCGTGCCGCGCATGAGGGCAGATCCAGCAGCCGCTGGTCTCCACGCAAGGTCATATTACTTGCTCGGACGTTCATGCTCCGATCGCAACATGACGGCCAGCGCGAAGGCATTTCTCACTCTGGCTCTCCAGCAGGCAGAAGAAGACTTCAAAGAGAAGACAAGCCAAACGCCCTGTAGCGATGTAAACACTAGCGACTCCTCCCAAGGTACTCCCCGGCTTGAAGCTAGTCTTTTCCTCTGCCAAGTGTTGGCACAGATCTTCCGACTCAACATTGGCCATGAACCTGGCCTGACAAGAGAGGATTGCATCGTCCGGACTGCTCGGGTAGTCTTTGAGGAACCCCAGGTGATCCTTGACCGCGATACCTGGGTTCTGTTCAAGCCTCTTTTGTTGATCGGCGATCTAGAAAATGCCACGATTGCACACGACCAACCATGGGCTACGACAGTAGATATCCACAGCAAGGATGCCACAATATTGTGCGACGGCTGCGGTATCATGGCGTCCGAACAGTCACATCTCTTCGCTTGCCAGGCGTGCTGGGATATTGATCTGTGTTCAGGGTGTTACGGCGTAGTGAAGTCTGGACAGCCCGAAATCAAGGACAGCATCAGGGGATCTTGCCAGGATCACAAGTTCTTGCGTGTAGAGCACCGCAAGGCACAGACTCCCACCCAGAGCCCAAGCGGTATTTCTTTAGCTACTTGGCTCTCTGATTTGCAACAGGTGTACTTGGAGCAAGCGAGCTCGAAGAAAGACCAGCCCTCTGAGCTCGCTGGATCCAGTTACCCCTGCTCTGAAGCGGAAAGTAGCAGATCAGATATTGACGACCTCGACGACCTCGACTCCCATATCATCTACCAAACCAGCACTATGAGCGAGGAGAGTAGCCTCCAAGAAAAAGACGCTGTCCTTGTTCTCGACATCATTCACAACCGTAGCGCGTGGGCACTCCCAAGAGCTTCCCAACTGTCATTTCGACTGTTCGGAACGGCTGGTACGTGCTACCCAACATGAAATGTGGAGGGAGTTGACCGCTAATGCCTTTGCTGTCAGATCTGAAGGATGCTCATGTTACAAAAAGTAGCCAGTTGCTAGAGGCAGGCAACGTCTCCGAGGATCTAAACGAAGTCTCCCGTCGAGCAACAGCAATCATTGAGCTTGCACTTTCCCCGGAGCCCCAGCGCCAGCTCGATCTCGACCACATTGAAGCACAAGAAGACACTGAAGAGGGCGAGAACGACAGAGCTATTGTTTATGAGGCCATGCCTCTGCCAAACGATGGGAAGTTGATTAGGGTTTTGCAGCTTTCGCCGGGCTCAGGCCCTCGTCTCGAAGGGTCGCTGAAGCTACACGAACTAGGCTTACCCTCAGCAGAGCCGTACGCAGCGCTTTCGTACGTCTGGGGGGAGCCAAACAAACCAAGCGACCCGTGGTCAATTCATGTTGGGAGGCGGCATCTGTCCATTACAAAGAATCTACATGATGCTCTCATGGCTATCCGTTCAGTACACGAACACCTTCTCATCTGGATAGATGCACTGTGTATCGATCAGACCAACGACGCGGAGAAATCGTACCAGGTCGAACTCATGACGCAGATATATCGCCAAGCGAAAACTCTTTACATTCATCTTGGCGACGCAGGTCCACACACTGACAGCTTTGTCCGTTTCCTGGGCCGATCGCGCCTACCCAGCGAGTCCTTTGAAAAAATCCTGGCCCGGGTCGGTCTAGTGCCCGGGAATGTTCTGGCTGGCTATTTTGACGTGTGCTTCCGGCCGTGGTGGCAGCGAGTGTGGGTACAGCAGGAACACGGCATGGCGTCTCAAGAACCAATATTTTTCCTGGGAGAATGGTGGTTTTCGTCGCTGGCCATGATGGTAGACGGCGTCATGCTATTCCAAGAAGCATCGCAGAGGCTCGTTCCTTTTCAACACCACGAGATCATCGACCCGCATCTCACTCTTACTTTCAAGGAAATTTTGAGGAAGCTGAGGCACACTGGTGCAGTTGTTGCGAATCGGGCCAACGACATTACGCGAAAGAACCTACATGGCACACAGCTACCTTGCAACTTGCTCAGAGATACTGCGCTGCTGCGCTGCACCGATCCGCGAGACAGGATCTACGGCCTACGCGTTTTTCTAGAGCCGATCGCGCAGCTGGTTTTTTATCCAGATTACAAGCTGAGCCGCGATGAGCTGTTTGAGCGACTGGCCGTGTGGCTTCTGGTTATAGATTGTTGGGGGGACATGTTCTGGTGGTTTCCATACAGACTTCCGCACCCTGCACCCTCCTGGGCGCCGGACTTTTCGCGCATAGGCGAAACAACAGACTATGCCGGCCTTGAGATCAGCGCGGCGTACAACGGGAGGGACGAGATCCTTGCCATCCAGGGCCGTGTCTTAGCTGTTGAGGCCTACGCGTTGGATGTGGTCGAGCAGGTTGTTTGCCTGGAAGACGGCGAAACGTGGCTTGAAATGGTATCGAGGATGTGGCAGCTGGATTGCCTTCATGCTAGGCTGCCCACGGATGCGCAACGGAAAAACATGCCCCGACTCCTCCGTTCCCTGCCGGACATGCACGAGGCGACCTCAATGTGCTGCTGGGCAGACAGCTCCCCACTATGGATGTCGTCCATATCCCATATCTTGGGCCTTGGCACGAGCTCCCTTGCTGATGCCATGGGGAGCGTGTTTGACCCAGTCATCGAGTACATCAACGACCAACTTGAGAAGAATGGACTTTACGAGGTGCCCGGGGCTGGCTTCGTTACTACCAAAGAAAAAGCTGACCAGCAAGATGCAATCTTGGAACATCGAAAGACAACAAAAATTGACACAGGCTGGGCTCTGGCATGGCAGGCAATCAAATTTCGCCTCGTTACCTTACAATTTACCCTCATCCAAGCCAACGAATTGCAACAGACTATGTTCGTAGGTCCTGCTCTTTTCGACTTTGAAAATTTCTGCCACTGTCTCGAGCATCTCGCGCTTCCGACCATCGGTCATGACCTCGATTTAGATAGACTGTCCGCCATTCAGGGAGCTCTTAGGGATCTAGCAGGGTCCGTCCTATCCGGGTATAAGACAACCCACCCCACAGTTCAGCAAGAAGGAGAGAAACCGGAAATGGGCAAACCCGCTCGTATCGCAGGCTTCGAGTTAGACCACAGCAGCATGCAGAATGCAATCGTCAATGCGACTTACGAGCAGGAAGTCCGACTGAGGGCTACCCTTGTCCTAACAACTGCGCGCGAGGTCCGCAGACGTGTGAGCGAGACTTTTGCCACCGCTACGGCGGCGCCTCGGACACAGGCGCTGGGTCTCGTTGCTGATTTCAAACCAGGACTAGGAAGGGAGTCTATCGACAAAATGCAAGCGACTTTCGCGGACTTCCAGAATAATGCCGGGAAATCATCAACACGGCAAGCAGGGGGTCTCAAACACTCGGTCTCGGGATTAGCTCCTATTCATGCTACTCAGGTAGATGGTAATGCCGGTCCGTCGAAGGGCAGCGATGACTTTGGGGCAAGACTTGAAGATGACCAGGAGGTGAATAGGGAGCCAGGGTCAAGGAACACCGACAGCCAAGATGTGCTCGACGCTGATAACCGCGACAGCACCGTCGAGACAGAGGCTGGCCATGTGAAGGAGGGCTGGATTGCTCAGTTCCTCGACACCCTCACCGACTCGCTCAAGACTACATTTTCCACCCACGGAATGCCTACAACGAGGGTCATTCAGAAGAGCTTCGAGGCCGCGTTTCGCGCTAGGACAATGTTGACAACGCGCCATGGACTTGTTGCCATGGGGACAGAAGGCGTGCGGGATGTGCGGCATGGCGACGTGATAGTGCTGCTGCGTGGAGCACGCTACCCTCTCATCCTCCGCAAAGTTACACTACAGGACAAGCACGGCGACAGCAAGGAGGCCGGAGAAGCAAGTCCGCGACCAGTCCCGCTTGACAAGATAGGGTCTCCAGAACTTCACGTCATCGTTGGACATGCAAACGTGCGGGGGTTTTCAAGTGAGAAGTTTGGGGCGCTCGCAAAGGCTGATTTGCCGCGGAGGAACATTTACAAGATTGTATAGAAGGGAAGGGCAAGACTCTTGTGCTGCGAAAGGCCCAAACAGTTTCGTTTCTTAACCGCTCCTTTTTCGAGTAGATGACGCGAAAACAGTGCGGGGCGCGGAATGGGATAGCTACTGATCGAGCTGTACAAGTTGAAGAGGATACAGGGACCGGTGCGCTTGTATAGTTGCGATGCGGCGGTACCGCTCGGAAGGGAGACAGAGCCACTGTGACGGACCTAGACCTTGGTGCACTGAGGGTAGGCCTGGGCGCCGTTGTCACTTCCAGCGCCATGGAGGGCGATGGTTGGGTGGCGCAAAACGTGATTACCCAGCCTTTAGCTTGGCCGGGATCTTGACGGTCGAGCTGAAGTTGGTAGCAATCAGAGTGTCGATAACCCAGGTGCCAGGGTCAGGGCCAGAGATCAGAGCACCTTGGGAGATCTTGGTCCAGCCAAGGCTGGCCGCAGTAGCGGAGTTGAAGCCTGTCAGAAAGAGAAAGGTCAATGATAGCCCCCGCTTATGTGTATAGTGCTATGAAAGCCTTATCTTGGAGAGGGAGCAGAGAATGATCTGCATTGATAGATCGCTGACTTACTCGAAACATGTGACGTTATGGATGTAACGATTTAGCATCGGAGAGTATGAAATAGATGATTCAACTGGTATTATATTAATAGTCGTCTAGTTCTAAAAGAGAGGAATAAAGCGAGTGCTAGAGAGCTCTAAAGCTCGGTTTATATGCTCGAATGGGTGCTCTAAGCTAATGACTTAGCTGCTCCAGGGAGCACCGGTACGTACCTTTATCCGCTCCACGTTACACTTAGCGTATCCACCCGCTTCAATTAAGCCTAGCGGTAAGGTCTACATAAGAAGCGGAGTAAGGAATATAGTAGTGTGAAGTTATAGAGAAAGTTTCCTGTGGATTTTATATAAATAGATAAAACGATAGTATATACCCTTCATTTCTTATAGGGTACCCTTAGCATTCTCGCTATCTCGGGTGATATTACCGAGAATACTAGCGATAATAACTACGGTGTACCTAATCTCGACACCCGTATAGTACTAGCTAAGTATAGTTACCGCGTTTACGCGATAGGGGCGAAGCTACTACTCGATCTAATCCGAGTATAGGGCCGCCGTAGCTAGGGAGATATCGCTAAATACTACCTCGAGAGCGGAGGTCGGATAGAAGAAATACTATAAGTAAGAAGGACGAGTTATTATTAGTTTATAAGTAATAACGGCTAGGGAAGTAAAAATAGTAATATTAACTATACTATAGTAGTAGTATCGTTCTTCCTTATATTCCGTAGCGAGGATTTATATTTAGGAGAGAAAGGCTTCTAGTAACTTACCGTACCTAGCCCGCTCTTCTAGCTCTTAGTATACTCGCCGATAATAGTTTTAGGTTCGCTCTAGACCTTCTACGCGAGGGAGACGACGCGGGCCGTGTATCCCGCTACGCGCGCTATATCTATTATAGAGCGGATAGGTACGCGGCCGCCTATACTAGATAGGATAGCGCTACCTCGAGGGTTAATAAGCTACTTAAGGCGGGCCTAGCGTAGGTAGACGTAGTATAGGTCTAGTATAGCCGCTAATACGTAGGCTAGGACGTCGTTAGCGTTATAGTCGCCGACGAACGTTAACGAGGTCTAGCCCTAACGTAGGAGTATATCGCTAAAGGATAGGGAGGTAGTAGCGGAGGGTAGTAGGATGTTAGGAAGATTTCTATATCGTCGAGCTTAGTACGTTAGCCTAGACTAGTAGTATATTTTATTCTTCTCCCTCGTATATATACTCTCTCTTTATAAAACTAGTAGATATTATTAAAGTATAGTAGACGTACTTATAGATAAGATTAAAAGGGGCCTAGCCTTCTAGCGGCTATAAAAGGTCGCCGGCTACGGCTAAGATACCGTCCGTAACCTTACGTACCGCTAGGGCCGTACCTCTAGTAGCGCTTAAGACGTTACTCTTAGTAACCTCGACTATAGAGGGATAGAGGTCCGTAATAGCGGCGAACTTAAGTTATAGGAACGTCTCGAGGGCGGCGACTATATTAGTACTTAAGCTTATACTAATAGTAGCGAAACGCTCGACTTTACCTAGCTAACCTTACTAAAATGCTTAGAATAAGTTAAAGGCGGCGATAACGGCCTAGTCGGTACGTAGATCGTCGACCTATACGTATAATACGAAAGACTAATAGATTAGTTTAGTATAAATAAGGACGTGTCTTAATAGCTAGGCTAAGAAATAGTTACCTTTAGAAGATAGCTCTACTCCGTAAGAGAGATAGTAAAGGCTTTATCGACTTACGTAAGCTTAGTCCTAAAGAATCGTTCGAAGTTAATATCTAAGGTACGGACGTAAGTATATATCTCGGAGTATATACCTTATATACGACTATTCTTAGATAAATACTCGAGAGTACTATCGATCTAGACTACGGAGGGAGCTATTATAATATAAGAAGAAATAAGTCTAGAGGTAGGTAATAATAGTCTAGCTCTTTCGAAATTAGATAAACCCTAAGATAAATAGAGAGGTCGGGTTCTACTATATCTATATCGGCTCGTAACCTAACTAAAACTACTCCTAGTAAGGACGGTCGTCTTAGTACTTAGACCGCGATATATAACGGGTCGGACTATTAGCTAAGATTAAGTTTTATAGATCTACTACTTAGTAATTATAGCTATACCCGTACTAGCTACCTTAATAAGTATAGTAGTATTACTTCTAATCCCTACGAGAATAATATAAGGTAGTTTACTTAGTTAGCGCCTAGTTATCTATTAGTTATATTAACTCGTCGAAGCTAGGCCGTATTTATCTATTAGCTAGAAAACGACGCGTAAGACGTATAAGCCTAAGTTACTATTACTAGGTAGGTTAGGATATATAAGTAAGCGTATTAGGGTGTAACGTCGCTATATAAGGGGCCCCGAGTATACGTACTAGGCGAGTTATAGTAGAATAAGGATGTAAGTTAGATACCCGAGCTTACTAGGGCTATATACGGAGCGGCTCGGGACGATCTAGCGCCTCCCGCGTACTAATCCTCCCCTAACTAGATCTTTCCGTATCGGGGTAGTTTAAATACGAACTATTAGTTATTAGTTACTAGCTATTACTTAGTATACCCTAGTCCTTACTTTACCCTATTACGCCCTTAGGATAACATCTTACGTAAAATAGTAAATCGGCCTATTTAGCTCTTACCTCGGAACTCTACTATCTTACGTACACCTATATCTTAACCCCTTAATCTCTATTACCCGTACTATCCGCTCGCTATTATAAGTTTATCTATTACCCTATTAATACTCGGCCCTAATATATCTAAGCGTAACTATGTTAATACTATAGCCTAGTCGCCGCCGCCGCTACCGCCCGCTACCGTAGCGGACCTTTCGATATCCCCTAGCGATAGCGAAGAGCGCGTTAGTAATAGCGCTACTAGTAATAGCTATAGTGCCCTAGACCTATCTAATCCCCCCCTAGACGGCGGCTATAGCTAGGTTATTATCCTCGTTTACTTTATATATACCTTCTAGTAGAACGCGTAGACGGGTAGTTAGGGTATCCTCTAGGTTACCCTACTCGAGATAACGCTACGTAGCGAGTAGTCGAGTACTATCTCGTTTATCGGTTCGCTCGGTATTACCTTATCGGTCGGCCTAGGTCTTACTATTATTCTTCTCGCCCGTACCTAGGGCGCCCGCTAGACTAGCCTAACGGGTATCGTCCTCTATAGCGTTAGCTATCTTACTAGTGCCGAGGCTATATCGAATATCGGCGGCCTCTTTATTACCTACGGCGTTACCTATAGCGTCGGGGTATGCCTCATCTACACCATAAGTAATAGGCTACCCATTTAGTAGTTCGATACTCGCCTCGGCACCGCTAACGGTATTGTTAAGCTCGGCGGCGGGGTTGGGGCTACGCGGACATGGTGGGCGAAGGCGGGAAGCTCGGCACCGTTGAGGAAGCTGTCGCCGCTGACAGGGCTGTGGCCGCTAATGGAGCCGTCGCCGTTGAGCTTATGCTCGGGAGGTGAGGGCTGTAGTCGCGGGTGTAGAGGAAATCGATCATCGATTTAACCACTTCAGGCTTATCTTCTTCGAGTATGATCTTGCCGGTCTGTTTTTTCTGTTCATAGAGGCACCTATCAGCGCTATTATAGCTACATGTATCGTGAGATCGATATGGAGCTTTGGAAATGCTAGAAAGTGGTACTAGACTTACACACCTTCATCTCGTCCGAGAAGGCTTTCTTAAAAAATAACTTGACCGTGCACAGATAATGGCTTTGTGAACTTTGTGCTCAACCTGGCTGCAGGTAGTGATGAAGTCGGAATACTTGCCCGACACGAGTAACCTACATGGAAGAGACTTTCGTGATCTCCCCGAAAAGTTAGGGCTCGGCTGTTATGTTTGCTAACTCTCGAAAGCACTGGATCATGCTTGCCATGGATCCATCGCCCGCCATAATCGCTGTTCTTGCTAGTTGAGAGAGAACCCCCGCTCTAGTCTTGTTGAAAACGCATCGTCTAGTGTACGGCGCCGACAGAAGAATCTAGAGCGAGCTGGAGGCGGCCTCATGTGTGAGGAGAATTCTCGTCAATACTTTGCCATGTTGCGAGACAGAGTCTGAAGCCTGACGTAAAAAGGAGGACGTCTGCACTGACGCTTTGATATTGCAGGCACTGGTCCTGTTAACCAAGTGCTAACTAGCTGAAACATGATGTCGGGATGCATTATTTGGGTGGTAATAGGGAATCCACGTAGAACGTGGAACGTGACGCATACGAGCCACGACGTGGATTTCGGGTACGTAATATGTTTCAGGCACCACCTTTGCCGGGAACGGAAAACCGAGAACGTAATCTTAAGTTCGAACTACACTATAAACAGATCTGTGTTCTTTATGACATAAGCTACTATAGTAGAGCTCCTATACTAGTAGCACAACCCTATAACATAATAATACCCGACTATGAGCCGGGGTCATCTTTTTACGTTTATAGCGTGAATAAATTTAAGGGATGTTATAATATAGATCCATACTCGAATATGGACGGCTATATAAGTCTAATATTTAGTAGCATAACGTAAATAGACTCTACCTCGACAGAAGTAACGGTTATAATTACTCTAACGCTCGCGCTAGAGACTACTAGTAATACTACTAACCAAATGGTGGACTGTAAAAGAACAATTTACATTAGTACCGCCGTAGTAGTGTCACGATCCGACCTTTGGGGTCAACCGTGGGTCGGGCTTCGGGGGTTGCTGTCCTGGGAAAATAGGTAAAGCTTGGATAATACTACTCTTCGAATGTCGTTGTTCTCTTAGGGGTTGTGTCTCTTGGAAGAGATACCACTCTTAATCAATTGAGTGACTGGTTTAAGTGAAGGGTGAGAATGATACTTAGATTGATCGCTGAAGTATAAAGGTAGACACTAACTATCTAGGAAATCCTCCTGTCTATATACTCCTTTGTCCTTCATCGTGCCGACAGTTCATTGTCGCCTCGCGACAACTTCCTGTCGGGCGGCCGACTGCTAAGCGTCGGCTAGCCGATACTAGTGCGTCGGCTCCGTTGTGCCTGATGACTAAGGTTCCTTGCTTATGTAACTTGTCCTGTGACCCTTCGCAGTCCTGCCCTTGTCCATGGCCCGGTGCTGCGGCCTTGTTTGTGCTGCCCGTCAGCCCAAACAATCCCCTGTTGGTCGCGGGTCGTCACACATTGCTTCCTAGAATGCAAATGAATGATTGCTATGGCGGAGCTACGCATTGACCCCTGGGAGGCTCATTTGCACGACAAATACAGAAGTAGTGGGGGTAAGTCCCGTTGGAAGTGGTGGGGGCGGGGTCTCCCACCGGTCTTTCACCCCAGAGCTTGTGCTCTTTACAGGACTTGTCGCAGCTTCCCAGACTATGCACATCTGCACATCCTGACAGACGACAACTTCTCAATTCAGCCAGCTACGACTTGCAGATACCAGAAAGATGGCTGATCCGAGGTCTGACCCGAGGGCCGACCCGACAGTCGCAGCCTTTCACCGGGAGCTCTTTGGCGACGGCCCCGGGATCCTTCGCCTTGGTGGCGAGGAGCTCGACAACCCCGGAACCGACTTCGAGGAAGCCTTCATGCGCCAGATCAACTCGCAAGCGCCCTTGCGTAGCGGTGATAGCGATGGCTCTGAAGGCGGTTTCGACTCGGAGGCCTTCATCCGCCAGTTGGACCCTGACACGCCCTTTGGCGAGCCTGAGACTGTTCGAAAAGAGGCACGGGCACTGGCTGAAAACATCTTCCGCTAGTACAGCCTGCTCAACGCCATCCTCTGCCGACATGAGGCTAAAATCCAAAAGCGGTGGACTGGCAAGTCCAGGCCTCAGCGGCTGGCCATCTTGCTCGCCGCCTGGCCCTCCATGGTTGCCTCTCACCGCCCCGACTTCGAGGCCTTCCGGCAGCGGAGCAGCACTGGCGGGCCCAGCATCGAGAGCAAGCACAGAGAGAGCTTCATGTGGCCATATATCAACCAGGAGGACCTGCTCCAGCCTGCGGCCTTGGCCTTACTGCTCAATGCCCGTGGCCGCCACGTCCCTGCTGCATTTGCTGCCGCCGACTTCGAGGCAACGCATCTCGGCCGCGTCACAAAAGGCCTCAAGCCCATCTTTCTCAACCTCCATGTTATGGTTCTCCACGGGGCTAACAACGCCGAAGAATATGGCAGGCTCCTTGCTTGGGAAGACCACGAGGATGCCTTCGAATGGTTGCAAACACGCAGGCAGTTTCTTCCAGGCGAAGGGCTGATGGTTCTTGAAATACAGGACCGTCTGCTGGCTTTCCTCGTTTCTTGCTGCAAGCAGATTCTACACGATGTTCCTGCGGATGAGATGACATCAGATCAATTCCCCATCGTACCGGAGCCACTGCGTGAGAGCAAGAACCCAGGCGGTCTAAGCTCCTTGGCCGTCCTAGTCGCAGAAGCGCCATATCGAGTTCCTGCAAAGCTCAACATGGACCGGATAGTTTCACTGCTGGAAGCTCGTGCATCAGCTGCTGAGGACCACGTCTGGGCTCTCAGGGAAGATCCTGCCTACTTTGCACAGTATCAAGCTGAAATGAAGGAGCACAGGCAGGAAATGATCAAGGACACTCGCGGCAATGACCATCCATCTCTAAGCCGCGGGCGAATTGAAACCTTCTGGGCTCGAGTGTCAGGGTACATGGTCATTGAGGCATACGAAAATCTCGAGTTCTTTTCGAATCTGGCCGCCAAAGCGAGAACTCTACGCAACCTGCAGGCCAAATACAAAGATGACATCTCTGTGGAGACGAAAACTTTGCCCGACGAATATATGGTAGCTCTGCTCCGGCTTCGCTACTATTTGAACCACGTCGTCGCAACACATCTCAACGGACTCAAGGTTGGGGTTCCGGCTTCACCACCTTGGCGATCCATGTTTGTTCGAGAAGTGCCCCCGGATGCAACTACTACCAAGATGAAAACCATGTCCAAACCCATCAAGAAGACAAAGGTACAAACGCAACTACTGTGGCTGCTGAACACATTATGGGAGGATGGCAATGGCCTGTTTCTCGCTCGACTGCCTTTGGTCCTGGACGAACTGGAGCGACTTCTAGCTACTGAGGCCGAGGCACGATCTCTCGTCTCCTCCCAGATCGCCAAAGTGGTTGGTGATCTCTCAATTATCTCTGTCTGCTTGGGACAACTTGAGCTGTTCCAACCGTGGGCGCGGGGATTTGAAGATGCCATGGTGGACAAGGAGAAAGAGCTCACGACGGATTATCAAAATGAACTTGGTTCCCTGGTCCATTTACTCCGCCATGACCTGAACAAACAGCATGTTCTGTCTCGAATGGGCCAACTAAGCGATCCTGCTGATCGGCGGTTTTTTTATCCGTCGGAAAAGCGACGGACACGTGAGACTATCGACGCCTTGTGTCAAGCAGAACATCACCTTGACGAGTTTTGGAACAATGTTGATCTAGCCACTGGGTCGTTCGCACGCACTGGCTACTATAACCAGTCTGCAATTCGCAAATTCTTGGACCAACCGCGTATCCTACGACGGACTATCGTGTCCACACACTGGCTCGAGAGCAGCGTTTCAACCACTCAATCACAGGCGAAAGCTCGAAAGGATGAAGCGCTGGATCCGGAGCTGGCCGTGTTGTACAGACCAATGTCAAACATATACATTGGTGAGCCCACCAGGGAACCTTCACATGCACCATTGAAGCAAAAGACCAAGACCAAAAAGTCGCAAACGCCAGCCCC
Organism: Microdochium nivale; assembly: GCA_026745475.1. NCBI lineage: Eukaryota > Fungi > Ascomycota > Sordariomycetes > Xylariales > Microdochiaceae > Microdochium > Microdochium nivale. The sequence continues at coordinate 3,156,964 of JANTFD010000005.1, read as the reverse complement.
AGCAGCGCCTACAGAACCTACCACGGCACCGGAGCCTGCTTCCAGGGCTGAAACCATCCCCGTTGACGCGCGCTCGCTCAAGGTTTTCCGGATGCTCTTCCACAACCCAGAAGTCACCTCATCTCCCGGAGAGGTTCCCTGGACAGATTTCCTGCACGCCATGACCTCTGCCGGGCAGTTCGCCGCCGAGAAGCTGTACGGATCCGTGTGGCAGTTCACCCGGACGGCCGGGGGCGACCAGAGCCGCATCCAGTTCCACGAGCCTCATCCGCACAAGAAATTGCCTTTCACCATCGCGCGGCGCAACGGCAGGCGGCTCACGCGGGCATATGGATGGGAGGGAGCGACGTTTGTGCTGAGAGAGAAGTGACCCAACCACCTGTGGTCTTTATCACTTCCTCCCGGCCGTCATAACCGTCCGGCTACGCTACGGTGGCAGTGCGAATGGTGCATTGACTTTGAGAAATCCTCAGCCGGACCTCTGGTTTCTCCCAAAACTCTATTTCGAGTTGTTGGGCGGGCCGTGTTTTCATCTTACATTTTACCTCCATTTAAATGACTTATCTAACGATACTAGCAATTTGTAGAAGTCTTGCAATTAACAAAGCGTGTAGCCCAAGTAAATTGCGCTTTGCGCGCCGAGCAGGAACCGCTATTTGGGGCGTTAAATTACCACCCTCTACTTTACGCTGTGCTTAGATCCATGTCTGGATGCTTGCATACTTTGCAGCGATATCTTCATACCATTAAAAACATTGGAAAACACTAGGAGTGTTAACAGTCAAAGCTATCAGCACGTCAAAATGTATGTAGCGGTGGGCTTGAGTTCGAACCCCCTCGGGAAGGGTCTTCTCACGCGTGTATGTAGTATTGTGGTCGGCTGTGCAATAGTTTTAGTAGGCTGTACTAAAAGCAGCAAATCAGGAGTATGTCTCTTTCCCCCAGGACTGCCTCCTTTTAGGCGAATCACCCTGAGGCACCTAGAATGAAAAAATGAAAAGCCCTGCAGTGCTGAACTCTAAATCCATGTCCTCGGGGCCAATGCGCCAGGTTATGTGACGACAATCGGCTCTGCATACGGTCCTCGTACAATGACAATTCGAAGAGCCTCACCTGTCACCTGGAATCTGCCGTGGATACACACAAGTTGAGGCGTAAATCCCATGAATTACTAGCCGGGAGGCGCATGGGACGGCAAGACTTACGCAATTCAGTGTCTACTATGCTGACAACAATCACATGGTTGCATTATGTGCGATTTAGTTTGCAAAGAAAACTTGCCAGCTTATGCCACTTGCCTCAAATTGTTGTGTGTAGAATGCCTGCTTGAGATTTGATGTAGGTAGGTTTGCCCAAACGATATCGAGCTTGCAACTCTGTTCTACTTAGGGCAGCTACCCTCCCGGATGAGCTTGCCGCCGAGGTGCCTACACTCCTGGCCAGCCTTGTAGACCTTGCACGTGTACGCCGCGGACTTGTTGCGCTCCGTAGAGTAGCATCCGTTCGTGATGGGCGTCTTCTCCGTGCAGGTGGGCTCGATCCACCCGAAGACGGTGACGCCCTCGTAGGTCGTCTTGAGGAGCGTGGCCGTCGCGCTGGGCTGGACAATATTGCAACGCGGGAACTCTGCGCGGGGCACGACCTGGCCCTTGGACAGGCCCTGCCAGAACTGCATCTGGGCGCCAGAGCTTATGTGGCCAAGTATGGTGCCTGCTGAGCCGCAGTCCCACTCCGGATCGGTGGGCTCGCGGAAGTTGGATGAGTAGTTGCATTCGGATGGGACGGTGCAGGCTCCGAACCCGTTGCAGGCGGCAGGGTCGTGCATGGCCGCTGCTGGAGAGGCCAGGAGGGCGGCGAGGAAGGTGAGGGTGGCGGAAGAGAAGTGCATTGTGGCTGTCGTTGTATGAGACTGTTGGTTTATTTGTTGATGAGTGGAGGAAGATGGGTTGATTGATGATGGAGGTGACGAGATGACTTGAAGATGGACAAAGCTGCCGTCTTATATAAAGATGAATCAGACAGTCATCGGTAACTTTGGCCTCCTGATTCCCAGAACCCTGCAAAGCCTAGTAAAGTGTTGGCCATTGCAAGGCCCAAATGGGGAAAACCACGAAGCAGGCTCCACGATGTAGAGTTTACTGTGGAGAGAACCCCGGACGTGATTGACTACTTTGCCTGGCCTGTCAATCAGTTATATTTCTAGGGGTAAGGCGGTGTTGAAGGTTGGCGTTACGTACGTGCCAAGCACCAATTTTCTAATGAGCACCGACTACGGCATCACGTAGACGAGGGCCGCCTCGCCTAACCTGCCGACATGGCAAAAAAACAATCAGTGACGCCGCGGGTGCTGCTCCCCAGAACATCGAAAACGGCTGTCGCCCGGGCTGGTTTGCCATCAAGACTATGGCCAGCTTCCTTAGGATCAATACTTCAAGAAAAAGGCGATGTCGGATCTGATTTGCGACCAAGCTGCCAAGCTGCAAGTCATTTTGATAGGGAAACATTACCAGGCATTGTGAGGCGGACAAACATGGGTCGCCATCGATCAGGAGACTGCAGGCAAATGTGCTTAGACTTGATGCTCATACGAGGGCTTCGGTCTGGATGCACCACGGAGGACTGTATGTGTCAATCACCCCACTCGTCGTGCCTGGAGCTCTCGTGCTCAAAATAGTGATGCTTTCCATGGCCGCCGGATTGTGCGTTGCGACCGCCCAGCCTTCTAGACCCTTCAGTATCTTGTCTACCATCTCCTCTCTCCACTCTCCCCGAGTCATGTCCCACGACAAGCACCTCTCTGGTCGCGCCCGGTGGCCGTTGTCCTCACCGCTGAGCAGTCTGGCTGCGACCTGCACCTGGGTCGAGTTGCTGTCCAACGCATACATAGTAGAAGAACGATGCCGAGCACCGGCCGCATGAGTACCACTGCACGTTGCTCGGAGCTCCGCCAGAGCGCAAGCACGCCTAAATTTTCCGATGTCCCTGCTCTGTTTCGGTACGATTGCTCCACTGGTGGCAGCCAGCTCCGTCAACGTCTGTCGGGACGACCTGCCAGACGTGGCGCTACTGCTGCCTATCCCTGCCAGCGGCCGTGATGTCTCGCAGCTCCGTATTGGCCCAGTGCGCAGGCACGCGCCCTTATTTGGCCCGGTGGCACGAGATACGCAGGTTAGTCTACAGGCCTATTTTTTCGTATACTGCTAGGTCTCTAGCAGGGCCTGTAGAAATGCCCCACTCCCTAGACTTCCACCAATAAGGGATCAATCAGACTATTTGCTGACTGTTGCGTTGCTTGCCGGACCCGTACGTATTACCTATTCACTTCAGCTGAATTGATTGGTCCAACCCCTAGTCGGTACGCAACAGTCTCCGCAAAATTAAGTGTAACTTACCCATCATACCTTATGTAGTACACGCGCAAGTGCTGGCGTTGCGCTTCCCGTTGGCGTGGTCCATGTCTTCGTCGTGTTCCTGCTCACACTCCTGGCTATACTGAGGACTGTGCAGCACCAGGTTAACACCACCTATTACAGATGGTGCTAATTATCATGTCTATCTATGAAGCACCCTACACTAGGTGCTTCTAGAGATTCTTTAGTGCATATAGCCTCTACTAGGTGCTAAGGAAGTATCTTGCTAAGGCCGGCTACCACTTGTGTGCTCTGTTATTATGAGGCGGGCGCCCAACTAGCTACAATGACAACGCGGTACCCACAGCACCCCTGTAATTAGTGCAATACCTTTCCGCCCCAGTTCTTCAGGTATCTCGCCACGCCCTACAATAACACCAAAACACGATAACCTAGCGGCTCATTAAAGGGTGGTATGACGGCTATTCCTGTTGCCTAGCACGTACGTACTAATAGAGGCAAGATCTCCGCCTGCTAGGCTTGCAAAGGTCATTATATGGGAGGTGTGCGACGCTTTCAGACCTCATTATCGTTAAATGCATCATCACGGCGGAGGGTCCTCACGAGATGGGGCTGTGCAACATGCGACATAGCGCTTTGTAACTCGGAAAAATGCTAGTACTTCTAGTATAGTGACGAATAGGTGCAGAATTAAGTACCTTTCTTACGCTCGTTTTCATAGGTGCATATCCCTACTAGCGTTGTCACTGTAGCTAGTTGGGCGTTCAGGACATACAGTCCCTTATGCACTCCACCATGCTTCCTAATGCCATTTATTTCCACCACTTCTGACAGAATGGGTGGCTCTTGAGCTTCCACGCCACGACAGCCACAGAGACCTCGTGGGCGACGGCTACGACGCTGTCGCTACGAATGTCTCTCTCATTACTGTTGGTGCCGAGATTGTTGGTGGGGTCTGGCCAGCGTGTCACAAAAGTGTACATTCCACCCGTCAGTCGTCGGCATAGACTGCAGTGGGCAGCATGTGGGCGGCAGCGGGAGTCAGGAGACCGGGATGGTGGCGGTGAAGCGGTTGGCCCTGAACAGACACGCGGCCACAATGTCGACTGTAGTCACTGGTCTCTTTCTGGATATGTTTTCCGTCTTATGAACACACATAGTGATCCCCAGCCCCTAAATTGATTGTTCTCTACAGCTTTTGCTATCTGGTACCCCAATTTGCGCCCTTTACCATAAAATATTTGTCTTGCACCACATCACAGTCAGCATCTTGCGCGCCATCGTCTTAGTGTCTTGCCGAGCAGAATGTTCCGCCGAGCAAAGTCATTGCACGTGAGAACAGTCTCGTGGCCCTTCATGATCTCGCGCCAAACTTAGTAGATCATGTCCACGTGCGAGAAGTTGTTATCGTGCTTGAGCGCGGCTACTTTGCCGCTCTTGAAGTTGTCCTCACTCGCAAATGGTCCAGCACGGCGGTCCTGGTGTTGGCTGAATATGACTGGTGTACACGACATCGGGGCCTGCGTCGCTCGCAGTTTCTCCATCGGCGTCGTTGTTCATGGCAAGTCTTTCTATCTTGTATACCACGTCAAGGAAAGGATGTGACCGATGTTCCGCGTATAGGAAAACTGCCCAACCTACAAGGGTTTCGGACAGCCACATCAACCATACAGTGCTATAAAGACAAGCACGGCTCATTTTACTGTGTAGTCGAACGATATCCCCTACCGTTTCCCAGCTGCCCACGCCCAACAACTCGTCCATCAACAACAAGCAGCACGAATGAGAAACCTTTTCAAGTCCCTGCGCGGCGGCAACAGCAGGTCTGTCCCGGAGCCAACTCCTCCGCCTCGGCTTGCTCCACCACCTCCGCTCCTGCCTGTCGAACGTCCGCACCCCGTCACACCAGCTGAAGCCTCCACGCCTGCGCCGGTCCACAACCTCGGTGTGTTTGCGCGCCTACCAGCAGAGCTACGCCAGCAGATCCTCGTCGCAGCATTCGGTCGGCGAGAGCTCCACCTGGACCTACGCCTTGTGCCTCGCCGCTGGCGTCCTCTGCACAGTCGGCAAGGCGACTCTGCGCACGGCCGCGGCTCGGCACCCTGGAGTGGGAACACGCCAAAGACAAACCCCCAGGATGAGCGTGAGTGGCGGTGGTACGGGTGCGTCTGTCACCGGCAGCCACCCTGGCGCGGTGCTCGAACGTTTAGCTGGCTACACGAGGACCACTGCCTAGAGGGCGAGGCCAATCTGTGCGCCGTACACCCTCCGCCTCCTGGCAAGCCACGGGGCACCTGTGACTACATCATTGGCGTACTCGGCTGGCTGTGTACATCGCGACAAGCCTACGTGGAGGGAGTTCAAGTGCTGTATGGAACCAACGTCTTCATTCTGGAGAGCCAGGAACTCCTCGACCTCTTGCTCGATCCGGTCCAGGCTAGTCAAGGACATGTAGTCCTGCTTCAGCACCTGGCCCTGGTGAAGTCTCTGGAAGTGCGCATAGACACCATGCTCTTCCAGACGCCAGGCAAAGACTACAGCGGCTCATATCTGCCCAACTGGAACAGGCGACAGTCTCTGCCACACTTGAGTGGTTTGCAGGCCAAATTTCCTGGTCTGCGGTCGCTCGTCATCTCCTTTACAGAGTACTTGTACGACGACTACGAAACCCGCCCGGCAGCTCGACTGCCTGAGCTCAAGAAGGCGTTGCTCGACCCCTTGGCCGAAGCGCTTGCGCCTTTCGGGGCGACCCGGGAACAGCCCATCGTGGTTGAGCTGCCGCTCGGCGTTTTCACCGACCTCGAAAGTCTCAAGGTATTTGCTGAGGAGAAGCGCGACAATCACTTTGTTGATGGGCGGACATGGCTGCGCTACCCGATACCGTGCAGCGACGAGAAGCAGTTCTATTATATCAAGGCGGGCGCAGAGCTGGGTCTATACTGGGACCACGACGATCGACCTCGGATCTACGGGAATGCCTATTTTCCTCCAGGCCATGGTTAGAAAATGGCAGGGGGCTGCGACTGGGGTGTCTTGTTTGTTTTTAGGGTTCGGAGGTTCATGTACTCGGTTCTTCAAACCACCTAGAGATTACAGGACATTGTCGCCCGGTGCGATTGTTCAAGCGGCATAACTTTAGGCACCCACCCCTCCTAGCACGCACTTGAGAACAGACAAAACACGTAAAATCACGACCTACTTGGCCCAGACACAGTAGCAAAGTTGAGCATGCTATCCCATCGAGGCAGTGAGGAAATGCACTCTATAGCTATACCAACGCATATACGCGCAACATGTAGCGTTGAATCAATGCGCATATATTTCCCTGTCAGACGCACTATATAAGAGGCGACGCACCCGCTCATACTCCAACACATACGTACACACTTGGCCAGAGGCCCACGCACTCGCCTCCATTGTTGACAGCTGGGTTCCACTTGTAAAAGTTGCTAAAAGTCAAGAGATTTCTGGTTAGCCAATCCATAGAAAGGGAAAATAAAAAGAATATGCATCAGATTTGCAAGTGACTTTCACCCGGGTCAGAGAATCATGACTCACCTCAGCTCGATGCCGTTGGCGTTGGCAATGGCCCAGCACCCGTCCCCGGACTGCACGTAGTAGAACTTGCGGCATCCCTGCACCATGCCGGTTTGCGTGGGCAGCGGAGTTGGCACGGCGGTGCCGCTTGCCGTGGGTGTCGCTGTCGATTTAGTGGTTGTGCTGCTGCCGGCGCCGCCACTGGTGGCAATGGAGGACGAAGCGCTTGTCCTGCTGCTGCTGTTGCTGCTGCTGCTGCTACCGCCACCGCCGCCACTAGACGAACCAGGCCGTCCGATACACACGTACACGTCGGGCTTGAGCCCGCTGCAGTCGTCCTTGAGGGCAGGGTTCCAGTACTTGAGGCTGTCCTGGAGGATGCCGGCCTTCTTGGCAATGGACTGGCACGTGTCGGATGCAGAGACGAGCCAGAAGCTGGAGCAGTCGGACACAATCCCATCCTGCGTCGGGCCTGGTGGCCCAGAGCCGCCTACGGGGGGCGGCGTGGGCGCTGCCACGGCCGTGCTGCGCGTCGTCGGGGTGCCCGGGATGCCGACACAGTAGTGCATGCCCTCGCGGACAATGCCGGAGCAGTCGCTGCCCACCGAGGGGTTCCAGGCGATGAAGTCGGCCTCGGAGAAGGTGCCGAACATGGAGACGATCAGGGCGCACGTGTCCGGGCCGCGCGTCCGGAACCAGGAGCGGCACTGGCTCGTGGTGCCGGCCGGCAGGGGGCTCGGCCTCGTCGAGACGGTGGCCGGCATCGGCAGGTCGGCGTAGTCAAAGGCGACGGCGCAGTACCACGTGTCGGCCCAGAGGCCGTTGCAGTTGCCCTTGAGCGCCGGGTTCCACGACAGGAACTGCGCCTGGCTGACCAGGGGGTAGTCCTGGAGAGCCTGGACGCACGTGTTGCCGCTGCTGGCCTTCCAGTACGCCTTGCAGTTGGCTGCCATGGCCCCGTGCGTGGGCAAGGGCACGGCGAAATCGGGTGACGCCGTCGGCGTCGGCGCAGGGGTGAAGTCAAAGTACGGCGGGAGGATGACGGTTGCGTTGGCGCCCGGTGTGCCTGTCTCGTAGCCCAGCGAGAGCTGTGTCTGAGGGCGGATGCCCACGCAGACCCAGTAGTGGACAAAGAGACCTGAGCAGTCGGCGCCGACGGCCGGATTCCAGGCGTGGAAGTCGTCGAGGGACATCCACGTCGCGTAGAGGGCCGTGATGGCGTTGCACGTCTGCCCGCCCTCGACAAAGTGCCAATTATCGCAGTAGCTGGGCTGGCCTGCCTGTGTCTTACTCGGCGGCCATGCCCCGGTCGAGGACGGTTGCAAGATCGTCTGGTTGGTGAGCGGGAAGCGGCTCGAGTAAGGTGTGGTAGGCGTGATGATGGACATGGATGTGATAGTCGAGGACGAGGTCATCTTGGTGGTGCTTGACGAAGACGAGCCAGTCACACGCGGGCCCAGGCCGACACAATAGGCCTGCTTGAGCCAGAAGTTGGTCTGGCAGTCGCGAGAAACCGCCGGATTCCAAGAGATAAACTGGTCATGTGTAATGCCAAACTTCTTTTCGACAGTTTCACAATTGTCGCCGCTGACTACGGCATACCAGCGGTTGCAATTGGAAGGGGAGCCCGTGAAAGTAGGGCCCGCGGGTGTTGGATCACCGGGCTGCGAAGTCGCAGTGGTTGACGAGGAGCTCTTCCGAGTAGTCGTTGTCGGGGCTGATGTGCCCAAACCAACGCAATAGGCCTGCTTGAGCCAGAAGTTGGTCTGACAGTCCCGGGACACGGCCGGGTTCCAGGAGATGAACTGATCATGTGTGATGCCAAACTTCTTCTCGACCAAGTCGCAATTATCGCCGCTGGCAATGACATACCACTTGTTGCAGTTGGCGGGGGACCCTGTGAATGTCGGCCCCGGGGGTGTAGACGCCGTCTGTGCCTGGACAACCTGGGCGGCAAGTCCAGCCACAAGGCCGAGAACTGCAGTCTTGATCCAGGTCATGATTGTATGTTGACAGTACCTGGCGAGGGAGCCGTCGTTTCGAGAGAGTTGGAGAGAACAACAAGCCCGCAGAGGAAGAGAGGCTGCTCTGCTCGGTTGAGAGTGCTGTGGTGGGAACAGCTCTCTCCCGGTGCCAAAGCCTCGGCGGCTTGGGAAAGGCACTGAGTAGCGGAACACTCGGCTATCAGAGCCGGCCGATTACTGGCCACAACACCACCCATCTTGTTGGCTAATAAAGGAGATTGCGCTACGACAGTCGGACCGGCTCGAGAGCGTGTGCATGCAACTATTCCCTGGCCATGCGACCACGGAGTATAGTCCCGCCTTTGCCATATGCTATGCCCCTCCTTTTCGCGCAGGATAATGCATGCAGGGTCTGAAGTGGTACCGCTGGATCAGCCGGCTGCAGGGTTTGTACCTGCAGGATGCTGACAGGAGGCCGGGCCAAGTCGACTAGTCATCCCGACCAGGCAGGCCAACAAGCACACCCTGGTCCCTTCACAAGTACCGATACATACAGCACTGAGTTCGTAGTGCTCCCAAGCAGATCATCGCTGACACACGCAGGCGGCACGACGGACGACGGCCCTGTGTCTCGAGCCCGTCAACTTCCCTCCAGTTCTGACCTGTGCTGTTCTGCCCTGTGATGCAGCACAACTCCCACACACGTTCGAACTTGTCCATCTCCAGCTCTTTTTTGTTAGTCGCCGCCATGCTCGTCAACCAAGTTGTCGTGATTGCCATCGCCGCCCTGGCTGGGCCAGCGATGGCCGGCAGCCGTGCCTGGGAGGCTCCCATCCGCCACGAGGTGCACCTGGACCGCCGCCGGTTTGAGCCTATGCCCGTCGACGCGGCAGGCTATGCCATCCGCCGGATAACGAGCAATGGCACCGAAGTACCCGCCAGTCATCGCAAGCGCTACCTTGGGATCTGGCCGGGCCGGGGCCGCAACCCGACGTATCTCTGGCCCGACAAGACCATTACATTTTGCTACGACTCGACCAACAGCCGTGACAAGATCCAAGAGGGCCTCAACACGGCCATCACCATGTGGGTGGCGGCAGGCCTGTCCGCGCAGGTCTACAAGTACATCCAGCTGCCCGACATTGGCAGCGCCTGCACCAACAACAAGAACCGCGACAAGATCCTCGTCATCTCGCACAACGACGACGGCGTGCACGCCACGTCGCCCGGGCGGCGGCCTCTCGACGCCGAGTACCCCGAGTTCAAGGGCCCGTCCATGAAGCTGTCTCAGCGCGAGGACGTCGGCCAGCTCAACCGCGCCGCCAACTGGGCGCACGAGATTGGCCACGCCTGGGGCCTCTTCCACGAGCACCAGAACCCGTACTTCTGGGGTTTCCCGTACGGCCTCGGCAGCGACGACACCTTTTCGGGCAACGTGTTTGGCGAGCGGTTCGACTGCGCGGCTCTCAAGGACTACACGCGCGTCATGGACGCCATTGACGCAAAGCACGGCAGCGACGGCAGGGCCAACCAGATCAAGGAGGACGTGTGCACCAGCCACGGCGCCGCCGAGGAGTGGGGGTTTTCGGCCCACGACTGGCTGCCCATCAAGGGCGACATCACCTACACCGATGGCATCCCCTCCATCGACGCCGACTATGAGCACGTCGACTGGGACTCGATCATGATGTACCCCTCTGGTGCCGGCGGCATCGGCACCGCCCGGCCGCCCTCGGGCCCCAGCGAGAGCCCGTCCGACTACGACCAGCGCCGGCCGGTGCTCCTGCGCAACGACGGCGGCAGCATCCACACTAATGCCATCCCCTCGGTCGGCGATGTTGCTGGCATTAAAAACCTCTATGAGAAAAACTTCGCCAACCAAAAGGGAGAGCCGTACATCTTGCCTAACGACGGCAAGAGTGCGTGGCAGCCCAAGTTCATCAAGGACTTCATCGGGACCAAGGGCAAAGCTTGTACCTTGCCAAACAACTGAGGGGTGATCTTGCGATGTCGCGGGAGTCTGATCACCATACTGGTGTAGACATGTTTATATACAGGCACTATTTATTGACTGCAGATATAAATAAGACTTTGTTCTAAGACTTTGTTGTTGGTTCTCCGCTGCATCGCACTTTTTGACTTGCATGTAATTTCAAGAGTCATTGAGTATCAAGCCGTGGCCATGTTCCACAAGGGTACCAGTATGTTCAGGTTGGAATCGTTTACTTGTTCGTATCTTGCCTATACCCCTACAGCTCTACCTTGGTCCCATCATTATAAGTCTGCCCGTCCGCCAGGAAGAACTTGCTCTCATAGACGTTGGCCTTGGGCCTGTTGAGGTTGGCGCCCAGCTCGCCGATGAGCGTGCCATCGTCGAGATCAATGGCCCAGATCATGGTCCCACCCAGGCAGCGGCGGTTGGCAAAGTCCTGCTTCATCTTGAGCGTGGCCTGGTCGTCCCACGAGACCCACTGGTCCGTGTCCCATGTGACAATCTGCACCGCGGCGGCCGCGTCGAGCGTCATCTTGGCGTCGGGCCGCTTGAGGATCTTGACAATCTCGGCGGCGGACAGCACGCCCGGTGTGCCCGTGCACTCGCCGCCCTTTGCGCCCGAGGTGAACTCGCACCCGGCGTGCATGCAGCCCGGGTCCTTCATGGTGAAGCTGCGGCCGTAGAAGCCCAGACCCATGTTGACGCGCGCCGGGTTGATGTTGTTGCGCCACAGCAGCTCGAGCCCCAGGTCGATCTCGGTCAGGTTCGTGTGCGCAAAGGCATAGGGCCCCATGGAGCGCACGGCGCTGTCCCAGGTGCCGTGGATGTCGTACGTCATGACGTTGAAGAAGTCGACGTGCGGCTCGAGCCCGACAATGTCGAACCCGCGCAGGTACCAGTACGACGCCGGCAGCGTGAGGCTGACGCCAAACTTGCGGCCCGAGCGGTTCAGGTGCTCGCGCATGCGGCGCATCAGGACGACAAAGTTCTTAAAGTCGGCCTCGACGCCCCCGCGATCCTCGGCGACGGGGTACTCCCAGTCGATGTCGACGCCGTCGAAGTTGTGCTCGAGCAGGAAGGTGACTAGCGAGTCGAAAAAGGCGTCCTGGTTGGCCTCGGACTTTGCGAGGTCCGAGAAGGTGGTGCGGAAGGGGCCCGGGTCGTTCATGGCCCAGCCGCCAATGGCGATCCAGACCTCGAGCCCCGACTGCTTGGCCTTGAGGGCCGTCACCTCGTCGTAGTGCGAGGCCGTCTCGGCGTCCATGGGCGCGACGTGGAAGCTGTGCGGGTCGACGAGGGCGAACGAGTAGAAGATGTGCGTGTAGTAGCCGAGGGGGATGTCGGCGGGCGCCATGTGGCCGCACGCCCGCTGCGCGTTCCAGCCCTCATAGTAGCCGATGGTGCGCTTGTCAGAGCTGCGCCCGCCCGGGCACTCGGGCTTGGCCGCGAGCCGGCCGCCGCAGAAGTCGAGTGTCGTGCCGCAGAAGTCGAGTGTCGTGCCGCAGAAGCCAAACTTGGAGCAGCACACGTTGAGCGGGCACGTCGACATATTGCTCCACTGCAGGCCCCAGCCCGGATTGCACTCGCTCTTCCACTTGCACTCCGAGTGGCAGTAGGGCGCGCCGCAGAAGTCCGGGCCAGCGCCGCAGTTGCCAGCGTCGCCCGTCTCGTCGAGCCGGCAGCAGCCCAGCTCGCAGGGCTTGGTGCGGGAGCATGTGAATGGCTTGTCTGCCATGATGCTCATCGTCTGGTCATCCGGTGCGGCGGCCGCGGCGAACTGCTGCGCCTGGATCGCAAATCCGGCCGACGAGGCGTCGTCGGCAGCCCGGGCGATGGCCGCCAAGAGCGGAATCAGTGAGATCAGCTTCATGGTCGCTTTGCAAAGGTAAACCAGCGGGACTGGTAGTGGCGAGAAGAGGGAGGATCACGGAGATGGAGACAGTCCTGGCAAGACGGGCTGCCACGAGATACTCGTCGTCGTCCACCACGGTAGGCCCTGAAGCCAAATCCCGTCGCTATAGACGGCCCTTGTCTCGTCAGGGACTCCCAAGTCCCGCAAGTCTCGGTACTTCGAGACCCCTGCTGCTTTCTTCGAGTCCACCCTCGGAGCCTTCCGCCTAACAAGGCTGTCCCATTGGGCAATCTTTCCGAATGTGGTAGAGAGGGGGATGCAGTCGGTACGGAGAATGCTCTCCTGCAGCTCCACTGTAAGCCCTAGCCATTCTGCCGACCAGGACCTGCAGCCGAAACAACCCTCGCCACTGCAGAATAACGCGATTGTAAGGGGCAGAAAACTCTAAAGCATAGCATCGCGTGAGTCTGACGGACCAAGCCAGTCGCGACCCCAGTGCCAAGCGCGTCGGCCGCGTCCTGGGTCCCCTCGGCGGTGCATACCCCCTTCATGCATGTAAGCACCGAAGCGACTCCGGTCATGGTGCCTGGTGCAATCACCGAGCGTCACAACCGGCTGGAGCCGCCAACTCGCCGTGGACAAGGTAGCATGTGCTTGGATAGTTCCGCATAGGATGATCATTTTGCTCCTTGCCCTTGGAGGGGGGTTCTTGCGGTCCCCCAAAAGTGGTGTACTCGTCACTCCGTCGGTCGTAACTCCAGAGACTCTCAGACCTCGCCTGAGCACAGCAACAGGCAATCATGGGGCTCAAATTCTATGCCCGCAGTCTCATCGCCGTCGCCGGGCTCGTTTCCGTGTCCTCGGCGATGGCCACCTCGGCCAATACGGTGCCACTGCTTGCTGAGCGGGAGGACAAGAAGCCAAATGACTTCACTTGGGTCTCGAATTGGGCGGCGATAGGGGACAGCTTCACAGCCGGTCAGAGCACCTGTTTGCCAAGATCATTGCTGCACCTTACTGACGCTCTCTAGGCATTGGATCTGGCAACCAGCTGGGCAGCAAGATCACTCTCAACGAAGACTGGAAGTGCTCTCGGTTCGATTACTCATATGTAAAGATTGTGGATAATGCGCTGGGCCCCAGCGTCAAGAACTTCCAGTTCGAAGCCTGCAGTGGCGACAGGACTGGAGACATTTATGACCAGATAAACGACCTCCGGAGTGATCTGGACCTGGTCATGATGACAGCCGGCGGGAATGATCTGTGCCTGGGCGCCATGATCAAGTCGTGTGTAATCATGCCGTGGGATGGCGAGGACGCTTGCAAGACGCTCCTTGACAAAGCCCAGAGCAATATCGACAATATCCTGAAGGACGTGAGTCTTTCTGTTCCAGCCCTGCCTCTACTACGAACTAACTGATCCACGCGCAGAACATTCGCCAAGTCCTGACAAAGCTCAGCACCAAGATGAAGAAGGACAGCGTCCTCGTCTACTCGGGCTACGCGCCCTTCTTCAACACTGACAACGAAGACTGCGCGGACCCCAATAAGCAAAGATGGGCACTCAAGGCGTGGTCGTGGTGGAAGTTTTGGAACGTGTTCCGCTCGCCTCTATATCTGACAGTCGACCGCCGCAAGGCGTTCAACACGCTCGTCAACAACATCAACAAGGCCATTTCGGAAGTGGTGGGCGAATACGACAAGGACACGCGCACCAGTTTTAAGGCCGTCTTCTCCGACTGGAGCAACTGGCCCGGCATTGTCGACGGCCAGTTCTGCTCGCCCAAGTCGAGCGGAAAGTACCCCGACCCGGACCAGCCAGATCTGCTGTTCATCAAGTTTGACACGACGCTCAAGCAGACTCCAGACCACGACGAGACAAGGCGGCGGCGTGAGCTTGGTGATGGCAACGGCACTGTCGAGGACGGCGAGAGCTCTCCTACCTCAAACGCAGATCATCCTCAAATGCAATATGATGCTGTCACGGGGGAGATGGAGAGGCACATAGCAGCATACCAAAGCCACATGCGGGGCCGCCTCGGCCGCAAGCACCTCTACGACTCGCTACTCTGGAAGTCGTCTGACCCGCGCGCCGAGGTGCTCCATCAGCTCGACGCCCGTGCCCCCGTGCCACCGGGGTGCCCTGGAGACAACCTGCCCGGCGTACCCTTGGGCCTGGGACTGCCCGACTCCTTCCTGAGCATATTTCACCCAAACAAGCAGGGCCACGAGGCCATGGCCGCCTATGCCTTGCAGAACCTCATGTACAAGCGCGCCGAGATCCTCAAGGTGGACGACGGCCTCTGCGCTGCCGACAAGGACGAGTTCAAGTGCTGGCAGAAGCAGGGCCGCACGGCCTACGTCGACTACGCCCGCGTCAACGACAACTACAAGGACTTTTGCAACAACAAGGTCCAGCAGCCCGACAACAAGATCAACTGGGGCAAGTCGATCACTTACCACGAGGGCACACCGGACGAGCACACGTTTGTGCTCCAGCTGTCCGACGGCGCGTCCAAGTTCGACAAGGACCAGTGCATCGAGTCATTTGACAAGATCATCAACAGCTGCGACGGCGGCGACAGCAACAACCCGCTCAACTTCAAGTTCGGCGGCTCCTGGGTCCGCGGGGGCTACAGCTACCAGCTGAACCCCAAGGTCAGCCGCAAGATGATCCAGAAGCGGTCCGGCACGTGCCGCGGCTGGTGGAGCCTCTTCTACACGGGGTATCGCATCTACGGCCGCGGCTGGGCCTCGTCCGACTGGGGCAAGGACTCGCTGCTCAAGTCCATGCGCGACTGCGGCTCCGCCGTCACGGGCTGGAAGTTTGAGTACTGCCCGACCGGCTGCGGCGACAACAACGACTTTGAGTGGAAGGCCGAGTTCAACCTGCCCGTGTACGGCGGTGTCGCGTGCATGAAGAACAACTGGGTGCCGCGCAAGAACGATGCCGAGTGGACCAGCGAGGGCAGCTCCGAGCTGGGCTGCAAGGGTGCAGCGTAAAGCTATGTTCGCACGCTTGTGATAGCTCAGACGGCGTTGTTTTTTTAGGGACTGTGGTAATATGAGTTTACCTGTACACGCGCCTAATTCTATTTCGTGCGCGGATAAAAAAGAAAGTGCTGTTTTTTTGAACTCTGCAATCCACTGCCTTCGTGCTCGGTCAAATCATGCGGCCTTGGTTGTTTCTGCATCCTGTTTGCACAGTCTGCCCCTGTGGACTAGTCGTCATTAGTTGTACCGACCGGGAAATGATAGGAAGCATCAGTACGCCATCCTCCGCCAGTCTCCCTTTGCCTCTTAGCCACCTGTCGTGCATCGCCTCGGCCTCTTCGAGCTGTTTCTGGTTCTTTTATAGGATTGCGAGATAGTATACTATTTTAAATGTCGACGTATGCTCCGGCGTTATAGCGCCCGGTCGTACATTACCTTGGCCTCTTTAAACCGTCATTAGTTCTTACAGAATAGGCCGAAGTTATGAACAGTGTCAAGAGTCGACGTGTGATCCGAGCCCTCTAGCTTCTTCAAGCCTTATAATGCCTTTTCTTATATTGCTTCGGCTTCTTTGAGCTGTCCTTGGTCCGTGTAGAGGATCGCATTGTTATTCGCCATATCGGGCGTAAACGTGTGCTCTGGCCTCCATGAATTCTCTAAGCCTTGTAGCGCCCGGTCGTACAGCGTCTCAACCTCTATGAGGCGTCATTGGGCGGCATAAAGAAGGCTGAGGCATCCTGGTATCCATGAACTAGTCCACGCGTCGTTATCCCGCCCGGTGAGCTGTCGGCTTCAATCAGCATAAATTAATAGTTGTCATTGTATCAACCAGTGTTTGGGAATTTTACGGTTTAGAATATGCAAAGCCGTACACTTCATTGCCAGCCCTGCTAGATCTAGATCAACCATTGGGGCGAGTGTGTGTTTCATCCATGAGTGCACACAAGCGTGTGCGCTGTAGCCACTCGACTCAGACCCTATCTGTGTCGATGTAAAACACACTTCCGCAAGTCCATGACTGCACAGAATTCTCATAACATGGTGAAACTCTAGGCGGCTCTCCGTAGATCTCTGAGTCACTTTAGCCCACTTCTCTTCCCTGCCGTGATAACTCATACTAGAAGTCTTCGTGTCCGAAAAAAGGCCAGGAATAAAGGCGACATTCTCTCATTTCGTTATAAGAAAGGTTTGGTTGGTGAAGAGCCATCCTTTTGCATGCAACCATAACCCTAACCGTAGGCGCTGCTTAAATGCGGGGAAGACGTAGCGTGTATATTTATTCTAGCCTCATGGCACGGTCTATTACACGGTAGTTTCGTAGCACCGCTAAACCTCTTTCAGCTAGCGGGTACAGCGTACAATGAATAATAATAATAATAATAATATTTGAATCTCTCATGGACGCAGAGATAATTAGCACGATTTATGCCAACTTCGTCATTAGCGGCACCAAGGTATACGCGAAGAACCGGGGCAGCTTCAACCTCAAAACGACACGAGCAGTAATTACTTCGACGAGCGGAAGTAGTGGCGGACGGTCTAGTAGCTGGCTGCCGTGTCGCTGAGCCCGGTCTCAGTGTACCAATGTAGCAAGTCTACACTCATAAAGAGACTGCTAGTGGTTGTCGGCATTGCAAAGGTGACGAAAATGCCTACAGGGGATAAATTGTATTCTGCTGAATATCAACGTGGGCGGGAATCTGGTGCTTATCCAGCCTATTGATGTCGCCTCCCTAAACCTAGCCTGCAAATTAAAAGAGCGAGGCCTTACCTGTCGTAGTTAACCAAGCAAAACGTGACGCATTTTCCCACCTTCGCCCACAGTATGGGCATAGAAAATGTATCATTTTTGTTTGTTTGGTTAGCCTTGCCTGGACCATCGGCGAGCAGCATCCCCTGAGACCTGTGGGCACTTTGGGAGGGTCATGCCGTCACCAACTAGTCCAGCTCGAACAAGCAAGTGGTATCAAAGAAACTACTGATTTCGCCAAGCCAGAAAGGACACAGAGATGTCGACGTCTCTCTGGCGCCAGTTGCTAGCCACCAGGCTGCCTAGCAGCTTATCCTCCAGAGTCGCTTTTGCCGGGGTTCGCGCCCGCCAAACCCGATGCTCCTGATGACGTCATGCAGCCCTCCTTGTGCGCGACTCGGGCTCCGTTCTGCGCCGCACTCGACCGCCAGAAATACCAACTGTGATTTGTTGCGCGAGGCTTTGCAAGTGCAGCGCGCACTGTTTCTCGAACGCCGCGTTGACGAGGCTGCAAGCACCACCGCCAAACACAGCCCCTTTGCGATACGGTATGCATGAATCTCTCGACCAGCGGATGATGGGGGCCCCTTGAGCCGCACGTCTTTCTGTCCACCGAAGCAACGTTACCCAGACCAGCGCCGATCGATATAACTATTCCGGTGCTTTGCATATGCGCACGCGCACCCAGGAACGGTGCGAGACAAACAAGCTTCAAGTGCCGCGGCTTGGCACTTGCGGCGTGGGGAAAGCTGTTGTCAAGCAAGGGTCTTCGTCATTTCTCGTACTCGGTATCGAGTAATGACGGGGGCCTATGGAAAGCCGGGGAACAAGTCAAAAGGACTGGCATCGGTGCAAGCAGGGGCCGTGTGTGTGCGGTGTGAAGGGTCGTAGACGTGGACCCTGGACCCTGTGTCTACGACATTAGTAGACTCTGATGGAGACGCGGCGAGACAAAGGACAAGAACGAAAGAGGAAGGGGGCATACTACGTAGTAAAAGGTCTCGCTCTGGTGGCTGCACCTGGAAACTAAGGCGTCGATCTACCCCGAGGAGGCACGCAGCAGAGATCGGAGGCGAGGCTTGACCGGCCATTGGAGCGCCTGAGAGCCGTCTTTTGCAGTGATGAAGACGATTTATTTTTGGCAACACGCAGACAATAACTTGCAGGCGTTGCCACAATTACGTCTGGTGGAGAAGACTGGCGGAGAAGAAGGGATCCGCGCAATTCTCGTGTCCTGCCAAGGCAACGATCGGCCACTGTCGGCAGGGGTTCCACGATGGCATTCTCGGCATTCTCGTGGTTGAGCCCCCCTCGGCTCCTCCCGGCAGCCAACGTCGATACCCCGGGCCGCCATCAGCGTCATGGTCTCCACCGGGCGTGGACCCTGGCTGGCGTCATACTTGCAACTGCCGGCCTCGCTTCTGCAGGGCGGATTCAGTATATATACCACCGCAGCCTCGTCGATATTCAGCCCTTTTATTCAGCTCATCATCACAGCAGCATCCACAAGACACACCATCTCATCACTTCAACGCCCTCACCCAAAACCACAAACCACCACCGCCAACATGAAGTTCTCCGCCGTCACCCTCTTCGCCGCCGCCGCCGCTGCTGCGCCCGCCGCCCGCCAGGCCGCCACCCCCATCTACGACGTTACCGAGTTCCAGGGCTCGTGCGTGCCTCACTCGGCCCAGTGCAACTACTCGTTCAGGGTCAAGCAGAGCAACTCCATGGAGACCGGCGGCGAGGGCGTCTACTGCTCCGCCACCGGCCTCGCCGACATTGGCAGCAAGCTGCCCGGCATCCCCTACGCCACCTGCGAGCAGTCGAGCCGCTCCTTCTCCATCGTCAAGAGCACCGGCGGCCTCGCCCTGTTTGTGCGCCAGCCCGTCTCGCCCAGCAGCAACCTCACGGCCGTCCACCAGATCCAGAACGCCGAGCTCCAGACCACCACCCCGAGAACCCCAACGGCGCCGTCCAGTTCTACGCCGGACCCGCCGACTTCCCCTCTTCCGCCCCAGTAGATCTGCCCCATCGTCGGATCTGCGAAGGGAACACGGCTTCCTCTAATGGAAAATGGCCGTTCAGAGACACAGCACATCTGCTGCATATCAAGTTTACAGACATTTAGCATGCACTCTAATTTAGAATACTTTCACTTCTTTAAATAATCTAACCATATATTGATAACTGATATAGTCCAAATCTATATGATGTGACAACTTAGCTAAATAAGGCGTTATTACTTGGTGTTATAACAACGGTTTCCGCCCACAATGCAACGGCAGGTAACAATTCCACTTCCCCCACCCCCCCTCTTGTAAGGAAGAATTCAATCTCAACAACACCTGTGTCCCTACTTTCCTTTTCTCCATCATCCCGTCACACCTGGACGCTCCAAAGGGCTACGCTACAAGCTAACTAACCCGGCCTGGCTGCAATTGTACATAGTCCAGTCGTAACCGCCCATTAACAACGTCAGCAAAATGTGTGATGATTCACGAAAAGGCATATCCGTGTCTCCAGTCACCCATCATCTTCTCGCTCGGCGACTAGGGACTTTTGTTTCTGGGGGCGCGCGAACTCAGGCAGGGAGAGAGGTCGGGTCATCTCACGGTAGTCCAGTGCCCAAGCACAGCTAAGGAAAAAAGTACATAGCTAAGAAAAGAGAAGCTACACAAAGGCTAGGTAGCGATCTGCTTCTCAGCGATGGTCCCACTCTTGCTAGCGGTTCACACAAATTCCCGGGTGATGCTAGTACGAATGACACCGGATGATGGCTTGGTCAGACTTCGACTGTCATACTTTTGCAATTCTACCTAGACACGCGTACCTAAGTAAGTAGCGAACCCTAGAAGTTGTATCCCAGTTAACCTCGTGTACCGTTTCCACCGTCCACCCGTCCCCGACTAGCACGTCTCCGACTATGACACGCAGCTTCTGCTGCAACGCAACATAGACCATCAATACCAGGCATAACTGTTTTTCTCGCCAGCCTCTCCAATTGGCATCGCCAATGATAGCGAGGGTCGAACTATAGAGGAGGTGGGTGGACCATAACCGAGGCGCGGTGAACTCCATGGCACGACTAGATATCTCATGTGTCGTCATTTGTGTGCTCATGGCCGGCAATTCCTCAGACTACACCATCACCTGCGGTGATGGTAAGCGCAGGTGATGGTAAGTGAAAACTTGACAAGCCTATCGCCCGAGAGAGACCTCTACAAACGAGAACAAGCAGTTCAGCGGCCGACACGAGCGGTCAATGGTCAGCCGGGGATCGGCATTCTTGAGCATGCGCTCCATGTGGCTGGCGCTCCTCTCGCCGCCGCCAGACAGATTGTACACGACGAGGTCGAGGTTGCGCAGCATGCGCTCCCTGTGCCGCGGCATCGTGCCGTCGCCGTCGGGCAGCACGCGGTTCATGATCCACAGCCGCGTCCCGTGGGCCTCCATGGCCGGCACGAGGGGCCGCAGGATGCGCGCGCAGTCGTCGTCGTCCCAGTCCTGCAGGACCCGGAGCAGCAGGTACACGGCGGGGACGCGGCCCTGCGGCAGCGCGGCGGGCTGGGGCGTGAAGAAGTCGTGGGCCAGGTACTGCACGCGGGCGGCCATGCCCTTGTGGGCCGCGATCGTCTGCTCGGCGCCGGCCTGGTTCGAGGCGTGGTCCTGGACGATAAAGGTGATGCCCTCAGGTAAGAGGGGCAGGATCTCGGCCTCGACGTGGCCGTTGCCGCCGCCAATGTCGACGACGGTGTCGCCGGCGGAGAGCGAGTCCCAGCCGAAGCCGTGCAGGAAGGGGAGGTACGAGTGGCCCGCATGGTGGTTGTACAGGCCGATCATGCCCGTGCTGTACCGCTCCATGCCGCGCCCGTCCGGCTCAGCCCGGAGCTGGACAAACGCCGGCCGGCCCGGGCGGCCCCGCGGATCGGCCCGCGCGCAGGGGATGCTTTCCGGGTCTTCGCTGCCGCTGCCATGCCGCAGCGCCCCGGCCACCTCGTGCGCGCCCTGGCTGAAGACCCGGCCCAGCCTCAAGCCCACATACGCGCTGCTCTCGTCCTCGGCGCGCAGCGCAGCGCTCAGGCCGGTGTGGGCGACCTTGCCTGCAGCCGTGCGCCGGAACAGGCCCATCAGGAACGCGAACCGGAGCTGCTTCTCAAACGACAGGACGTTGCGCACGCCCGTCTTTTCTGCGAGGTCTGCGACGCTGATTCCCTCGTCGTCATCCTTTTCTGACTCGGTGGCTCTCACTAGCTGACAGATACATTTCTAGAGCTTCTTGGCCAGTCTCCGGTCGGCCCAAAGGCGGGCTGCCAGCACAAACAGGGCAGACAGCACAGCCGTGCCCCCGGCATAAAATATGGCGGGGCGGTATGGCACGATAGACTTCGCGCCCGATGCACCCGAGGCATCTATGAGGAAGCTAGCAATCGGATTCCCAACCAGAAGCCCTGGCATCCACCCGGTCAGCGTAATGCTCACAGCCCCAGCGCCGCGGCGCTCTCCGGCCAGCCTGCCGACGGCAGTGGGCAGGGCGACGAAAAAGGCGCCGTTAGCGACGCCGTTGAAGACGGCGAAGGCGAACAGCACGGGTAACGTAGAGGCAAAGGACCAAATTGCAAACATGGTAATGCCATTAAGGGCCATGGTGAGGAGCATTGTGTTCATGGCGCCAAAGTAGTCGCAGGCAAAGCCCGAGGTAAGCCGGCCGACTGCCATGCAAGCATTGAAGCACGCAACGACGCCTACGACGCCGTTGGGCCCAAAGCCGAGCGAGGTAGCGACGGCAGGCAGGAAGAAAGGCGGGACATAGATGGAGAAGACGCCAACGACGCCCGAGACAAAGAGACAAGTGAAGCTTGGGTCTCTAAAGAGGGACCAGTCGATCTCGAAGCTAGCCTTGGTCGGGGCCCGCTCGCGGATGAGGAAGGTCAGGGGCACGCCGGTGGCGAGGGAGGCAAGGCCGAACACACGAAACGTCCAGGCAACGCCCAGCCGGTCGGTCAGGACGCCCGTAACGACGGCCATAACGGTAGCCCCAACCCCGCCGCCGAGCTTGACGATACCGTTGGCGGTGCCGAGGCGAGCATCGAACCACTGAATGGGCAGGCTATTGCTCATGGTATAGATGAGGCATGCACCGACGCCATAGGTAACGCCGCAGGCAACAAAGAGGCCGCCGACATTCGACACAGCCTCGGCACTGGCAAGACAGCTAACGCCATAGAGGACGATGCCCGTCAGGCTAGTCCAGCGGGCGCCCCAGGTACGGGCGAGACGAATAACAGCAAGACCCAGGCCGACCGATAGGGCAATACCGAGCGAACCGATAAACGAGATGGTGCTTGACTGCTCGCCGCGCAGCGTTGTCTCGAGCAGGGCGACCTGGAGGATGCCCCAACTACCCGTCCACGCGTTCTGCCAGAAGGTGTGCACAAAGCAGACGAGGATAACAACCCAGCCGTAGCCGCCGTCTGGGGGGGGACCAGACAGGTCTGGGGCACCATGGCCATTGCTGGTGGCGCCATTGCTGACGCGCTCTTCGCCATCGCTGGGGAATGTCGAAAGGTCCGCTGCGGCTGCGGGCGGCGACGACGGCGGCGACTGGGCTGTGGCATTGACATGGTTGCGCTTGGATGCATCGGGGCGGAGTGTCGACAGGGTGACAGATGAACTCATGATGGCGAGCGGATGGCATGGCTGGTGGAGATTGAGGGGTCAAGATACAGGCGTGCGTGAGATAGCAGAGTTCCGAGGCAAGAACTAAGTAGGCCGATTTGTTGTTTTGCGCAGGATGTCATCCCAAGGGCGTGACAGGGCAAGCAAGGACTGGGTCATGCCAACCAACAACTAACAACCAACAACCAACAGTTCGTATTTATTACCCCGACGGGGAAAGATCCGGTCAGGGGAGGATCAGTATGCGGGAGGCGCTGGATCGTCCCGAGCCGCTCTGCATACAGCACTAGTGGGCTCGGGTGTCTGACACTCACATCCTTGTTCTGCCATGACTCGCCTAGTGCGTATACTCGGGGCCCCTTATGCAGCGACGTTGCACCCCGGCACGCTTGTTTACATGTCCCAGCCTGCCTGGTGACAGCAACTCAGGCTTGCACGTCTTACACGTCGTTTTCCAGCTAATGGACAAATACGGCCCAGCCTCGACGAGTCAACACGGCTGATGGATAACCAGGCGCTGACCAAGCAAACTGCCTCGCATTATTCTCGTAGGGATTGGAAGCAATGCTACTGTGCTTACTGAGGCAGCTAGTACGGGTGTAGCTGTGATCACCGAGTGGTGGATCTGTAGAACTTGATCTTGGCTGACAGTCCGACCCGTTGTATGTCGCGGTCCAAGTGCTGGGACGACCGTCCTCACTAGGAGCTGTTTCAGTCAGGTTGCAAGCCGATATAGATATAGTAGAACCTAACCTCTCTGTTCATCTCAGGGTTCATCCAATTTCGAAAGAGCCAGACCATTATTACCCGCCTCCAGGCTCATTTCTTCTCACATCACAATGGCTCCCTCCGCAGTCCAGATCGACAGTGCTCTCGAGCATCCACCCAAGAATAGTCGCACACAAGGCATGCACTCTGAGATACACACTTACGTCCGCACCTTAGATGTCAACTTCGAACGATTCTTTGGGACCAAGCCTACGCGAGTCGATGAAGCCTTCACCATCTCTCTTACGGAGCAGAGCTATCTTCCAAAGGTGACTATTTCTCAGCCTAGCCATCAAGACACGTCCTCATTTGCACTAGACTGATCTATTGGTCTTTCGTGTTACACGCACAGGTCGACGATCCACGTGCCGACTGGGCCGTTATCGCCGCCTTCAACTCGTTCCAAGCATTTCAGCAAGGTTAGCTGGGCAAGGTCGAGCGTTTCGCCACCATCGGCACAGGCTCAGGCACCGATGTGGTCGCCGCCCTCGAGACGTTCCCGCAACTCAAGTTCGCCGCCATCACGGACCTCCATCCCTCTGTGGTCGATGTCGCTATCAGTAACGTCTTGAGCGCCACCAGAGGCGCGGCCCCGGCGGTGCGTAGGGTTGCGGACGGCATCTTGGCCGCAGCCGGCGACCTTTTGCAGCCGCTAGAAGGCTAGGCCCCTTTCGATCTCATCTACGAGTACGTCTACCATGCTTTGGTAATGTCTACTAGTTTCGCAAAAAGAGAGTACGTATACGAGGGAGAAGAATAAAAGATGCTACTGGTCCAGGCTAACGCACTAGGCTCGACGACACAGAAATCTTCCCAACATCCCACTGTCCTCCGCCACCGCCTCCTCATCCTCTGGCGACATACTCCTGCGCCAGGGCCAGACCTCGTCAACGCTCGTCGGCGACCGCAGCGCTGACGGCGTCCCGGCCCACGTGTCGGCGGCCATGCTGGACCTGCACTACGTCTGCCTGCGCCAGGCCCGCCTCAAGCAGCTTGTCAACCCTCGGGGCGGCGCCATCCTATCCAGCATGGGCGGCCGCGTGCCCATCCGCTCCATGATGGACATGGCGCGCGCAGCGGGATACACGGCCCGCGTCGTCTCCCTCGCGTGGAAGGTCCAGAGCGAACCCAAGACTGTTATCGGCGAGTATGCCGAGAGCCAGAAGAGCGGGCTGGGCACGGTAAGTTGCTAGAAGCCTTTCTCTCCCAAACATAAGTCCTCGCTACGGATTACAAGGAAGAACGATGCTACTGCCACGGTGCAGTTGATACCATTATTTTCACTTCCCTAGCCGTTGTTACTCACAGACTAATAATGACTTGTCCTTCTCATTCATAGTATTTCTTCTATCCGACCCCCGCTCTCGAGGCAGTATTCGGCGACATCTCCCCAGCTGCGGCGGCCCTACACTCGGATTGGATCGAGCAGCAGCTTCGCCCCCATCGCGTGGACGCTGTGACTGCACTCAGCCAGCACTGTGCCGGTGTCGAGATTGGGCACACCGTAGTTGTTATCGCCAGTGTTCTCGGTGATGTCACCCGAGACAGCGAGCATGCCAAGGGTACCCTATGAGAAATGAAGGGTGTATGCTATCGTTTTATCTATTTGGATAAAATCCACAGGAAACTTTCCCTACAACTTCACACCACCATATTCCTTGCTCCGCTTCTTGTGTGGACCTTGCCGCTGGGCTTGATTGAAGCGGGTGGATACGCCAAGAGAATGGATTATTTTCCAAAATGCACCTGCCTGCCACTCTCTGACTCGAAAGCCTATTGAAGTTCTGAATTTTAGGGGGTGAGATTCATCCCATTATGCAGCAATAGCCAGTACCAAGAGTCTTCC
The DNA here is from genome assembly GCA_026745475.1 of Microdochium nivale. Classification (NCBI taxonomy): domain Eukaryota; kingdom Fungi; phylum Ascomycota; class Sordariomycetes; order Xylariales; family Microdochiaceae; genus Microdochium; species Microdochium nivale. The sequence goes on along the minus strand of JANTFD010000005.1, from coordinate 3,131,210 downwards.
TCGTGTCTCCCGGTCTCCTGAAGTGTTGTTCGTCACTGTTTTTATCTATTCTACAGCAGGAACAGGGTTAATCTCCCAGATCCGTCTCTTCTCTCATGCTTCGTGATGGGGATATGCCGCAAAGCTTTGCTTGCCGGATGGTGACTTTAGCTGCATACAGACAGATTTGTTTTCGGGAGCACAGCATTGCAAGTCTTCATGGCAGAAAGTTCCACGTGTGAGCATCGGTCCAGTACAGCCATGCTGACTTGCAACTGGCTACGCTATTGAGCTAGAGATAGCTGACATGCTTTCCACAGAAAGAGCTGATATTGATTGCCAATCTCTCGTTACATGCTAGAGTCTGGACTTTTCACTCCGAATGACTCCTACTATCCCAGCAAGGGCTGTCTACGACGGCGCATTGATGATAGCCGTGTTGAAATGAAATATCGCTCTTCCCATTTCCCGACCTTGAAAGTTCTCAAAATGAATTGGGCAAATATCTGATGCTCTTCTTAGCCTTCAATGATGCCTGCAACATGAACACCGGACTGCCTATTATCATGGCAGCCATGTATGGTAGTTCTTCCGGCTGGTGAGCAGTGGACGAACAAAATATAGTGCAGCAAGGCAGTGCCAAACTCATAATCCTTACTTCCAGAGAGTATGGGTCCAGCAGGAGATCTTCGTCGCTCGCAGCTTATATATACGACATGGTGGTGGTGAACTGAGCTGGGTGGGGCCCATAGGTAACCCAATTACGCTCATAGATACACTCATCTTTCCGAAGCATCCTGAACTTTTCTCATTATCACACTTGCAAACCTATAACCTCTGTGTGGAACATGAGATTTCGAGCGAGATTGCGGATCATATCCTCAATTCCGGTCGCGTCCGCAACAGGAATTCTACTGACAGCCGGACAACGCTGTTCAAGAAATACAACCCCTTGGACGTTGATAAAGTCGCCATCACGAAACTTCGACTTATATCAGAGGTTCTCGGTATGTTTCAAGAATGTGTGGGCTGTTTCGAAGATTTCAGATATCGAGCACACTTGGGTTCAACTGTGGAACTATTCCACGCGCTTCTGTACACGGGAAACCTCCAAGCGACAGATCCGCGAGACCACATCTATGGACTCTTGTCGATGACCAAGTTTCCTAGCAGTCAGATGAGTCTCGCAGCGTGGTTGCAACGGCCTAGCGATCTGCGGTCCATCATCCCAGTCGGCTACACAATCAGCGCGAGGACAGTACATATAGTAGTTATGCGAGGACTACTCATGGAAGGGGGCCTTGGACTTCTTGCCAAGTTTAAGATCGTTCCATCCGGCAATGGCGATGATGAGGACGCGCGGCACAAGACGACTTCGGTACACACTAGCAGTCTCGTACAAGATCTACCATCCTGGGTCGTGAATTGGCGACTCGCAGGCGCCGCCTTCGGTTGTAAAAAGGGATACGCCGGCCTAGAAGACTATCAACTCCGTCAAAACCTCCGAATGCAAGAACTTCATGATTCCTGGAGCTTCTGGATGCCAGATAATCCGAGCGGTCAGTATCATCGGTTGGAAGCCGCTAAACTGGATCCTGGCTGTCCGCCGGCGCAGCATTTACAATTCTGCAAAGAAAATATGGTGGCTGTGGCCAGCGCTCAACCCGCGGGATTTCTCTAGAGACTTCTAGTTCGCGGCTATGTGGATCGAGACATCCAGGTAATGGGGCGAGAGGTGGTCCGCAAAAGAAGCCTAGGGACCTTAGTCAGGACAGAAGTTCTCTGGAAACTTGATTTTGTGGCGAAGAGCACAGACATCGTCACTTGGCCCAAAGCCTTTGTTGGACATGCATACGACTCAGATTTCCCGGCAGGGCTGTGGCTTCTCCGCCCTACAGTTCATGAGACTTATCGCCTCGAGGCGGTATTGAGCTTCTCTGAAAGCGAACTACCGGTGTATCGGCTTTGGAAGGCTAAAAAGATCTCGGACCCTGATCAAACTCTAGTGAAGTTCCGGCGTTTGCTGGTGCATAAGAGCATATCCATATATCCGAAACTCTCCTACTATCAGACGGAGGAACCAGAGGTATATATCATTGTTTAATTCATATGTTTATCTACCGCCATGATGCTGTTTCTTTCCTCTAATCGTTGCGGACTACACTTGATGAGCTAGATGGCAACACTAAAATTAATTCTAATATATCAGTTTCACGTGCTCTTTCGGGTACGTCTTACCGTGAACATCTCAGCTGAACAGTCATGTCTCGTTTAGTCTACACGCACGGGCAGGTCCTACATCGTTGTTAGGATGATTAGAACGAAAAGAATCTGCAAAATGGCAAACCCTGACTCATAAGACTCAGGGGGCATGCCCCTGGGTGCCGCCCATTACTCGACGTTGTTCTCAAACTTTCCGATAGATCGAGGAAATATATTGCAGGGGGTAGTAGCGTGATGCAATTATACGACTCGCTCGGCATGATGTGGCCGAGCCCTTTGTGACAATGGATTACTATGAGGCTGCTTATAAAGTGCGACGCATGGATATTAAAGTATGGCTCAGAGTTTCACAATAGTATGCTAGGTTTCAGACGTGGCGCGCGCTCCCTCTACGTGAGAAGGAACGAACATACATTTTCCATCCTCTAGGTTTTTCCCCTGATACCAGAAAGCAAGTGCAACCCCTTTCCTTTTCTTACATAACCTTATATACAATCTTCTCAACACTCACATTGCCCTCGGCGTGCATCTTCAAACCCTCTTCCACCGCATCGAGTCCACCCAGCAGCTTAATCGCGTTAGGCTTCACTCCTCCCAACTCGAGCCACCCGGGCAGCTTCTGTAATCCGTGCTCCTCCCAGAACCTACGGTCCCCGGTCGTGCGCCCGCCGTGGTTATCAGGATCGTGTAGCGATTCTGGTAGGGGCCTTTCGAACACGGTGTATGCAACGATCAATTCGACCTTGACCCTCTTACGTAAGTCTTCGGGTAGCTTCACGTGCTTGGCCATTACTAGGCTTACGACGTGACCGCCCTGCGTTGAGGACATGACGGTCGCGACTTTTTTGATGGTTTCGCCGGTGGAGATGTTGTCGAGCGCGTGCCGCAGGTTGTCGCCCGTCAGCTTACGCACCTGGTCGGCCCAGTCGGCATCGTTGTAGTCGACCGTCTCATCGGCGCCCAGGCTCCGCAGCAGGTCGCGGTTCCGCGCCGAGCCCGTCGCGATGACGCGCAGGCTCGCGAGTCGGGCGAGCTGCACGGCGTACAGAACCACAGAGCTTGTGCCACCGTAGATGAGCACGGGGGTCCTCTTATCCTCGCCGCCACTTCCACCGGAAGACACAGATTCGACACTTGTCTCTGGTAGCCCGAGCCGCTGGAACAGCGCCTGCACGGCCGTCGAGACGCCCACCGACACCGTCGACGCGACGTCGAGCCCCACGCTATCGGGCACGGGGAAGACGAGCGAGGCCTCGGTCGTCAGGTACTCCGCAAACGCGCCGCGGTCCGGACCAGCAGTCGCGCCTTGAACCCAGCCGGCCACGCGCTGGCCGACCTACCACTGCGGCGCGCCGTTGGCGTCGGCGACGGCGCCGGCAAAATCACAGCCGATGATGACATCCGGTCCCCTGAAATAGGGCTCTTGAAGTCTGTGGGGTTCTGCGCGGCGTAGTGCACCTTGACGAGGATCTCCCCCAGCCCGGGCTTCGGGACAGGGACGTCGGAGCGCAAGACCACGGTCTTGTGAGGGACGTTGACGATGGCCCTCATTGTTGCCATGGCTGGGCTTGGTACCATAGGCGCTCTGGTTTTTGGTACTGAATGTCGGTGATTTCGAGGAGAGTAGCGTAAACCTAACCACGCAGATTATAGGTTTTCGTGATATTTAGACTGGAACTAGAAAGCCGAGGCTTCTTGTACGGCAATTCCAAGCGAGGGTAAGAGAAATGAACAAATTGATTAACAAATCACGACCCGCTGACCAAGCACGGAACAGCACAGATGAGGCCGCATCCGCGGCTTCCGGCACTCGTCGTTGCAGCCGATGATTGCTCCACGGCCGCGAGTCGGTTAGGCTGGATGGGCTCCCGAATCCACACTTTGCCGGTACAGCATTGGCGTGGCGGCGGTGACGGCAAGTGTGGATTCGGGAGCCCGTCCTTTCCCTGCTGAGGAAACACACAAGATGTTCCTGGGGTGGGTGAGGTCAAAGCAGTTCTGTAGATCAGTGATGGCATCCTCCCGTTGGTTTTTACTCATTTGCGCAAGACGGTAGGTTCGCAATCTGTCTCGGCTTGGAGAGCCTCACTCTTCATGGGCGCTTTCCTTATTCTATTAGCTGCGATGAGTACAGTAAATGGCTCCCGGTATCCAAGCTAGGATCGTGATGGCCTAGAGCTGACAGTCGACTGTTCGTCAATCATTATGTAGTCTCGGGACAGACCAGACTAAACACGAACCGCAACTTTCAACCGTCCGAGAGTCTACCTCCACCAACCATGAGATCAGCACCGGGCTCCATACTAAGTACCTCGATCGCTTCTCTGAGCCCCTAGCCTATGAAGTAGTGGTAGGTATATAAGCTGTATAAAGCGCTGTAGGTAATATAGGTGCCTGTATAGTCCGGTGTGACCTATGAGTGCTTTCTAATTCGTTTATTTTCCGCGGATGAAATAACCTTATTGTAACATGGTCCGTGCATTGGCATGGCACCCATGCCATGTGAACTCCACATTTCCACCACAAGCCACTACATGTACTCCGTGGTGCCGCGGGATTAAGGACCGCGAGGCACGCACTCTGTCTTCCGGCTCAACCTCGGTTAAGGTAGAGTGGATGTTAGCGCCAATCTTAACTACCCCGCATTTCCTTTTGTCCTACTAGAGCTACTGTCTGGCGACTCCCACTACGGATGCTGATGCTTGACGAAGTAGCATCACGCCGCCGAAAACCAAAGCGTCAATCGGCTGATAACCCCGGCTCGGAGTACGCTTGCAGGATGCGCCTCTTGAAGATTAAAGAGGATGGCAGCCTCAGCCTTTGGGACCATTCCCCAGAGGATGTCCCGCCGTATGCCATCCTCTCGCACACCTGGGGACCTGATGACCAGGAGATCACCTTTCAAGATGTTCAAAATCATGAAGGCCACCACAAGGACGGGTACAAAAAGCTCGCGTTCTGCAGCCAACAGGCTACACTCGATGGCCTGAACCATTTCTGGATCGACACTTGCTGTATAGACAAGTCTAACAGCCAGGAGCTCCAAGAAGCGATCAACTCCATGTTTCGATGGTACAGAGATGCCGAGCATTGCTACGTCTTCCTCACAGATGTGTACAAAAACGCCAGCGACGACGACAACAGACCGTCACAAGTACAATGGGAGAAAGCCTTCAGAAGCAGCCGGTGGTTTACCCGCGGTTGGACACTACAGGAGATGATCGCCCCAAGGTCGGTCAAATTCTTCTCAGCAGAAGGTGAAGCACTAGGCAATAAAACGCAGCTGGAGGCACTGCTACACGAATGTACACGGATTCCTATCGACGCCCTTCGGGGGAAACATCTGGTAGATTTTAGTATCAACGACCGGTTCTCGTGGCTGGGAAAGCGCAAGACGAAGCGTCCAGAAGATCTCGCGTATTGCATGTTCGGCATTTTCGACGTTCATATGCCACTCATCTACAGCGAGGGGCAGGAAAAGGCATTCCTCAGACTGAGACGAGAGATTGGTAAGCGTCCGCAGCCTCACATACGCTTCCAATCAGCTGAAGCATATGCTGGTCATTTTGGCTGATTATCCATTTCTATTCATAGGCGGGGACACAATCAGCGAGGCGGCTAAGCAATGCATTGCCGACTTGCGCGTTACCGATCCTCGCCATGACAAGAAGCGCATCGAAAGTATGAAGGGCAGCCTACTCAGGGACTCCTACATATGGGTGCTCGACAACCCGGACTTTCGCCAGTGGTGCAACGATGGGAATCAGCGACTACTCTGGGTCAAAGGCGATCCGGGAAAGGGGAAAACAATGCTACTCTGCGGAATCATCGACGAACTCGAGAAGGTGCGCACCGAAGGACGAAAGCTGTCCTACTTTCTTTTCCAGGCTACCGACAAGCGCATCAATACCGCGACAGCTGCATTACGAAGCCTGATCTACATGCTCCTCGAGGAGGATACTTCACTCGTTTCCTACATGGAAAAGCAACACGAGAAAGGCGGTAGAAACCTTTTCGAAGACACCAACAGCTGGCAGGCGCTTTATGAAATCTTCGAGAACATTCTCCAGGACCCTAAACTTCACCAGGTTGTCCTTGTGGTCGACGCACTTGACGAGTGTCTACAAGGTCTCCCAGGTTTCCTCGATCTCGTGGCCAGGACATCGGAAACAACCACAGCGAAATGGCTCGTCTCAAGCCGAAATTGGCCACAGATTGAAGAAATATTACGCGAAGTGGGCCACAAGTTGTCGCTCGAGGTTAATGAAACCTCAGTTACAGAAGCTGTCAATACATACATCAAGCACAAGGTGTCCGAGCTTGCACGACGCAAGGTTTACCACGATGAAATCGCCAAGCAAGTCTACAGCTATCTGTCATCAGAGGCAAACGGGACCTTCCTCTGGGTTGCCTTGATCTGTCAAGTACTCGAGAAGACTCGGGGAGGGAACGCGTTACAGAAAGTCAAGTCTTTCCCTCCAGGCCTTGATGCTCTATATCAACGAATGATGGAGCAAATCCTCGTCTCAGAGGATGCCAAACCCTGTACCCAGGTTCTTGCAGTTATGGCAACGGCCTATCGCCCACCATCGTTGCCCGAACTGATGACCCTGATCGGGGAGTCCTCAGATGTAGGGACCTATTGCGAATCACTACAGGAGATCATCAGCCTGTGCGGTTCATTCCTCATCATTCGTCAAGGCAAGGTGTACTTTGTCCACCAGTCGGCAAAGGACTTTTTGATGAAGTCGCAGGGGCTTGTTCTATTTCCCAAAGGACAGCCGTCAGTCCACAGCTACATTCTCGAGAACTCAATCGAGGCTATGTCTAGCATACTGAAGCGCGACATCTACAACCTTCGCAATCCAGGCTTCCCAATTGACAAAGTCAAACCGCCAACGCCTGACCCACTCTCGACAGTTGGTTACTGCAGCATCTACTGGGTTAATCATTTAGTGGACGCAATTATGATTCAGGACGACGACAGAACTGCACGCGACTGCGGAATCGCGGACAGCTTCTTGCGAAAGAAAGCTCTCTACTGGATTGAGGCATTGAGTCTACTCCGTGGCATTCCAGACAGTATCGGTGCATTGGAGAGGCTGAAACAGGGCATTCCGGTATGTTATTATATGCTCGTTTGCACGACAAGATTACTCACTCACACGAACAGGATCATCAAAGTGCTTCAGATCTTCAGGCAATAGTCGTTGACGTGTACCGTCTTCTACGAAGCTTCCGGCCAGCGATTGAGAGCCGACCCCTGCAATGTTACGTCTCGGCACTTGTCTTCAGTCCTGCTGAAAGTTTGGTTCGGAAGCGCTTCCGTGGCGAGAGCCCCTGCTGGGTTAAGTGCAAACCGGAGGTATCGGAGCGGTGGAGCGCATGTGAGGCCACACTCGAGGGTCACACTGGCCCCGTCGAGTCGGCAGTCTTCTCCCCAGATAGCAGTCGCGTTGTTTCGGCATCGTATGATGAGACAGTCAAGCTGTGGGATGCGGCTACAGGCACTTGCGAAGCAACACTCGAGGGCCATAGTGACGGGGTCATGTCAGCAGCATTCTCCCCAGATGGCCGCCGCGTTATTTCGGCATCGTATGATGAGACAGTCAAGCTGTGGGATGCGGCTACAGGCACTTACGAAGCAACACTCGAGGGCCACACTAGCGGCATTAACTCGGCAGTCTTCTCCCCAGACGGCCGCCTTATTATCTCGGCATCGGATGATGAGACAGTTAAGCTGTGGGATGCGGCTACAGGCACTTGCGAAGCAACACTCGAGGGCCATAGTGACGGGGTCATGTCAGCAGCATTCTCCCCAGATGGCCGCCGCGTTATTTCGGCATCGGATGATAAGACAGTCAAGCTGTGGGATGCGGCTACAGGCACTTGCGAAGCAACACTCGAGGGCCATAGTGAATGGGTCAGGTCAGCAGCATTCTCCCCAGACGGCCGCCGCGTTATCTCAGCATCGGATGATAAGACAGTCAAGCTATGGGATGCGGCCACAGGCACTTGCGAAGCAACACTCGAGGGCCATAGTGACGGGGTCATATCAGCAGCATTCTCCCCAGATGGCCGCCGCGTTATTTCGGCATCGGATGATAAGACAGTCAAGCTGTGGGATGCGGCTACAGGCACTTGCGAAGCAACACTCGAGGGCCATAGTGAATGGGTCAGGTCAGCAGCATTCTCCCCAGACGGCCGCCGCGTTATCTCAGCATCGGATGATAAGACAGTCAAGCTATGGGATGCGGCCACAGGCACTTGCGAAGTAACACTCAAGGGCCACACTAGCAGCATTAACTCGGTAGCATTCTCTCCAGATAGCCGCCGTGTTATCTCAGCATCGTATGATAAGACAGTCAAGCTGTGGGATGCAGCTATAGGTACTTACGAAGTAACACTCGAGGGCCATACTAGCTATATCAACTCGGTAGCATTCTCCCCAGACGGCTGCCGCGTTATCTCGGCATCGTCTGATAAAACAGTTAAGCTATGGGATGCGGCTACAGGCACTTGCGAAGCAACACTCGAGGGCCATAGTGACTGGGTCAGGTCAGCAGCATTCTCCCCAGACGGCCGCCGCGTTATCTCAGCATCGGATGATAAGACAGTCAAGCTATGGGATGCAGTTACGGGAGAGTGTAAGTCAACATACGGAGTTGCAGCTGACGATTCTTTGTCATGGCACGCACCTGACGCATATATTTATACCGGTGTTCGACTTTTTCCTGTTGGAAATGCCATGCAATACATCCTGGATGCATGTCCAAACATGTCCTTCACGACCCGCCACCACCGCTATAGTGTCAGTTCGGACGGTGCATGGATTTTGAGTGACTCGCAGCCGGTCCTCTGGCTTCTTCCAGAACTCCGATCGCGAACCGTTGGGTGGGCTACAGTGGATGCAGGCACGAAACTTGTTATTGGATGCTCGGATGACCGTGTTTTTATCTTACATTTTACTGCTATGTAGAGATGCGTGGATCATAACGAGCGCCTTTAACCATCGTTTTCCCATTTTTCTTTAAATAGATGTGGGCACAGGTTTCTCTCAACATATGGTGGCTTGAAATCTGATAGTGTACAGTATATATTCACTGGTCATTTATAAGGCTTAGTCCGCACATTTGACATGGAACAGGCTAGGCGGACGAACTCGGCCGAGACTAGGCGGCGGGTATGTCGGATAGGAGGCTGGTTCTATGAAGCATAGCAGGAGTTTAATTCGCGAGCCAATCATGCAGCTAACTACAAAGCAAATCCTTGTTACTATGCGCTTACCTGGAGAGAATGATATAAACAACGCCGTTCGGTAGTACAGGCTGTAAGTATCTGCTTCATTTACTGAAATTTGCATGGCTTACACATCAGCAACAACACCTGGGAAGTTTGTTAGCCTTGTGTGCCTTGATGGCCAAAACCACTCTACGTAGGTTGACGATGATGGGGATATTTCCGGTCTAGCCCTGAGCCAAGTCACGGCGGTGTCTCGAGCCTCAATCACATGATCAAATGACGGATTATGGCATAGCGGAAGATGCCGTCCGGGGTTTTCGGACAAGACTTGTGCCGAGCCGAGATCGGCTCGGCTCCACCATCCACGGCCCCATTAAATATGGAGGAGAACCGCTGTGATGGGAGCCTCGGGGGAAAGAAAACCCCGGAACAACAACGACTCGCAAGGGTTTGGCATAGGAGTGCTTCTGCGTCCCCGTTTTCGGCGTCCACCATGATCCAACTCTCCTCACTACTCCGCAAACACTGCAATCCAGGGCAACGATACACACGCCATGGCCACTGCTTTGCGAAACGTGATTATCGTTGGCGGGTCCTATGTCGGTCTCGTAAGTCTGCCTTGCACTCCTGACAGCATCAATGCGAGGGGAAGAAGCACATCGTTGACACTTTATAGGCCGTGACGAAAGAGCTGGTAGCGTCTCTGCCATCAACATACAGAGTATGCATAGCCTCGATCGACACAAAATGATCCAACGGGGACTCTTAGTCTCTCATATGTTGCAGAAGTTGACATTTCGGTTCGCAGCTGCTCCTCGTTGAGCCTCACAGTCACTTCCACCACCTCTTTGCATTCGTGAGTACCCGAGAAGACACTATTCCTCTCCTCAGGTTCCCGAACCCAGGACTGACTCACGAGCCCTTATAGCCACGATTCGCCATCCTCCCCAACCATGAGCATAAAGCCTTTGTCCCGTACTCGGCCGCCTTTGCGTCCTCCCCGCAGGGCTCGTCTCACCACCACGCCGTCATCAAGGCGAGAGCCGTCAGCCTGCAGGCAGACCGTCTCGTGCTCGACCGGCCGTGGCAGGGGTCCACCGAGGTGCTGTTCGACTACCTCGTCGTGGCGACGGGCACGCGGCTCCAGGCCCCCGGCACGATGCAGGACGACGACAAGCCCTTGTCGGTAAGGTACTTCCAGGCGTACCAGGCCCGCGTGGCGGCCGCACAGTCGGTCATTCTTGTCGGCGGCGGCGCCGTGGGCGTGCAGATGGCGACGGACCTCAAGGAGCTACATCCGGAAAAGGAGGTGACCCTCGTGCACTCGCGGGACCAGCTGATGCCGCTGTACCACGAGGCGCTTGACCAGCTCATCAAGAGCAGGTTTGAGGAGCTCGGTGTCAAGTAAGTACCCGCCGAGATCCTGAAGAGGATAACTGCAGATAAAGCCTTGCTGGCAACTTTTGGTGTATAGACTGACATTTGGAACAGAACCGTGCTCGGTACCCGTGTCGCCATGCCGCCAAACGGCATCCCCGTGGACGCAAAGTCCATCAAGCTGCAAGACGGCCGGGAGCTCGCCGCCGACCTGATCATCCCTGCCGTCGGGCAGACGCCCAACAGCCAGTTCGTGACCGCGGGAGGTCTCGAGCCATCCTCCTCTCCCTCCTCATCCTCACCGGCAGAATCCCTGGTCAACCCGCAGAACGGCTTCATCCGGGTCCGCCCGACGCTACAGTTCCGGGACCCCAAGTATCCTCACCTCTTCGCCGTCGGCGACATTGCGGACACGGGGGCGCACAAGGCGGCGCGTCCGGGCGCTGCGCAGGCCGCCGTCGTCGCCAAGAACGTGCTGGCCCTGATCGCGGGCAGAGAGCCCGAGGACAGGATTGTGGTTGACCCGCCGGCGATACACCTGACGCTTGGCTTGGTGAGTTTCTCTGCTGTGGTGCTTTGTGAATTCCCGTATCCAGGCTGCGGATGGACATTTTTGCTGATAATTGCTTTATGCATGAAACCAGACCAAGAACGTCATCTTCAGAAACCCTCTACCTAACGAGACAGAATACGTCATGAAGCCGAAAGATGAGTAAGTATTTTCCTCTAGCACTTCTAACCCACAAGTTGGCACCAGGAACTGATGTTTGTTTGTTTGATTATTTAGTGGCAAGCGGGACATGGGCATCGATGGTGTCTGGGAGCGTAGGGGAGTCAAGGTTTCATCCGATGCCGACTACCACCTGTAAATGACCCGACGATAGGAGCGCGTGGGATAATAAATAAGACACCTACGATTCACGAACTGTGGTCGACTTGGTAGATGATCTTGACAGCTATTGATATGAAACGATCTGAGTGGCGATTGTGTCTTATTCTTCTAGCATTAACAAGTCTTCCCAAAGACCATGTCTAATCCCGCCATAATCGTGAGCTAATCTGAACCGTACCAAATACATATCTCGCCCGATAGCCTGAGCTTCGACTGAGCTGGGCCCACCTCACGACTGAGTCCACCTGGATAAGAGCGAGCTTGATACACTAGATGCCCCTGGCAGCCCCCGAGGGCAGACAAGCCCCGTGTTTGCACGAGTGAGGCCGGGGCGGGATAACTTACCCGGTAATCGGGCCCCACCGCGCGCCGCTCGCGCTCGGCCGCCGGAGCAGTGTAGCTGCTCCGTCGCCCTACGCTGCTCAAGACAAGGTTGGCACAGATCGCTCTGATGCTTTTACTTAAGTTTCCTGTCCTGGACGAACCACCCGCGGATGGTTCGGCGACAAGCTAACCCCTTAGTTCTCACTTCGTTCAAACACGGGGCATTGGGAAAGAAATTGCGCCGTCAGCTTCTGACCTTGACCATGCATGCTAGGAACGTCAATTTGTCCTACCTCGTTTTTTATTAGAACGAAGCTATGACTTGAAGTACAAATATCCACGAGGGAAAATGGGCTGATACGCGATCCACGCTACGTTAGGACAACTCGCCGATTGACTGACTTCAATCTTGCGTCATTGACCCTTGAGTGACCTGTGCATACAGCTCGGAAGGTTGACGACAAAGAGGCAATGTGCTCCGAGACTTAGCCGAGCCGCCTTGGCATGGTTTTTGTCGTCCTCGTCTCAAAAATGTATGCACCACGACCCCGCTTCACTGACGGCGCCTCATTGGTCTCGACTTCATCGCGTGCTGTTGCCGACTGCATGTCACATTACCACATCGTCGACCACCCTTCAGGCAGCCCACCCGACTACGCGTGCCCTTCATGGCCCTCCGCCCACCATCGCCCGTCGCAACTCCGACAAAGCCGGAGACGGTGCCATATGTAATCACGCCATCGACCACCAAGCTAGCAAAGCCGCAGCAAGAGTATATCCTTGATTCGCGCGGTGACCTTTGGCTTCACACACGAGGCATCGATGCCTCCGGCAGCTCGAACGCAGGTCGCTTTAGAGTATGCTCCAGGACGGTGGCAAGAGCGTCGCCGGTGTTTGACAAGATGCTCTTCGGGGTCTTTGCAGAAGGCTCCGACAACCAGGCAAAGGATCAGGAGTAGGTGGTGGAACTTCCCGACGATCCGACGGCCGGCATGAGGGCGCTCCTCGAGATTGCCCACAGCCAGTACCAGCGCATAACGTCGCTCCGCGGGATACAGTTATCGACGATCAACCACCTATACGACCTCATGGTGGCTGCCGACAAGTACAACTGCGTTACATTACTACGACCCTGGGCGGGATCCTGGACCGTGTGTCAGAACATCTATGCGAACAGTAGCCTGATGTTCCGTGCGGCTTAGGTCTTATATCAGCTAGGCCACAAGAGAGGATACGAGGCAGTCGTCACCCGCCTTGTCACTCAATTCCCCCCCAGCGCATATGATTTTGGCTTCAAAATTCCCATCCTTCCTCCGCAGCTCTACGGTACGTGTAAGCACCTAGTGTGTATCAGGCTTAAGGCTAACAAATCGCAGAGAACGTACGCCTCCTCAGGTCAAAACTAGTAAACTCTCTGCTGGACCCTGTCCGCGCAAACATCGAGTCTCTAGTTAGGGGAAACTCCAAACCAGTTGGCCTGTGCACAGAGATCCAACTTTCTGACCAGGAAAAGTTGGCTTGTGAAGCTGCGATGCTCGGTGGCCTTATACGCAAGCTGCATGACCAGAATCTCTGGCCCTTGCCCGATGATGGAAAGGCCACGACGCCTGCCGCAAAGATTGGCGCATCTATCAAAGACCTAGCCACGAAGACGGAGACACCGGCCCCGCCGAACCCTCGTAGTTTCGTAAATTCATTTGGCGGTCATGGCAGCAGGCATGTTCACGCTGGGTATCGTGATGTGGCTCCGCCGAACCTGGGAGGGTTCGGAAATTCAATTGGCAGCGGTAGAAGCAGCCGTGTTCACGCTGGGTGTCGTGGTGTGACTCCGCCGTTCGAAACTCGTGCCGAAGCACATGATAACCCGTGGGTGTACAGCATGGACTACCATTATCAGGCGAGCAGGGAAGAGTCTGCACACATGGTTCGACAGGCGGCGCTCAGTGGGGTGTACTAACTTGTGTCACAGCAGCTCCTGAGTGGTAACATCATGTTCCCCTCTTGAGGATGAGGTTCATGTACATAACAGACTGGGGTGATTGGAAATAGGTCTAAGGGCACGTTTCATTGCTACAAGATCAAGTGTTAGCAGGCGATGTCATCTTTAATAAAGAGTAACACAAGCCGTTAGTAGGGACTAATCTGTTTGGTGGCTAGAAAGAATTGCCCGTGGCTAATATATATGTGCTTATAAAGGTTTCCTCTTTGTTCAGTCCTGATAAAATCTGCTACTACAGACGTGATGCGCCGAAGACGAGACAATGAATCCTTTCGAAAGCTCGTGGCCGATCAAAGCTACCGTACATATCCGCCGGGCGTACACTATCTGTTACATATTAAGTATGGAAACCCCTCAATCTTGGCGTGAGGCACGAGTATTCTTTGCACACCTGCAGCTTCCCTGGCGGCAAACGGCATAATGAGCTCCTTCCTCCTCGGCGAATCTCTAACATAGACTCCAGAACTCGAAGCTAAAGCCGAGAATTGCGCTATCGCGGAATCCGAAGCGACATCCGTGGACGACTACATCATCGACCCCCGTATAGATTTACAGCTGTTCGAGGATGCTTCGTCAGCCATGAGGGTCCTATTCGAGATCATACACCGTCGATACTAGCGGCTAACGGCTTAGAGCAGCACCCACGAAACGTTCCTACCTCGACTCATGGACTTCCTGTTTGCTGCAGACAAGTACGACTGCATCGGCCTGTTCCGGCCCTAGGCGGCCTTGTAGGTACATCATCTCGAGGCCCAGAAGAAGAGCGAGCGGGATTTGCTACGCTTAAGCTAGGTATTTTACCAGCTAGGCCACACCCTTAGCTACGAAGACGTCATAACCCAAAGAACCGCATGATGCGAAGCTCAAGGGACACAGTCAACAGTCCTGGTATCATAAAAAGCTAATCCGAATCGCAATGACTGCCTTGCTCGTGCTAGAGCCTGAGTCTCGCCTGAGCCTTACTCACCTCGCGACTAAGCTCAACCGAGCGGGGTTGGAACGGTCCGACCTCTGGGCTCTGCCGTCTCTGAAGATGCTAGTCTTTCACGACCCGAGAAATAACGCTCGTTTGTGTGGCCAGAATAAAAGTTTAACAAATTGGCAGAATACAGAATATGAAAACTTAGAAAGTCTATGAAACAGCGCCTCCGCATCTAGGTAGTTCCATAATCTCAAACACGTCAATCCCCCGATGCAATGCTTGTGTGTCAGCCACCCCTTCTTCCGCCAGTATGTGTCGAATCCGACTGCTAATATATAATCCTTCTTTGAACTCCTCGCATCCCGGTTTGCCATTCTATTGTACGCAGGATTTCTTCTTGTTTATCGGTTCGACAACTTTTGCGCACATGAAGCCGGTCGTGCTCTGGGCAGTGCGGGCTCCGCCGCTCGAGCCTCACTATGCAGCTCAGCTTGGCAATGTCGAGAGATCCAACTCCTCCTTGCGCCGACGGAAGAGCAGCTGAGTCTGGGGGTTCGTGTTATAGATCATGCCGGTTGCGACAGGCCCTAGTCGCGGGCCCTCGGGGTAGCTTCCAATCGTACTTGAGAATGAGATGACACAGCGCAATCTTGACCTCGTTCGAGGCAAAGAAGCGCCCCGGGCAGGCGTGCACGCCATGGCCGAAGCCCATGTGATCCACGCTAGTGCTCACGAGGTGAGCCGTGTGACTCTGGTCAGGTGTATTGCGCATGCGGATGTAACGGTAAGTGTCAAATGTGGCAGCATCTTTCCACCGCTCGTCATCCCACATGTGGAGAAGGCTGACGGCCACCCTCTCGCCCTTTTTGACCTGTAGTCCGCTAGGAAGCGTAATGCAACTCCAAAAGCTGCCTGCATGCCCACTTACTTTGAGCGGGGGCCGGCCTGCTGATTGTCACCAGCATTCGGAGACATTCTGTAGGGATCGGAGGAACATTGTACGTATTTGTTGGCATCAGCCAGCCGAGAACTGCGGGTGACGTTTGACCCGGTCTAGGGGTTTGTTTCCGTCTCGGGGCTATCCGAGCTGCATTCCCCACCATTGAAAGATTGGAAGCCGCGGCTACTTCTGTAAAGGACAAATTGTCCAGCAGCTGTCATAGTATTCTGACCAAGCCCATCCTTAACAACCCAAAGGTCTCCACTCAAATTGGCATTCACCGCTGTCAACATGTCGAAGAAATTCAGCACAGTCCCCCCGAAGCTCTCAAAGTATCGGAAGCATTCACACTGTATGTCCCCGATCAAGACCTTGACGACTTTAGAACCCTTCTGAAACTGTCACACATCCGGCTAGAGACGTGCTATAACCGCTATGAAAATGGCTAGTTCGGCGTCTCGCATAAGTGGTTAGCCGAGGCTAAGAATGCCTGGCTCAAATCTGACTGGCGCGGCATTGAGGATCGTGTTAACGCGCTCCCTAACTTTGAGGCTCAGGTCAATAACTCGGAAGGGAATCCCAACCACTTCCCCCTGAATTCATCTCACCTACAGACATCCTCCCGCGTACCATGAATCAATCCCACTTGACAAGTATTTTCCCCCTCGCCCTCCCGGCCACCAAAACCTCGTACGCACCAAGCACATCCTGATATCCCCACACGCTATCCACGCAGACCTTGACCGTTCCGTCCCGGACCAGATCCACCGCCCTCTCCATCAGCTCTCGCCCAGGGTCCATCATCGCGACGAGCCGGAACCGCCTCCCCACGCCGCCGAGCCAGCGCGATATCGGCCAGTACGTGTTGCTCTGGATCCGGAGGAACGCGGCGAGGAAGTGGCCAAACGACCACGACGCCATCTCTCCGCTGCACGCGACGTAGCTTGGTGCCCCGAGGTACGCGGCGCTGCGCACATACACAGCCTGGTTACCGTGGCAGTCGAGGATCGCGTCAAAGGGACCCTGGCTGCTGTCGCTGCCGAAGCGCCGTGTCAGTTCGCGGGGGAGATCAGGGTGCTGAGTGTAGTCGATAACCTGCTTTCGCGTCAGCTACTTGATTTCATCGCCTTCATAAGAGAGGAGAGAGAAGTTTATCCTCGGTAAATCCTCACCTCGTCCGCGCCGAGCCCCTTGACCAGCTCTACATTCGGCCCGGAGCACACCGCGACCACGCGGCCACCATTCCCGTCGCCATCGTCAGTACTGGTACCGACGATGCTCCGGGCAAGCTGCACTGCCGCCGTGCCCACGCCGCCGCTCGCGCCCACGACGAGCACCGAGTGTCCGCGCTTCAGCTGCGCCTCGTCTACGAGCATGATGGCTGTGCACGTCGCGCAGAGCAGGCCAGCGAACTGCTTCAGGGTGGTGCCATCATCGTTGTTGCTGCTACTGCTGGCACTAGCAGCGGCAGACTCGGTGCTTGCCCCCGTGCTTGGGATCCCGACGACGTACCGCGCCGGCACTCGGATGTAGCTCGCTAGTGCGCCGTCGCCCGTTGGATAAGAGTACGTGATGGGCAGGAAGCCGACGACCTGCTCACCCTTGGCGAACCTCTGCGGCTGGGGCATGTCAGCAGCGAAATTCTTTGCCGGCTGCTCGTCTTCGCTGGTATCGCTAGGTGCCCACACGTCCATGACTGTCCCGCAGAAGTCGAGCTCCGGCACGCACGTCGCGGCCCGCGCAAAGGCCGGGAGGATGTTGAACTGGAACTGCGTGCCCGGGTTGAGCCCCGTGTACGCGACCTTGACGAGCACCCAGCTTTCTCCCGGGCTTGTCCTGGAGAGGAGCGACGCCGGCGGTGGTAGAGATGGCATGGGCAGGTCCTCATCGAGCCGCAGCGTCTGGGCGGGCGGGCCGCCGCGCGAGAAGCGCCATGCCTTGACCGTCGTCGTCGTCGTCGTCGCCGCCGTCGTCGGTGCTATTATGGTGGCGGAGTTTGCAGCCATGGCTTTCCTCCAGCCTAGCTTGGCTGTAGGCAATACAAGGTTGTTGTGTGGATGATTTTGTTTGCGAATTGCAGTCTTTGGCATCTGACGTTGATATGTGTATGCAATTTATGGTTGGTTCTCATGAACACAGATCGAGGTGCGTCCCAGTACACTATATGCACGATTGAAACAGAACGCACACGTGCAAAAAGGACACATGGCTCACATGTCGTTCCGCCGTCTGCCGCAGCCCCAAGTACCGGTCCAATGTGTCATTACACCCACGTGCCCATGCTCGTGTAGTGCTTCAGCCCAATTCTTCGTGGCTTACGAGGTGAGGTCTCTAGGGTGTGTGTGCGCCGCCAAGCCTTCAGCCGCACGAGAGCGACCATGCAGCGCTGACGCTGAAAATCAAGGAAGAACGGCGTGCGGGCTCTAGGCAGCCGTGGCTGAACGACTAGTTTGTGTGCATGTTGCTGAGACGCCAAAAAACCATCTTCTGGTGCTGTGAAGTGGCTGATTCAACTGCGTGTTTTTATATAACAGCGATCAGCATTACGCAAGATACTACAGAACCTAGTCTCTTTCACACCAGTCTTCTATTACACCAATCCCATCTGTTGTTTAACCTTTTCCAGACACCAATCCTGAGAAGAACTCTAAGTAATGAGGCTATACTCGCGAGACCGGGCTTGGTCGGGTGACGCATAAAGAATCCCAGACTGCGTTGTCATAGCTCTCTACTTGCGAGCTAGAGTCTGCGTGTGCGAGTATATGGTCAGCGGGGTGCTCCTGTTTCGTTCGTTTCATGTCGCGGGAGTTGTTGCATGTAACCGCTAGGCTACAGTGGCATAAAAATAAGTCTGTACCAGTACAGTGCTAGTACTTAAGCTAGACCACTATTTGTAACAGGAGTCATCATCGTCGTTCTCGACGTTGTCGTCATTGTCGCCAACGATGTCGCTATCGTTATTGCCCTTGTCGCCATCCCCATCCTTGCTGAATAATATTCGCAAAGTGCGGTGTACCAGCTCTCTAATTGCGAGCGAGTCTGCGTGTGCGACTATGCGCGAGTTCATTCCGTGCGGCTCAGTAGCTAGCACAGCGAGCTTTTGCAGGGCGAGCCGCAGTATGCCGACAACATATGGTAAATAGGACTGTTTTTGGCACGGTCAGCTTCCTCCCTTGTCTACTTATTGTGCCACAACGTTAACTTACCCTTCCCGCGTATGTGGGTTGATCGAGCACACCATCCATAATAGAATCCCAATATCGTCTTCTAGCACTCAAGGCGAGCTTACTGGATCCAAAACGATTTTCGAAAAAGTTGAAGACAGCGAACTCGTCCCGGGTCATGACATATTCTTCGGGCTGCGCGACAACCTTGGTCCAGATCGTGTGTAGGGCGGTCTCAAGGATGTTCGCTACTACTGCGTCTTTAGCACTCTCGGGGCTTTCCCTAGCAATCTCGAGTGCATGCGCTACTTCGGTAGTGGAGTGTTCGCCGTCATGCCGGTGCACCGCGCCCGATCGCTCGCTCGATGCTTGGTAAGACTCCATTCCGAAGGTTAAGGCGTGGTAAGTCCACAGTCTCACGCCGTGTTTGGTGAGAGATGACTTCTTGAGTCTGCGGGTTCGATACCGCGTCCAGCGGGGAGCGGCCTGGGCGGCGTCTGAAATATAGTCGTGAGTAAGGAAGGTGTGACGTTATGTAGAAACAACGGTTTGACGATCGAAGAGCATGAGATGGATGATTCAGAGGGGTTTATTGACAGTCGTCTGATTTGAAAAGGAGGAAATCTAAGGAGTACAGAAGAGCTCTGAAGCTCTGTTTATATGCTCGAATGAGTGATCCGTATGATAACTCAGCTGCTCTACCACCCGGTACGTACCTTGACCTGCTCCACATCACAGAAGGACTACGTACATCTCCACTTGAAGAGCGCGAGTGTGCCTTGCCAGGGTTGACGCACTGTCTCTCAGCACGTCGCGCCATAAGCCCAACCGCAAAGGCTGCCTAACGTCTAGCAATCTTGGAAGCCTCCCTGCATCACGCGAGTGGGCACCAGGGCGGGAGGTACCACCCCCAAAGAGGCGCAGGTGGTTTAATTGGTGAACAGTGAGCCCAGATGGGCGACTCTCTACGAGTCTTTCAGCAGTCGACGGCACTGATTTTTCTACCCAGCTAAAATGCTTCCTACAAGTTACAAGCTTTCCGCCTTGAGTCTGTGCACATCATGCTATGACGGATTGTTTGGGCTGCGAGGCAAGATAAGCAAGGCCGCAGCTCCAGGCCATAAACAAGGGTAGGACTGCGAAGGGTTACGGGAGACGTTACATAAGTCACCTCAAGTCATCAACCGACAGCAGCACGTCGGACGGCAAGGACCCATGAAGGATAAAGGAGTATATAGTATAGAGGATTTCCGAGCAGACAGTCTCACCTTTAGACTTAAGCGATCAATCTACATCGTAGCACATCATCCCACCCCCCTTCAAGTGCGCAAGAACCCCACCGTCGGATCACACTGGACCATGTTCCTCTCCATGATGACATCGCTAAAACGCGGCGGATCACGGTAGTAGTGCCTCTGCGCGCTGATCTCAACCGTATTGCCCCACAGCAGCACATCGCCATCCTGACTCTTGCCGCCGCCGCCGCCGTCGCCGCCATCAACCCCCCTCGCGTCATCGATCCTCGTCTCCGCGGCCGGGGCGCTGTCGTCCCTGCCCTCGATAAGCATCAGCACCACGGCCGCGACTTTATCCACGTCCGTGAGCAGGTCCTGGTCGAACTGGTCCCACGCCTCCTTGGCCAGCAAGCCCGTGCGCAGGGGGCCGGGACAGACGGCGTTGACGCGGATCCCGTCGTTCTTGTAAAAGGAAGGCGCGATGGCGCGCATGAAGCCCACGACGCCGTGCTTGGCGCCCGAGTACAGCGGGCAGAACCCGGAAGGGTACACGCCGCCCGAGCTCGACGTCATGACGATGCTCTGGTCGCCCCCGCCGCCGCTGCTGCTGCTGCTGCTGCCCTGGGCAGCGAGGGCGGACTTGGGCGTCTGCCGGAAGTAGTGCTGCGCGAGATATGTCGTCGTGTAGATGGCGTCGAGGTTGATCTTGCTCACGAGCAGGTCCGGCGGCGGCGGCGGGGCGGAGCCCGTGTCGTGCGCGGCGTAGAAGTTGGCGCGCTCGGCGATGCCCGCGTTGGCGTAGACAAAGTCGAGCCGGCCCGCTCGGGCAAAGGTGGCCTGGAAGGCGGACGCCAGGGCGGCGTACTCGGTGCAGTCGGCCTGCTGGAAAGTGGCAGAGGACGGGTTCGAGGTGGATGATGCGGATGCGGAGCAGGACTGCTGGGTGATGGCGTCGGCGGCGGCGGCACCCGCGTCGGCGTTGAGGTCGACAACGGTAACGTCCCATCCGCCGGCCCTTGCGAGGGCGTGGGCGACGGCGAGGCCCATTCCTGACGCGCCGCCCGTGATGATGGCGGTCCTCTTGTCCGAGACCATGATTTCTCGGAGCGCGACTGGTGTGATGAGATGTCGAAGTCGTCGGGGTTTTTTTGGTGTCTAGCAGATAAGAAGTTGCGGAGGAGGGAACAGTTCAAATGAATGATGAATGAAAATATGCCTGCCCCCAGCGTCAGATGCCTGCAATTGCCCGTCAAGACAACACCAACACTTGGGAAGCCATTGACCCGAACACCCGGGTCAGCCAAAGGCCCTGCAGTCGGCTGCCGTTTTCCTTTGTTGGGGAAGTGGGGGAACCTCCACAATCAGCATGCAGTTCGTGATCAGAGTCACATATCCGACCGTGGACTATCAAGAAAGCATTCATAGCGGAGGCGGCATGCGGCATGGACAGGAAACTATCCTTAGCTACAATCGTGACAACTTGGTCATTATCGCCGTTCTTTGGCCCATTTTGCTAGCAGAACACACAGAAAGGTCGCTTATCAGGCAGTCGACACACGGCATGTCTGCCACAGTAGCGGCATGACGCACAACGTGCCACAACAGTCGCTTGAAACGGCATCTTCATATACACAGCTATGGCAATAGGTTCTCGCGGCTGACAGGTCGAATTGAAGACCTGGTGTGTTACACTTGTTCTATCCTGGCGGGTTGCACTAGACGGGCGGCACGTGTCCAGATGGAGCGTCCTCTGACAGAACAGCCTCAGAAGGGCCGGTTGTAGACGAAGCAGTCTCAGGCTGAGACTGTTTTGTGCCTTCTGCGGAAACGGGCTCCTTTGCCTCGGCCTCACGCTTGTCGGTGCCCTGAGACCTTCGCTTCCTGCCTCTCTCCCACTTGGCCCACTGCTTTGCGTAAAACTGGCCTGCTGCATGAACTCCAACCTTGGATTTTTCTGGCTCGCTGACCTTGGCGGCCCCGTACAGGGTGTTAAAGTACGAGTCCTGGTCGACGTACGTGCCCTTGAGCCAGCGCGCGCCGGCCGCCGAGTCGAACTGCTTCCGGCCGTGGAGGAGGCGCATGTTGTCAAAGACGACGCAGTCGCCGGGCTGGTAGCGGTACTCAAACACGTACTCTGGCTTCTCGATGAGCCTCTGCATAAGCTTCAGGGCCTGAAGCCAGCTCTGGTGCTGCGAGGCGCCGTTCTCGGACTTTCGGAGGTGCTGCTCGGGCTGCTGGAACGGAGGAGACCAGAATATCTCCCTCCGGTCTGACGTGACGGTGGTGTGATCATTCATAAACTCGTAGCCGCCCTTGTCGTAGCGGTACACGGTCGGCTTCTCACGCAGGGTCTTCCAGGCAGCCGGATTGATCTGCTTGAGCGAGGCCCCGGCACGCGCCCCGTCACTGAAGAGCGCCTCGCCACCCTGGGTGCTGTTCTCGAGGCAGTGCAGCAGCTGAAGCTTGGGCGGATTGCGCATGTAGAGCAAGTCCTGGTGCAGCCCGAGAAATGAGCTCGTGTATGCCACGTTCTCCGCCTTAGGCTTGGACCGAACGTCCCAGGTTCGGCCATAGAATGTGTCCTGGATCAGGCCAAGCTTTTGAGCGATACCCTCAACCGTCGTCTCACCTTGCGGGGCACCCTGGAGGAAGAAAAGACCGTAGAGACGCAGGGTGTCGAGCGCCTCCCGGAATGCATCGCCTCCTTGCATGAAGGACTCGTAGGTGTAGAAGGGCTTCCGCTCAGCTAGCTTCTGCGCGTCCCAGAGCTCCGGCAGCCGCTGGGGGGTCCTGATGGCCTCTTCATGGGGGTATGGAACACGGAGCCAACTCTGCACGATGTCGGCCGGGTATTCGGACACATGGTCCTGTCCCGTCTGGAAGTCCGACTCCCAGACAACCCGCAGTGCTCCGCTAGGGGTCTTGACAGTCTCTCGGACCTCGATCAATGCCGGCACCTGGGCGGTCGCAAAGTTCTTCTGGCCCGAGTGTGGATCGACACATTCGTGACAGCGGCAGGCATCCCGCAGCCAGGATCTTGGGAGGACCAAGTTTACTTCGGACCCGGAGGGACAGAGCCCGATCTTGGTGTCGCCATCTTCAATCAAAGCCAGGTCCCATTTCTTGGGCTCCTTTGCGCGAAACGGTGGTTGCTGAGACACCTGTCCTGCCGCAGGAGCTGCTGCTTGGTGGGCGAAGCGTCTCGGTGCTGCCAACCTCGCAGCAAATGCTCTGGGAAGAGCTCTCCAAAGTGACATAGCACTGGCACCAATCGCCTTGGTCGTCCTGGAGGGTCCTAACCGGTGGTGACGATCTAGGAGATGTGCGCAGTGCGGTTGTGCTGTGATTTGACGCGACTGCAAAGATTGGAGCGTGACCCTCGGCACTGAGCTTTGCACATCCCACCTGCACCGCCCGGCTCCCGAGCTGCAGGGGTCTTGCTCGGGGAAGCTCCTGCCCCCCGAGCACCCTCGTGGCATTCGGCGCCGATCGGCATCACTGGGCCCGGTCCCAGGAGACCCACCGCCTGCCAATTGGGCTGGTCTTCTTATCTTATCCGTGGCTGGCCCCACCCGCGGGCTTCTGCCGGCTGGGAATTCTTAAAAAAGTTTCGAGCACTTGCAGTGGAGGCTCAGCCAGGTCAGGGCCCAGGCGAATCACTGGCGACTGTAGCTTTCGCAGCGCAACTTTCCGCAATATTCTTGTCAGAACGCCCAGAAACCTTCTCGGCACCCTCCCCTTCGGAATATAACCTCGTCATCAAGTTACGCATCAGCCCTGCAGACTACCAGCCACACACACACACACACACACACACACACACACATATCCACAATGGCGCCCCCAAACTCGAGGAAACGAGACCGGCGAGACGCCCCGACGACGCACTCAAAATCAGCCAAGGGCAGCGGCCCGCGGCCGACAAAGAAGCAGCGCAAGGCGCACCAGTACCACAGCAGCTCAGACAGCGAGGGCGGCGACGACGACAATGCCGCAGGCGGGGCCTTCACAGCCGTCAACGTCATGGACGACGAAGACTCGGACAACGACGTCGTCAACCTCGACGAGACCCTCGTCCATGACGAGTCTGCCGCGGATTCGGACTCGGGATCGGAGATTGACCCAGAGGAGGCCGCCGCCGTGATACGCGGCAAAAAGGACAAGGCCACCGCCGCCCCCAAGAAGCAAAAGACCAAGGCCGCGCGGGACGCGCCCAAGGAGTCGGACGAGGAGTCATCAAACGAGGGCTCAGATATGGACGACGACGACGAAGACGAGTTCGACCTGTCCGGATCCGACGGCTCCGACGACGGCGGAGCGACGGGCGCCAACAAGAAGAAGCAGTCGAAGCGCAACGACCCGTCGGCGTTCGCAACGTCCATCTCCAAGATCCTGTCCACCAAGCTCTCGGCGAGCAAGCAGTCGGACCCGGTGCTCTCGCGGTCCCTGGACGCGCGCAAGTCGGCGCAGGAGGTCGTCGACACGGCGCTCGAGGCCAAGGCGCGGAGGAAGCTGCGGGAACAGAAGAAGCTGGCCTCGGAGAAGGGCCGGGTCAAGGACGTCCTGATGGGCGCAACCGACGCCAAGACGGGCGACTCCACCGAGAACACGGGCCAGATCCAGAAGACGGAGCGCCGGCTGCGCAAGGTCGCGCACAGGGGCGTGATTATGCTGTTCCGCGCCGTCCGCGAGGCGCAGGAACGCGCCGTCGAGGCGGACAAGGGCGCCCGCAAGGACGGCATCATCGGCGCGCAGAGCAGGAACGAAAAGGTCAACGAGATGAGCCGCCAGGGGTTCCTGGACCTGATTGCCGGCAGCGGCGGGAAGCTGAAGAAGGGTGGTCTGCAGGAGGCTTGAGCAGATGTGGCAGATGGGTTTTTGTTCGCTGCAGGTTTTTTAGGGGTTTTTTTTTGTCACGAAAGCACGTAATCGCGCTGTAGAGGAAATAGATACCCCAGAGTCCTCTCTGGCATTCGTTCTCGCTGATAATGATGAGGTGTCATTCATGATCATTATGTTCTTTTTTTTTCTACATTACATGAAAGGTTACATGTTATACATTGCTAGCTGTGTACCTTCTGACACACCCGGGTTAGACAAAGCACTCTCTCCTCCTCTCGCAGGAAGAGTCTCGGAACGAGCTACGTGACGGCCAAGCGCCTGTGCTCGACCTTCCCAGTATGTCACGCCATCTGTGTTGATAGATCTTCATGCTCTTCGTCCCACAGCCCCGGATAGGTACGCTACCTTTATGTTTAGCATACCCACAGCTGCCGAAGCAGGAATGCGATGTTGCGTCTGGGGCGTGCGTCCCCAGCAGCCACCAACTGGAATATGCATCGCACATCATTACCTGCTCGCAAAGTCGGCGGCCTGCATGTTGCGGCTCATGGCCGGCAGCTGGACCTTCAACCCGTCGAGCTCCTTTGTCATACAGACCTGGCACCCGAGCCTGCTGGTCTCGGTCAGGCCGAAGGCGAGGTCGAGCATGTCGTTTTCGTCGTCGGTGGCCTCGGGCATCTTGTTGTACATGTCGGGGTCGGAGACGATGATGTGGCAGGTCGAGCAGGCGCAGGACCCGCCGCAGGCGCCCTCCATCTCGAGATCGTGGGCCTGGGCCACGTCGAGCAGGTTGTCGCCCTTGCAGACCTCGAGGGGGTGCTCGCGGCCCTCCTTATCAACAAAGGTTATGTGGAGTCTGTTTTTGGCGGCGGTGGTGTCAGTTAGTACTAGGAGAGAGGGATTAGAGCATGGGGAAGGGAAGGAAGACGAACTCCTCGCCCGGCTTAGGCGGATGTATGTGGCCGTGCTGCGAGGCGCGGGTTGTGCTGAAGGAGCGCAGAGGCGCCTGGTGTTTCGCTGCTGCTGCTACTACCGCCAACGGCCGGACTGACGACTGCAGCCGTATCCGCAGCGAGGAGGAGAGGATGCTCTGGAAGGTGATTCGGGCCGGTCGCACAGAGGATGCGACGAGCTTGGGCAAGACCCGCGTGAGGGTTCGTGGTGTCGCCATGGTTTGTGTGTCGGCGGTGCTCTACAGTTTGTCGAGGTCGAGGGGCGGGCGAGGTCAGAGTTGTATGGACATTGGCCGAGCTGGCAAGGGAAAATTGTGGCGGGGGCGAGATAAGCTGAGGTACAAGGCAGTCAGCGGACGGAGGTGCGGTTCACGGAGTCTTCTGAGTTCTGAGCAATCCGCAGCTGGATACGTCGACAATATTTGCTCTCGAGCTGCGACAAGGCGACACTGCAAGATCAAAGCAGGCAGGCGTGCACTTCAATTGGCAGCGCGGCCGGCCGGGGCGAGACTTGCAGGGCGTGCAAGTGGAAGCTCTGCTGTGGCAGCCGATTCACGGCGGTCGTGATTGGGCCGACACTCTTGATGGCCATCGCCGGTGCAGATCTAGAGCTAGGTCTCGGCAGCCTCGTGCTTATCGTGGGGTGTCCAGGGCATTCATCCTGTTGAGGGCATGCTCAAGTGTGTGTAGGATATGGCGAATGCATGGCCTTGGGGTGGATGACCTCGAGGCAATAATAGACACAGCATCACGTCTTCCGCTCTTGAAATCTGAAATCTGAAGCCTGGCCTCTGGCGTGCTCGGCCTTGCCAATTCCCCTCGGCGAGAAATAAAAGGAAGAGGGAAAAATCGGGAGGGGTCGAAGCGGCCAATCAAGACCGGGCCCCGATAGCGCCAGCTCAGAGATGCACCTGCAGGAAAGCAGGAAAGAAAGCCTGCTGCGAGAGCTCTTCTGTGGCCGCTCCCAACCCGGAGCCTGACGGCAACAAACTCTGGCTGCTGATAGCATCGTCCTTTGACACGGCCATCCCACGCGACCACCACGCCCTCACCCCTCAACGCCGCAGCCCTCGCTCGAGCCGCCGCTCTGCCTTCACCTAACGTCGTCGACACCATTGCTGTCATCTTTCCGCCACTTCCGTCCCTCGCAAGCACCCGTTCACATCGCTTGAGCCGCCTACCTGCCGCCTAGCCACATCTAGACCAAGCACCAGCTCCCTTTCCCCAGTCGAGCACGTCGACTCTGACCCGTGACCCCGCCAAGCACAACCCACCGAGATGGCTTCTCCACGAGAGGGTGTGAACCCTCTGCGTCCGTACTACATCCCTCCCACCATCGGCGAGCAGACGGAAAAGGCTCTGCCCTCGCGCCCTCCCACCGTCCCCTCGTCTGGCGGCCACCCCTCGGGCCGCTACGCCTCAAAGGCCCGCGACATCTTCCAGGACATTGACTACCAGAGCTACCTCGATGACAGC
Source organism: Microdochium nivale (assembly GCA_026745475.1). NCBI lineage: Eukaryota > Fungi > Ascomycota > Sordariomycetes > Xylariales > Microdochiaceae > Microdochium > Microdochium nivale. The sequence continues at coordinate 3,103,642 of JANTFD010000005.1, read as the reverse complement.
TCCCCCTCGACCTTCCAGTCTGCAAAGAGCCTTGTTGATGAGCTGCTATGGAAGTACAGCTCCGTACTCATGAGCCAGCCCTTCGAGGTGGCCAAGACAATCCTGCAGATCCGCCATCAGGATGACATTGGAGGCCTGACGGCACGCCCAGTCGTCGCCTCGAGGGCTCCAAGCTCGGCCAGCGGCATCATCAGTCCCCCGCACAGCACAGTATGGGACCAGGTTAGTCATGCCACCTTGCCCATCTTTCTACGGCTTCGCCACTCGTAACAGAGGATCATAGCTGACCTTGAGATATTACCAGGACCGTGACTCCGACTCGGAACCCGACGAGATCGCCTACTTCACCTCGAATGCCCCCTTGACACCAACCCCACAATCCCGGTCGCGGCGGCGGCGCCCGTCTACGCCAACCGAGTCCCATGTCGACACAAGCGACTCAATAGCAGCCACCCTACACCAGCTCAGCATCAAGCGGCCAGACTCAGTCTTCGACGTCATTTCGCAGCTCTGGGGCAAAGAGGCGGCCTGGGGTGTATGGAAGGGCACCAATGCCACATTCCTGTACACGGTCCTGCAGTCTCTTCTTGAGAACTGGTCACGCAGCTTGCTGAGCGCACTCCTCAACGTGCCCGACCTTGGTCTCAAGGACGACGTGGACCGCCTGGTCGACGTCGCCTCGCCATACCCGTGGCTGTCTCTCGGCGTCGCCGCTGCCGCAGCTGTGGCAACAGGACTCGCCCTGGCGCCGCTGGACCTTGTGCGGACCCGCCTCATTGTGACGGCGACGTCTCGCGGGTCCAGGCGGACGCTCAAGACGCTCGAGGCCCTGCCGTCCTGGACGTGCGCACCGTCTCTGATCACGCCCACGATCCTCCACGCCTTGGTGCATCCGATATTGACACTGTCGACGCCGCTCGTGCTCCGCTCACAGTTTCTGATTGACCGTGACCAGTCGCCTACGACCTTCTCGATTGCCAAGTTCCTCACGTCGTGCACGTCGCTCTTTGTCAAGCTCCCGCTCGAGACGGTATTGCGGCGCGGCCAGGTCCAGGTCCTCTCCAGCCCGGAGCACCTCCAGGCAATGGACAACGGGGGCTCGCTCGAGCCCGTTGTGAACCCGGGCCCGTACAACGGCGTCATGGGCACCATGTATACGATTGTCACCGAGGAGGGCTCGAGGCAGATCACGGCCCCGCCGCCGAGGATTGCCGCGGGCCGGCACGGGAAGCGGGCCAAGGCCAAGGCCGCAGCGCCGACCACGACGAGCGAGGTGGTATACAGAAAGGGCCAGGGCCTCCCAGGCCTGTGGCGCGGGTGGAAGGTGAGCGCGTGGGGTCTGGGCGGGCTCTGGGTGGCTTCGCTGGTGGGGGCCGGCGGCGAGGGGAATTTTGATGATGAGAAAAAGTGACGGACGGAAATGCCGGTGTGGCGGCAGGACACTGCTCCTGCCAAGCAAGAAGCAAGGAAAAAAAGACGAGCGCGCAGACAACGAAAAGGCACGCTGTATATACCAAGAGACTTTGGAATGACGTGAAATGAACGATATCCCCCTCCTTCAATATAGAGACTATCAGAAGCCGCCAAGACCCCACATATGATTCAAGCTCGAGAGAAGACGGGGAGAGCAGACGCGCTTGAACGTCGACTGGCTGTGAGACCCACCGACCTCGGGGGAGATAGAGCTGTGCACGCGGATGTGGCAATGAGGGGGGGGAGTAGAAGGAGAAGGAGAGAAAAGACACGTGAAAGAGCGCGAGTGAGCCGCGGAGCAAAAGCAGGACAGTAGATGGGGTGAGACAGTCGGAGAGGAGAGATGAGGATCCCTGGAGATTGCGAGCCGGACGCCTTGAAAGAGCGGGTATGAAGAAGAGGAGGCGACGTCGCCCCCGCACTTTCAAGGCGCGGCAGGGGGCGTCGCAGCCGTGCAAGATCAAGATGCCTCGGTCGGCCCGCACAATGTGCAGGGCTGTAGCTACCAGATGGGATGGGATGGGCTTGGCCCGACAGGCCAGCAACATTAATAACCTGCGACGTGGCCGCCGCTCTCCATCTCGTCTGCTCCCACTAGCCTGTACCAAAACGATCTCGAATTAATCCCACGTCCCTTCCTTCCTGTCTTCAACCCATCCTACCGCACAACCAACCACCGCCACCACCACCACCACCGCCGCCAACATGCCTATGCACAACGGCTGGCTGCCCCGCGAGGGCTTCTACCTCGATGTCATCCTGCGCCTGCTGGGCAAGACGGCCCTCAACCCGGCCATGCTACTGCCCGTCGTCCTCGCCGCAAAGTACTCGAAGCGCGGCGAGGACCTCTCCATGCTCCACCCCGTCGCCCTGTCCCGCATAAAGACGCTGCTCTACATCGGCATTGCCCGCTGGCTCAGCGCCCGCTTCTCCGACGGCGTCGTCAACAACTTCACCGCCGACAAGTACGACTGGCCCCGCGAGATCGCCGTCGTCACGGGAGGCGCCGGCGGCATCGGCAGCCACATTGTCAAGTTCCTCGCCGAGCAGCGCGTCACCGTCGTCGTCCTCGACATCCAGGACATGACATTTCCCCTGCCTGCGGGCTGCCACTACTACAAGGTCGACCTGACCAACCGCCAGAACGTCGCCGACGTGGCCGCCAAGATCCGGTCCGAAGTCGGCGATCCCACCATCATCGTCAACAACGCCGGCGTCGCCCGCGGCAAGACCATCCTCGAGACGTCGGAGCGCGACCTCAAGTTCACCTTCGACGTCAACTGCTTTGCCCACTTCTACATGGTTCAGGAGTTCCTGCCCGCCATGGCCAAGCGCAACCACGGCATGATTGTCACCGTCGCCAGCTTCGCCGCCTGGCTGTGCGTGCCCAACATGGTCGACTACGGCGCATCCAAGGCCGCGGCCATGGCTTTCCACGAGGGCCTGACCTCGGAACTCAAGACGCGCTACAACGCGCCGGCTATCCGCACCGTCATCGTCAACCAGGCCTACACAAAGACCCCGCTGTTCCAGGGCTACCACACCGACTCGGCCTTTGCCATGCCCGCCCTCGAGCCCGAGACAGTCGCCGAAGCAGTCGTCCGCCAGATCCTCACCGGCCGCTCGGGCCAGGTCATCGCCCCGGATATGGGCCACGTCGTCCAGGGCCTCCGCGGCATGCCCTGGTGGTGGCAGTACCCGCTGCGCGAGAAGTGCGAAAACCTCATGACCAACTGGTCCGGCCGCCAGGTCGTCAAGGACGTCGAGGGCCACTACGCCAAGAAGTCGTCGTCGTCGTCATCGCCGCAGCAGCAGCAGGCCACTCCTGACAACGGCACCGAGGGGAGCACCGTCCTCGTCGGGAAGCCCTAGGCGGCGAGGAACGGTTGTTGTGCGCAGAGCAGTACGCGACAGAGGTGATGGGAGTCCAGGGCTGCCTGACGCCGAGGGTGGGGAGATCGCCAGCGATGGCATCCAGGAAAGGGCAGAGACTCACGGCGCGGACGGCGTCTCGCGGCGGCAAGAAGTGTCCAGAGGCGCACGATACCAGACCTCGCTGCGGCGCCGCAAGGAGCTGTGGAAGTCGTCCCTCGGCAGCCACTGGGGTGTCCGCATGGATTGAAAATGCGTGAGCACACGCAGAGAGAAGGTATTCATGCTTTAAAAAGGGTATTAGGCTCAGACACGTTGGAGGAGTTTATCGAGGCATGCGTAGGCTTATTTGGTGGGTGAAACTTCTCTATCTAGTTTCTGTGTTAGCTTGTACAAGAGCTGTTTTTTCTTTCTCCTGGGCTTGTGTATCCATTCAAGGGTTTATTGACGTATTTGGTTTTTTTTGTTACAGACCAAGTAGGATACGCTATGAAGAAGAAAAATGCATCTGCATACAACAATAATAAACCGCATGGACGTTCCGAGCCCTTTTCTCCCGAAGTAGTTGATTAATTAATTCAAATTCAAAATCCTCACATCAAATCAAATCAGCCCTTGACAGTATCCCACAGCCCATCAATAACCTCCCTCAGCTCCCGTCCCGCACCGCGCCATGCATGGCGGGCTCGGGCGTCGTAGAGGGTCGTGTAGATGGACATGACGGGCTTGCCGCGCCAGCGGGTGCGCTCGAGGCCGGCGTCGGCGGCGGCGGTGGTGGTGTTGGTGGTAGTGCCACCGTCGGATCTGGTCGTGGCTGCTGTGGCCGGAGCCAGCGGTGTGACTTTGCCAGTGAGGAAGCTCCCCGCCAGAGGGCTGTCATTTTGTCAGTCCGTCGCCTCGTCCTGTGAGAAGAAGGAAAGAAAAAGAAAAAAGGAAAGGAATGTCCTCGCGCAAACAAGGCAAACTCACCTGTAGGCATAAAACTTGCACCCGTGCTTCCTGATGAGCGGCAGAATCTCGTCCGTGTTTTTTATTTATTTTTTTGTTCTTCGATGTTTGCCCCCACGGCTCACCTTGTCAACCAGCACCAGCTTTTGCTGCCGGTCAAACGCCCGCGCCGTCTCCTCAAGCGGCGTGTGCTTGTCGGGCATGTGTCTGTGCCTTAGAGAGGGGGCACCTTGGTCACGCCCAGCAGATTCAGGCTCTTGTCGACGCTCGCCGCGATGCGGGCGTACCGGTAGGTCAGGCTCTCGGTGGCCTCACCTCGCCTGTGCCGAGGTCGAAGTTTGGTATGGTCTTGTAAAGGCGAAGGAGTCGGGGTGCCGCCGACGCTGCCGGCCCCGAAGACGATGTGTGGCCCGGTCATGGTTGGACGTTGGGGGCTTGGGCGTTGGTTCGAAGGACTGGGGATGACGAGGAGGATGGGACTTGAGGACTGGTGGGGGTTTATCGGTAATTGCAGACTTTACTGGATTCAACAGGAGGGCATTCACAGTCGCTATTATTGCCCAGAAAACCCTCATGTCAATCCCAGGGTTCCCCAGGCTTAGTTAGCGTCGACGATCCTCGCGGGGACTGGAGCTCCCCAAAGCGGAAGCGCGCCCGCCTGTGATTGGTCAGCCTGGTCGTCGACCTCACTTGCCAGCTCCCGTTTGCCATGCTTTAATGCACGGCGAAGGCGGTAGGCTCGTCGACCTCGTGGTGCCGGGGCGAATACTCTTCAGATATGGTGCTGGATGGTTGGCCAAAACCACTCCCGTGTCGCAATGAGTTTACGGATTTTCGGACACGGGATTCTCCCCTGGCAGTGATATTATCCCCCTAACCAATGGCAATTCTCATCAAGAGAAATCGGAAGAGGCAGTTGACAATCGCTCGGCGAGATGAAGATGTGCTTTGGTAAGTGCCCATGTTCTGTTCATTGGTAGCCAGATATTGGACTTTGATGTTGAAACCAGGGCACTCTACCCCTGACGGCTCGCATCAGCTATTTCCTTTTCTAGTCCAACCTTTTGCCGGCAACTAATCCTGTCCAAGGATACTCTCGAGAGCTCATCTCGCCACCGTAGCTCAAGCACATCCAGCCAACGTCAATTACTCACGCTGATATCAGCTGAAATATCCTTTCTAGTCACTGTGGTCTTTGCGGCCCCCTTTCTTCAAGTTGATCCTGAGCTGAGATGACAAAACTAGCCTTCAATCCATTAAAAAGTATCGAATCGTAGATCAACCCAAGTTCGACATGAAAGCATTTTCATGAAAACAATTCCATATCGCCACCGGCCGAGCCCGGCGTCGGCTGCGGTTGGCCCTCCGCCTCCGATCCGGGAGGGGCCGACGGGGTGGGAGCCCCACTTCCGCCGCTCTCGCCGATCCAGCTGTGGTTCGTGCTTCCCACTTTCTCCCTCGTCCCTCTATTTCCTTCGCTCGCGGTCCTCCACGCACCACGCGACCTCTCCTTTCCTCTCGCACGGCCGAACAGCCACTCCGGCCCTCTCCAATCCCGCCTCTCCCGCCCTCGCCTCGCCCGCCCTCGCCTCGCCTCGCCCTCGCCCACCATGTCTGGCCTCGATCACCCCGACATCCAGGCCGCCTACGACGCCGTCCGCAACGACAAGGACGAGACCGACTGGCTCCTCATCTCGTACGCGGGCAACATCGGCGACAAGCTCGCCCTCACGGCCACCGGCACGGGCGGCATCGCCGAGGTTGCGGCCCGGCTCGACAACGGCCAGGCGCAGTACGCCTACGTCCGCGTCGAGTACGCCAACGACTCGGAGAGCAAGCGCGTCAAATTCATCCTCGTCGTCTGGATCGGCGAGGACACAAAGACTATGCGCAAAGCCCGCGTCTCCATCGAGAGCGGATCCGTCAAGAAGGCCCTCTCGCACCACAGCATCTCGGTCGACGCGCGCGAGAAGGGCGACCTGGTCGAGACCGACATTGTCAAGAGGCTGCGCGCCGTGGGCGGCGCCGACTACAACGGCGGCCGGGGTTAGAAACCGATGGACATGTGTACGGCCGGCAGCGAGGAGGGGTGCAGGAAGATCGGAATGGGGAAGGATTGGCCAACGGCCCTCAAGGGGGGAGGAAAGTCACACGCACGCATTTCATTCAGATACACACACCAGCAAGGCGTCAGCGGCAAGTAGAGAGGCGTTTGGGATCTAGACATGAGACCATAGAAGGTTCCGGATACAACGAGTTTGAACACATGGTGACTTGACGCGCTAGAAGTAGGGACATGTTGCCGCCTGGTATCCACGCCATCACAGGCAGTCACTACTGCTTGCGGCCCATTGACCTGCAATTTTGGCCTTGGGGGCGCAATTGACACTGCTCAGATGCTGGCCACGGGCTGCAATGCTCATCGTCGACTCGAAAAAGGGGCAACCATGTGAAAGCTTAGTCATCATATCATGGCGATGGGTGGAGGAGTGGGGGTGGAGGGGTCTGTGATGCAAGCTGCCCCAAGACAAGACACAGCTCGACACAGCCGTGATCACAGTAATTGGAGATGGTCCCAATCAGTGCAGTATCGCCACCATGGAAGTCTCCAACCCTCGGCGCGTGCTTGCCGTCTCCTTGGAGGGATCGGCCGTGCATCTCACCAAGGTGATCAAAGGTTGGTTGTCCAGTATCATCTCATTCTCTGCCTTACTAACCAACAATGTAGACCTCACCGGCTCTCTCCCAGAACAGACTTCCACAAGCCTGGCTGGCACAACACACAGCCTCGCCATCAAGACGGCATACTACACGGCCGAGGTCCCTGTATGGCTCGACCTGATCGCCTCGCCAGAGGACTGGGCCGAGTCCTTCTTGTCGCCAGAGGCAAAGGAGGTTCTTGACGTCCTGGGCGGGCTAGTCGTCGTCTTCGCCCTACCGCCGCCGCCACCCCCGCAGGTGCAGATGCAGATGCCGGCATCTTCCCCTACGGCCACAGACGTACCAGAAAAGACAACGACGGCCTCAACGACAACGCACAGTGGTGATGCCGCCCAGGCAGCCCGTGACCTGCTCCGCAACGTCGGCAAGGTCGTACAGGACGGGCTCGGCGGCTGGTCCTGGGATGGCGTATCGTTGGCCTTGGGCGTTGGCGAGGTCGACGACGTCGATGAGTGGGAGGAACTCGCGGCGGGCTGCGGGCTCGAGTTTGTGCAGATCAAGAGCCGTGCTGTGGCGGGGAGGAATGAGTTTGGTGGTAAGTCATGATCCCTACCGTTGCGTTTCTCTTCATCACTTGGATCTTTTTCCTCCCCTAGAGCTGTTCACCTTCGTTCCTTCGCACATGAAGACCTCCTGCACATCCCACGACTACCCTTAACCAGCAGAATCACCCTGCAACCATGGCACTGTTCCCAATCAACTAACAGACGTGCAGAGAAAACGGGCATACCCAGAGTCCTCGAGGCTCTAGAGTCCAACGACTGGGCCCAGGGCGACCTGGACGGCGCGCTCGACTCTGACGACGACGATTTTGGGGACTTTACCGGCCAGGACTCTCAATCAGCCTCCAGGAAGGACACGGATCTCGACCCGGAAAGTCTCGAGTTCGGCTTTGACCGCGAAGACTTTGAAGGGCTAAAGCGCGCGATTTGGACTTCTGGGCAGGAGGTCGATGTTGCTGCTGCTCCCATCGTTGGCGCGAGTAATGATACGAGCACCGTGAAAGAGGAAGGCAAATCTATCGGCGAGGGCGAGGGTGAACAGCAGCAACAGCAGAAAGCAGAGGATGAAAAGCTAGACGATGAGGAGGTGGCAAAGATTGAGCGCATGATGCTAAAGCTGTCTGCGGTCCGGGACATGGCCGCGGGCTTGCCCGAGGACCAGAAGCGGCGGATGGCAGCCAAGGCTGTGAACGAGGTCATGAAGGAGTTGTAGGCACGGCAACCCCTTTTTCTCATCCACGTACCCTTCGGCTTCGCTCGTACGAAACGTGCCCATCCAGCAGACCATTAAGCAAAATACCTGCAAAATTACCGTCACCAAGCTTCGAAAACAAGAGTTCTCATCGCGCCAGAAACCCGTGGACGTAAGGCAAATGCACCAGTCCCGTCCCGTCCCGTTCGTGGTCCCGCTCGAACTCGAGCACGTCCGGGTTTGCCCAGTGCGGGCCGCCCAGGAACTCCCGCCTGCTCGCAATTATTTCGACGATCCCGGGCCTTCTCCGCCGCCGCCGCGAGTCTGCTCCTTCTTCCCGTGCCTCCCACTATGTCATCGTGGGACATGCGGAGAATGGGCGATCATCATCTTCATGAGAGGAACACATCACAGGGTGATGGCGGCGTCCACGTCTGGGTGGAATTGGAGTGACTCAGGGACTGATACGAGGCAGTCTATGAAGAGATTCATGACTTACTGCTCAATCATGTAAACCGATGTCTCCGTCCGCCTCATTCAACGGCACGGTCGTCAAGTAGCGCAGGACACCCTCATTCTCCTTCTCGAGTGAGCAGGCAGCAATTTCGGCAAACAGGCCGAGAAAACCGGACCGTGGAGTCGCAAACGTTAGTCAGCGCGTGTAAATTTGTGTAAAAATATATCTCTCGTGTGTAAATCTCTAATATCCATGATCGGATGGAGGAGTTTTGCGTTTCATGAAGGGAAGCACCTTACAAATCGGGTGTGCTTTTCCGCGGCTGCTGGGTGATGGAGGAAGCTCGCCTCATCGCGGGCTACCTTGTTCTTTGCTCGCAGGTGGGCGGTCGTCATTAGTGTCTTCAGGGCATGATGGCGGGGGAAACGACGCGGGAGCTTGTCAAGTGTATAGGCTTTTTTGCCTTGAATGAATGTGACGATGCAATGCTCGTCATCTTGCAGTTTAGAGAGAGGGATGGAGAGAGAAGTGCAGGCCGTTTCGTGCTCCATCACTACGATCTCTGCATGGGCCAGACACTACATCCATGTTTCTTACTCTATCATAGCACGTACCCCTCTAGGGTCTAGTGACGCCATTACTCTTTTGCCAGGCAGAAAATCACTGTATATTGCGCACTTCAAACCTGGACGTGATGTGCTGCCTTGGAGGCAGTCGAGGCGCAGGTTGGCTGGCGCACGCAAAGCCTCAATTGAGTTGTCCTCCAGGGTGGTCTTGAAACAGGCCGGCACTTTGGTAATATTGGTTGTCAGCTTGGGAGAATTTGGATTATAAAGGAAAACCAGAAGAACTACACCAAACATGAGACAATAGTAAGGAAATCGAGAAGGACTAAATGTGCAAAAAAGCAATTTTTTGCGGCGTTGAGAGAAACTCGACAGGCCTCAGGTGTTGTTTGATCTGTCCCTCCGAGGCGTTATGTCTCTCGAATCATGCTCCCCCGTGTTTACAGCCTTGAATCAGCCTCAGCTTGCAGCGTCTTGGACCTATGCTTGGCTCATATACACACACCAGCCAGATCGATGTGTGGAGTGCCCAAAACCCGGCAGTTTGACGGCAGCGCGATTTGTATTACATTTCGTTGATACGAGAAATCCATATTCTAGAGTCGGAGATGCCCCATGTTTTCTTGATTTGTTGATGTTTATGGTAATGGGCTGCCCGCGCCCGAGCAGCTAAGAACAATCAAAATCTCAAGTTTTTGTTGATTAAACTTTGACCAATTTTCTCCTGTTGTCGTCTCATTTATCTCGCATTTATTTCACAACGTTGTTCATCAGCGACGCAATGGACAAAGCATTAGAGATTTTGGTTAGCTCGCGCGCTGTTTTATCCAGCCTGCTTACCGAAAGCGGTCGAGGAGATAACAGCATGTCCTATGGGAATTAAGAGCAACTGGAGATTGTACGGCTCTTGGACGTAGAGTAGGTAGAACCCGCCCATACTTTTGTTTGCTATTTCTCGAATAGCGCACGATTCAATTGGCGCATCAGGGTTGACTGACTTCCAACGCCTCAAGGGGCACACCGTAAACAAAGAGCATCGGCATTTTTCCTTTTGTCGAATAATCAAGAATAGGAAATGAACCTTTGCCAGGACCCCCCAAAGGTGTTTACAGATTTACTCACTCGAGCCCCATGATAGGGGAAGGGGGAGACTAAGAGGTTGAGAAAAGAGCTTTCTATGGCTTTATCCGTGTTTGTTTCTCGTTTCCTCGTTCCCCAAATTTATCTTCTGTTCGTCCCGCGCCCCTACACAAGAAGCCCCAACGCCAACCTTTACCCATCGGCATCCAAGCACTTGGCGCGCGCACGCAAAGTCACATGAACATCGAGACCCCCCACCCTTGCCAAGCAGAGAAAGAGTAAGAGAGAGTGAGAGATGGGGTGCAGGTGTGTGTGCGTGTGTGTGCGTGACGTGATATCAGAAACATCGAGCACAAATCCCCCATCACGAAAACACCAGGCCCGAGGACGTGAAAGTTAAGAAATCAAGGCTGGCGGTGCCCCTCTAATTAATAACCCCCCATCGCAAGATGTACCCCCATCTCTGCCTCCCATGTCATTCCTTTGTCTTATGAAGCGGGGGATACGGAGAAAAAAAAACACGTCGGCGGCCAAATGTACACGGCGGGCCTCTTCTTTAAAGAGTCCTCTCACATTTGAGGAAAAAAAGCCCAGGCCAAGCAATGCGTTTCTTGTTTCGGAAAGCCGAGCACCAGCGGCCAGGATCAATTCGTCCACACACACACATACATACATATACATACAGAGATCGAGACGCAGAGCAGTTTTCCATCGCAAAAACGCGTGATCTTTTAAAAAAGGACGATCGATGTGGTTGTGACACGAGAATGGACTGAAGTGTCACCCTCGGCTCGGGCCTCTGTGAGCCGAGCCACACGAGGCGCGTCGTCGCACACCCTGAAATCGGGTTGTGGCACGTGTAAGTACGGAGTAAGGGTACGTGTAGGATTTCACACGATCCCAGCATTGGGGGAGGAACAGCGGCTCCGAGACCCGGGGCATTGATCAGGACTCAGGGTTCGATGAAACGACTGGCGGTGGTTGCGACTTGCATCAAAGGGCCCTGCGCTCGTATGGATCCTCTGCCCCCCCGACAGGCTCGCCGGAGGTCTTGGAGCGAGATGTCTGCAGGCTCGCGAGGGAGAGCCAGCCAGACAGAGCCGTCATGAATCACTGATGCGAGTCGCTGGCACATTCATCAGCCAGAGAGCAGTAAGGGAAGCTACAAACGTGAGCAAGTGCTCGCAGATTTGTACCCAGCTCCCATGCGACGTAGGTATCTGCTCACGCCCCTCCCCCCCTCGGCACAGGCCGTCCGTCGCCAGCAGCCAGCTGCCATGACCCTGTCTGTGCTCGCATGCCGTGGCTCGGCATGCCAGCCGAGTCGTAACCTGCATGACGATCGATGACAAGGATGAGACTGCCCAGATGCTGGGGAAGGTCACACCACCCGCTCCCGATGAGGAAGGACGCTCACACACGCACTCCCGAATTTTGCAAATCCAGCGCATTGCTATCGCGGCCGCTAGTTAGTCTAGCTAACATTCCTGTTGCTTGACTGGTCTCGACGCGTACGAGAGGGAGAGAGAGAGATACCCGGCAAATCTGAGCACGCGACGACGAAAGACGCGCCGGATCCTTTGCGCCAAAAGACTTGGACGGCTTTGAGCCATTCGCGCCAGCAGCTGTGGCGTCGAGTCCAAGACGGACCAGGCCGAAAGCAGTATCAACCGACCAGATGTGTTTCACGCACAAAGACGCATACCTACAATTCTGGTCCCGAATGTCTTAGGCACGGTAACGCCTGCCGAGTTCGTGCGTTGACCGCGTGCCACATTATCTGCTCATGCACTAGGTACATGCCGTTGCATGTCGACGCCGCCCCGACCAGCGTTCGCAGCAATGTTTTAGGCCATGTTGCCGCCGCGCGCCGCGCGGGGAGTTGCAGAGGATTTCTGAAGACCCGAGCGGCGACTGGACAAGTTTTCTGTCGCAGGCTATTTTTGGCCGGCCAGGTCGTCTCCGCCCGCGCGTGACGTGCGGTGTTAGAGTTGTGCGTCGAGTTTCGGACGGTTCAAGCCGTTAACAAAAACCCCCTGGCTGGCCGCCGACGGTGTCCCATCGCCCGACGCTACTCACCCCGTAGCGAGTTGCACCTAGGTACCGGCGAAACAGCATCGTCGGCGAGCACGACGGCGGCTCGTAGCGCGGAGCCACACGCGAGCGACGGTGAAGGGACAAGGCAACCTCCGTCACGGGTCGGACAGTTCTGTGGAAAAGGGGCGGTTTGAAGATCTACCAGTTCTTCGTGTGGGGCTTATGGAATATTCTGTAACCATGTCTGCTGCCATTGCACGGGCCTGCGTACGGATCCCGATGCAGAAAGGCATGGTTCGCCCGAGAAGCCAGTATGCTGTATTCGCTCAGGAAGGAAGCTCGCCATGGTGGCCGGCTAGGACCCCCTTTCCAGTCGAGGACAGCCATGACGAAGCTGCCGCCCAGCGGGGACAAGCGCATAAAGTCGGCGGCGCACTACTGCAGGTACCGGCTAGCTCTACCAAGTCCCGCCTGCCCCCTGACGCTTGTCATCGTGTCCAAGTTTGCGGCCGGGCAGTCTGACGACTCCGAGCAGCCGGGCGTGGGCTTCGATGCATCCATCGTGGCTCTCCCAGGTGCGATGTGGGAACTACTAGACCGAGACAACGGCGGCACAAAGGCAATTGTTCTACCAACACAGCAGTTTATCCAGCAGGAATGACACTGGGCTGGGACAGATCCAGCTGTTGGTGTCACCAGACTGCGACGCCCCTGGAGCAAAGGCGGGACCTTGTTGGGTGGAGACTTTGTCTTTGCCGGCAACGCCCCTTTTGCCCGTGCTGTCGATTGGGCCTAGATGTGGCAGATGTGGCAGATGTGGCGTTGCTTTGTGCTCACAGGTTTGTCTAGGCCCTCGCAAGCTACGGAGTAGCTAATGGTTAATGCCTCTTTATCCACCTTTGCCGTCACATGAAATCTTGTGATGTGGGAGCATCGACATGTGGCTTGCCGACACTCGCATGTCAGTGAGAGGACCTGTCTGATTATTATCTAGATATACCATGGCCTATCCCTGGAACCCGGCACGGGGCCTGGTGCGATGTGCCGAAGACCCTGCCACGTCAAACGTCAGTAGAGAGAATATGGCTCATGGGTTGCCAGCTGGACAGCATGGATAACGGGTTCCAATTCTTTTCTTTTCCCTGGCGAGCACCGAACGGAGCCCACGATCCGTGGCTGGACAGGACTTGGTGTCGTTGTATTTTGCACAAGTCAAGTTGATGTCACTGCCACCATCAATTACCTGAGCTGCCGGGCACACGCAGGAATCGCGGATAGAGGTCATGGCAAGACTGATTGGATGCACCATCTGGTCGTTGTCATGTTTGGTTTGCTTGCTGGTGGGCTGGGATGCTTTCGGCAGGATCTTGTCGAGCCACGAACAAGCTGTTCTTGGCGAATGGTGGATTCGGTGCGAAGCAGCCCACAGCACGGGGGCGAGTCATACATGGGCAGACCAGGGTGTTGTCAGAAGTGTCACGATCCGACGTGCTGGCTGGGCTTGGCTGGTCAGGAAGAAAACAGCCTTCGCACCCCTGCGACGGAGTAGCACCCGCTTTCCTCGTCCTTTTTGCGCTTACTCGTAAGTGTCGAGGATGTGATGGTAGCGTCAACAACAAGCTCGCACTGTCCGTACCCCTGACATTACTAACGCCCACAAGTACGGTATCCGTACTCGGTATGGAATACCTACGCAATGGGCTCGATTGTGCAATTTTGCACAGAGGGCGAAAGCTCTTGTTTCTGCATCAAGGACGGATGTATGCTTTCTTTCAAACTTTGACGGCCCAAGGTCCCCGATGACCGGTATGAGGGTCCGATGATCGCGTCGCGTAGCCATGCGAGGCAACGGCCCCGTATACCTTGCTGGGGTGTTGGCCCTAATGGGACGATGCTAATGCATCCCTCATGAGGACAGCACTTTAGGTTCGGTGTGATCTACGGCGCGCCTGAACTGGCCGAACTGCTTGTTGGTGATACGCTAGCCTGGGGATTCTTGGCTGGCCTGCACTTCCTTCGGTTTAGTGTACGGTAGGAGGACTTGCGAAGGACCGTTGGCGTACACGATGCTTGTGGTAAGGCTATTGGGCTTTGGCCAAGATCCCACGAACAGGTGGCATGTGTGGGAGAGTTGTGCAAGTGTCGACGCCACAATGACCCGCGCGGAAACTCGTCGAGACTCAGAGCGTGAAGGAGCAGGGATGGTGCCTGACCTTTGTCAACCATGTGTGGCTCGGAGTGGGGACTCTGGGGAGTGGGCGAGCGTGGGCGGGCTGAGGAGTCGCACCAATGGGTGAATGTGTCGACGAGTCCAAGCTGGGCCTCAATGCCAAGTGAATCGGGAGAAGAAGCAACGAAAGGCCGTGGCCGTGAACGCGTGGAAATCTGATGGGCGAGATAGGTAGACAGACAGACAGATAGATGGACAACGGCGGGTGACGGCGCACGGAGTAACGGAGCCTTGACGGATGGTGCACGCACTGGCGAAGTCGACGCCACATGCGGGCGCGTCTGGAGTGCTCCGTGGGCGGCCAGATCAGCAGCACCTTGGACGATCGCAACGGGGGCGGCAGGACGGCGCGTGGAGTGGTCGGCGAGGGTTGCGAGGGCTGCTCGGAGGACTGCGAGAAGGACTGCTAGGGCTGCGAGGGCTGCGAGGACTGGGCGGGCTGGGCGGGCTGGTGTGGTGTTGAGTTGAGGGTCGTACTCGGTACCTGCAGCTGCGCAGCTGCCCAATCGCAGCCCGCGCTGCCCGCGCTGCCCCAGCCCTCTCACTTGCACCCACTTGCACGCGAGCTGGTCCGGCGCGGTGGCTGTGCGCACTGTGTGCCCCCTGGCTGCCCGGCTGCCAGGCTGCAGACCTCACAGAGCAGCCAGACACACTTGCACCAGCGCCTGCACCTGCACCTGCACCTGCAGCGACCCCGACGCCCACTTGGAGGTGAGCACTGGCAGGCGCTCGCCCTCCGCCGCGCCGGCCCAGCCCTCGCTCGCTCGCTGGGCCGCCCCCACCCACTGCGCTCGCCCTCTCAACCCGGCGCTTCCCCGTCGTCTCCTCCTCTCCTTTTTCCTCCTCTCGACTCGTCGTACCACATTGTTCAGTATCGCCAGTCTCGTCGGTCCCGCGACAGGCATTCCTCTTCCGCCTTCTTTTCTTCTTTCTTTGCTTCTTTCGTTGCATCAACGACCACACTCCCTTTCAACACACTTGACACCCCCAAACATACACACATTGCGCCCCGACGCCGTCACTCCTTTCCGGCTCCTCAACCCTTATTTTCATTACTGGCCCAATAGTCAATCTCGTTGCCGCTCGTGCCCGCGCGCAGACCACGTCCACAACCGCTCGCCCGTTCCAGCAACGCCGTGACGCATTACACTCCTTGACACCGCCCTCAGCTCTCGTCTGGAACACGCTCTCTTGGATATCGCCTTGTCCCGCCGCCGTCGCCGCTTATACCAGCCCTCGACACTGCCCGACCACAACACGTAATCACTCGCCAACATCCCGCAATATCGCCGGCTCGACTAGTCATCGAGCCCAACGCCCACGATGGACTCACCTACCATCATGGACCAGTCTCTGGCCACCGTCATGGAGGAAATGTCCACTCCTGGATCTACTGGTTTTAAGGGTAGCCAGTCGCCCTCGCCCTCGTCTGCCACCTCTGGCAAGACACCCGGCAACGGCGCCAACGCAAACTCCCGCCGACCTCCTCGCAAGAGCACCTTGACCCAGCAGCAGAAGAACCAGAAGCGCCAGCGCGCCACCCAGGACCAACTGACAACCTTGGAGATCGAGTTCAACAAGAACCCTACTCCAACCGCAAATGTGCGCGAGCGCATCGCCGAGGAGATCAACATGACCGAGAGGTCGGTTCAAATCTGGTTCCAGAACCGGTAGGTAGCAAGCATTCACAGCCGTCAGGCTACCAACTTTGTCCATCTCGGTCGCTAATCATGCCTATAGCCGCGCCAAAATCAAGCTCCTGGCCAAGAAGAGCCTCGAGACCGGAGAGGACATTGACTCGATCCCAGAGTCGATGCGCACATATCTTGCCATGCAAGCGATGGAGTCGGGTAAGGGCCTTGGTGGCCCTTATATGGGACGAACTGGCTTGATGCCCTACGGATCCATGATGCTTGGTGGTGACCAGAGCGGCCAAGGCAAAGTTTGTAAGTACAAATCGACCATGTAGCAAACGGCTCTTTTACTGACACTACCTCGCCAGTAATCCACCATCTGACCTGCCGTTCGCTCAGCGTCGGCCGCTGGACTCGCGTTGGCCAGAACACCATGGATCTCATCATCTTCTACTCGCCAGAAAAGTGCACCATGACCTACTACATCAACAACGACCAGGCTGGCTACAAGATCGAGTACCACTTCAGCTCGATCAAGAACGTCTACATTGAGAACGCCGAGGGAGATGCCAGCAAGCCTGGTGGCATTGTTATCGAGCTGAACCGTCCTCCGAGTTTCTTCATGGACTCGTCGCCCAACTCGAATGGATTCTTCCAGTGCGGCGACTTCACCGAGGACCAGCAGGCGACGCAGTGCATGGTGCACCACCTGGGTGGCAATCCCAAGGTTCTGAGTGGCCAGCTCGCCAAGCTCGTGTCTCTGGAGTCCTTTATGAACCGACACAACCCGGCCGCTTTTGATCAGGTTCACAACTTGTCAGCCTCTGCTCCGGTCTCGCCCCAGCCTCGACCATCGTCTCAGCCCAACTTTGCTCAACCGCATATCGGCATGTTCCCTGAGCCTCAGTGGGGACTCAACCCGATGCAGCCCCCGATGCGTGGCCCAGGCCACAAGCGCCAGCGGAGTCGATCAGTGCCCATGGCTGTCGACTTCTCGATGCTCCAGACCCCGATGCCCTCGTTCTACATCCAGCATCCCGGAGACAACCAGGCTCACCTACACACACCCACGATCTACTCTCCTGTGCCGCAGCAGCCCCACGCCATGGGAGGTGCCGGCTCTAACCTCCGCATTGATACGCAGGCTGGCTTCGGTCTCGACATGCGCCAGTACCCAATGTCGGCGGCGACTTCGGCACCCTCGGAGTACACGAGCCCGGGCTACTTTTCGCAGGGGCCTGATAGCACTCCACTCGCCAACTCCAACTACGGCACGCCATATGGCGGTGGATACCTGTCCCCAATGCCTCAGCACGCCAGCATGATCCCGCAGTCGGTCTCACCTTTGTCGTTTGGCAGCCATCACGGTGATCCCGCCATTGTGGAGCAATCGCCCCCTCCGGGACACATGATTCCGCGCAGCTCCTCAGCCGACATCTACCCTATGGGCGAGTCGGCCATTTCTGACGACGGAACAAGCATCAACGACTTTTACTCCAAGCACACCATGAAGCTGCCCATGCACCCCCACTCCCCGGCCTATGCAGATTCCAACCACGCCGAACTCGACATGAGCCAGCTCGTCCAGTTTGACACTGTGGACCCGTCCAGTCTGTCACCGGAGGCCCTTGGCCACCAGCACTAGTCGGGCGCATGATAACGTCTGTTGATTTATTAGCGCATCGGCATGGGGAAAGGAGTGTTGGAGTCTGAAGTTCTGTTGTCTGCCTTTCCTTGTCATTTTTGGCTCTCTGCTCATTCTTTGGCGTTTCTGGACAATATACCTCCTGTCGTTTTGTTTGATTTGCCGCCGCCTTGGATTTTCACGCCGAGTTCCTTTTTGATGGCTGCAGTTGCAATCACATGCCTGTGTCCCATCCGCCTTGAGGGTGGGGTTGTTCTGTTATTCACTTCTGGCCTGGTTCCATCTACTTAGGTTGCAGCCACGGCGTCTGCTTAAGACGGCTCTACTTAGGATCGGGCAATGTCTCGTGGCTTGCCCTGTGATTGTGTTGTTCTGCGATAATACTGCAATGTATTTACATGTCTGTAGCTGCGAGAGAGGCCTGATCTCTGGATTATTTGACGATGGCGTAGTTTGTCTATACTTTGGGCTGCGAGTTGCACAAAAGGGGATGAAATGGGCGAGCCCAGGTGGCTTGGGTTACGGGATACTAATATTTAAAGTACATTTGATGGGACGGGCAGGACTTGGCAGTGGATGCCGACTGTTGAGGAGAGGCTGAACAGTCTTGTTTAGGAGGCTCTGGATAACAATTGACGATACCTCTATTGCTTCTTGACCCATGGCGAATTCGCACGCGTGCAATATGCAACATCGTGGTATATTCTGGCACACGTGATTGCGGTGCTGCATGAAGGACAGCCAGCTCATGTAGGCAGACCAGCTACGTAGCCTGGGGTCAGCAGATGCAAACGAGCCGTGTGCTGATGCCGAGGATGTCGGTGCTGCCACGGCTATGCCCCGGGGCCCTGGCGCCGCGCAGGGGGATGTCATGGGTAAAAGCGGGGGAGCTGCCGGATGACGCGCGGGCAATTCTGAGGCCGAGCGCGCGCGCGCGCGGGCGGGTACGCCCGGCCTACCTCGTCGACATTCCGTTCAGCCCGCCCGCCCGTTCGTCCGAGGCTCTCTCCCGTTCGGTACTTCACGGCGCTGCTTTCTGCATCTTATTTACAAGGAGGGAGCTACTCATTTACAGACACACTGGTGCTACCTACTGCTGCAGGTGGGTTTCCTCTCTCTGGGTCCCATACCATATCATCTGCACCGAAGTGGTGTTGACCAACGAGTTCCTCCAGTTCTAGGCATTCCGGCTTCAGCTTCACATTACCTCCTCCTCCTACATCCTATCTACCTCCTTAGCCCTCCCGACAGACGCCGGCCGAAACCATGGCAGTCTCCAAAGCGCCCCCGCGGCAGTCGCTGACGGTCGTCGACAACCGCACGGGCAAGACGTACGAGCTGCCCATTGCCAACAACGCCGTCATGGCGACCGACTTGAAGAAGATCAAGGCGTCGGCCTCTGGCGGCACTGACCGTCCCGAGGACGAGACGGAGCAGGGCATCCGCGTCTACGACCCGGCGTACATGAACACGGCCGTCATAGAGAGCCGCATCACCTACATCAACGGGCTCGAGGGCATCCTGCGCTACCGCGGCTACCCTATCGAGCAGCTCGTCAAGCGCTCGAGCTTCCTCGAGTCGGCCTACCTGCTCATCTACGGCGAGCTGCCCACGGTCAAGCAGAGCCGCGCCTGGTCCGGCGAGGTCATGAACCACACCTTTATCCACAGCGACATTGAGGGCATGTTCAAGTCGTTCCGCTACGACTCGCACCCAATGTCCATGCTTACCTCGGCATTTGCGACGCTCGGCGCCTTTGCCCCCGAGGCCAACCCCTCCCTGCAGGGCCAGAAGCTCTACACAGCCGCCGCCCAGGGCGACCCGGAGGCCCTCAAGACACTCGACAAGCAGATTATCCGCATCATCGGAAAAGCCCCGACCCTCGCGGCCGCCGCGTACCGCATGCGCCAGGGTCGCCCGTTCAACCGCCCCGCCCAAGGCCTCTCGTATACGGGCAACTTCCTGTACCTCCTCGACAACCTGTCGGGCTACGAGTACCGCCCGCACCCGGTCCTCGAGAGGGCCCTCGACGCCCTCTTTATCATCCACGCCGACCACGAGGTCAACTGCTCCACCGCGACCGTGCTCCAGGTCGGCTCCTCCCTCGTCGACCCTTACTCTGTCGTCGCGTCCGGGTGCGCGGCGCTTTACGGCCCGTCCCACGGCGGTGCGTCAGAGTCGGCCATCCGAATGCTCATCGAGATCGGGTCCCCCGCCAACGTGCCGGCGTTTATGGAAAAGGTCGAGAAGCGCGAGCGCGTGCTCGTCGGGTTCGGGCACCGTGTGTACAAGAACGTGGACCCGCGCAGCACGGCGATCCGCGAGCTCGCCGAGGAAGTCTTCAAGGTTACTGGCCGCAACGAGCTGCTCGACACAGCGCTCGCGCTGGCCGACTACGCGCGCAAGTCCGAGTTTATGCGCTCCCGCAACCTGTACCCCAACGTCGACTTCTACTCGGGCCTCATCTACCAGGCCATGGGCTTCCCGCTCGACTTC
This sequence comes from Microdochium nivale, assembly GCA_026745475.1. NCBI lineage: Eukaryota > Fungi > Ascomycota > Sordariomycetes > Xylariales > Microdochiaceae > Microdochium > Microdochium nivale. Next base: position 3,083,289 of record JANTFD010000005.1, on the reverse strand, counting down.
TACCCAGTGTTGTTCGCCGTGCCGCGGTGCGTCGGGTGGCTCGCGCACTGGCGCCAGCAGATGCTGACCAAGTCCGGGGTCAAGATCTGGAGGCCCCGGCAGCTGTACGTCGGTGTCGGCGAGCGCGAGTACGTCGACGAGGATGTGCGCAAGGAGAAGGAGGGCGCGACGGTGTTTGACGGGCCCGTCGAGGTCGGGCACGGCGGGGACAGCAGGAGGAACATGCTGGCCTCGTACAAGGACGAGACGGGCCAGCTGCGGAGCAGGGCGAAGCTGTGAGTGAGGGTGTGTGGCGGTGGTGTGTAATGGGAAAGGTCGAGGCTTGTTTTATGGTTGTTGCTGTATTTATTCCCTGAGCTGCACGTGAAAGCGAAATATGGATTTAGTCTGAAAGACGAGAAAGTGTTGGACGCTGCCTGCTTTAAAGCTGCGCTTGGCACCTGCAGCTCAAATCCATGTGCGGTTGGGCGGGCATGGCGCTTGCCTTGCTTAGAAGCAGAGACGGTGCCTGCCTATACGCACGCTCACTACGCTAAGAAGGCACCCAGAAAGCGCCAACGGAGCAGTGACAGGACCGTCCTTGGGGCCTCAACATGCAAAGTCGCCCCTGACGAGGCAGAATGCAGTCGACAGAGCTGGCCATGTTGGCCGTCCTCGGCCAATGAGCCCCTGCCGCGACCATCAGCCGCTGCACGGCAACCCCAACACAGCCACCGCTCTACGTAAAGCCTACACTACGCTATGCAAGCTCGAGCCTCTCCGGTCCGCCTCGCTGCCAGCCAGGCTCTGTGCTGGTCGCCCGGCCTACTGGCCAGCCTTGCAGCTTTCTCTGTGCTCGGTTCTAGTCAAGACACGCCTCTCCAGAACACTCTTTTCTCCTGCGCGACACCGTTGTAGAGCCTTGACGTCCGAGTGATGATACAACCAGGCAAGCAATTCCTCGCCGCAGCCTCCTCAGTCGCCCCTCGACACTCCCGTCACCATGAAACTCAAGCCCTGGAGCTCGAACAAGGAAGAATCCAATAACCCCCAGAAAGCATTGAATGATGCTCTCGCCTCTTTCAAGACTGTTCTTACGGTTGACCAGCGCGAAGCCCTGAAGAACTCGCAACCTGAGGAAGACGTCGACAAAGTCATGATCTTTACCGCCAAGCTCGGCCAAAAGGCCAGGTCTATGAAAGGCCGGAGCGTGGCTTCCCGTCTCCATGCTGTCCTCGAATCCATCCATCTCTTTTCAACCGTTGTGGACACTTTTGTATCTTCGAATCCCGAGATTGCTGCGCTTGTCTGGGGGAGTATCAAGTTGACCATGTTGGTACGTACCAAACTAAGTCCGCTTTAGAAGAGCTTTGTGTGCGCTCACTGACCCATCCCAAGATCATGATCAACTACACATCGTACTTTGAGCCACTCTCCAAGCTCTTCCTGACCATCAGCACGCACTGTCCCCGGTTCACCGAGTACAAGGCTCTGTTCCCTGCTCGCATTCGCCTTCAGAGGGCACTTTGCGATTTTCATGCGGCCATCATATGTTGCTGTCAGCATGTGGTCGAAGTTATGTAAAGAACATGTAAGTCATTATTGAGTACTTACTTGAGGTCGACGCTTATGGCCATAAATAGGGACACAGCAGATTTTCAACGCAGCCCTTCAGTCATTCGACAACGAATTCAAGCCAGACCTGGTCAATATCGCACAATGTGCCGATGAGGTCAAGGAGGAGCTTAAGTTTGCTACGGCCTTGTCTTTGCACCAAGAGCAACAATCACAATCAGTCGAGCGAGATGCTGCTACAAAGTTCAGAGATTTGATGAAGATTCACGCCCCAAGAGTGGAAACTGACCTTAAAGCTATCAAGAAGCGCCAGTGGAGTTCGTCTTTCTAAGGCAGGCCATTAAATGTGAACTCAAGCTGACAGATTAGATAGCTCAGGAGAGAGAGCGACTTCTCGAGCACATTTCCGCTTTCGACCACCTTCACCTGTTCAAGAACGTGTGTAAACAACGTCAAAATGGCACCGCAGAATGGATCCTTTCAGTACCGGAATTCATGCATTGGCGCGACGGGACAGGATCGCCTGTCCTGTGTTGTTATGGGAAAAGTACGTGAGCCTATGCGTCGAATAGTAATATGGCTAACCGATATTAGTTGGGTCCGGCAAGACAGTTTTATGGTATTATGCAGCAGATATTTGCCTCCACCATTGCCCGAAGACGCTAACACGAGCTCGTAGTACAAGTATTATCAACAACCTCTATCGGCACAAAAGATCCGGCGATACAATAGCTTTTTTTCTCGCCCAATATGATAACGCCGAATCTGTACAGGCTGAAACAGTCATTCGTTCAATTGTGCGGCAGTCTATAACAACCTTAGAAACATCCGAAAATGTTCTGAGTCTTCTCTCCGAGATTCAAAAGAAGATCTACGCGCCACTAGCCGATTGGTCTGCAATCCTGCAGGAAATTGCGAGGCAGGCTCCGGGTGCTTTTTACCTTGTAGTCGATGGGATCAACGAATTCACCATGAAAGAACAGCGTATACTTCTCAAGGAGCTATCGGCTGTCACAAAGGCCGTTCCGGGGTTGCGGCTTTTAATGAGTGGGCGCGATAGCATCCTCACTGAGTTGAGGCGCGAGTTCCCACAAATGGCAAAAGTTTCGACAGCATCAGATGGATTAGAAAATGACATAAACAACTACATTGAGTCAGTATTGGACGAAAACATCACAGCTGGCGACATCGTAATTCTGGATTGGTCGCTACGGACAACTATCGCCACCAGCTTAAGAGAGAGCGCGGATGGGATGTAAGTGTTGCCTGATATTGAGCTCGAACCCCTGAAGAATATCTGTTAAGTCATTATAGGTTTCTTCTTGTCGTGTTCCTCATGAGGGAGATTTGCGTGGCAAGTTACCACGACAGGATTTTGCAGACACTAGCTACCCTACCAAAAAGCCTAGAAGAAGTCTACTCCGGAGTCCTTCAGCGCGTCCAAACAGATTATGGGATGCCTGACACTGTCGCAGAGGCGTTCCGCTGGGTAGTCGCTGCGAAGCGGCCCCTTACACTTTCGGAACTACACGAAGTCCTGTCCGTCAAAGTCGGACACGAAAGCCTAAAGTCTGGCGGTAGCCGACTGCCAAACTTTGAACGGCTTGTCTTGTGGTGTGGAAACCTACTCCAGATCAACGAGGAAAAGCCTCACACAGTCAGATTTGCCCACCACACGATCCATGATTTCATCACGAGGGACTCTCACAACGCGCATATGAAATTCCATGTCGACCCGCAGGCGGCAGACCACTTCGCTGGTGAAATTTGCGTCACTTACCTCGACCTTGAAGAGTTCAAGACTGAGGTATCACAAAGGAAACTGGCCGCGACGACCTCGATTCATCCGTCAGCTTTAGCAAATATTGCCTTTGAGAATCGGTCTACAGCCAGCCGGCTCGCAAGATACCTGCTTCCAATAGACAGGTCCACTGCCATCACAATCAAAGCTATTATTCCTCAAAGAGATTCGTTACGAAATGAGCACAACCCCAGCGATTATCGGGCCTTTCTAGGATACGCTAGTGTCTACTGGAATGCCCATACCACACAATTCTCGCACGAGCAAGCGAATACTTGGAAAGCTTTTTGTTGGGTTGCCAGTGGGCGATGCTCTGTTGCCGAACTGCCCTGGGACGACCAAGCTGAAAGTCCTCGGCCAACATTATGCCAGTGGCTTGGGCAACACAACCATTGTGGCCTGTTCCTATTCGCCATAGGGAACTCCATGCTTCTCAACCAGATTTGCCATCGGTGCCATAGCAACTGCCTTGAAACTAAGCACCGACCATCTTCCGTTTTGAAACTTATCGCTTCGTACGTCTCGGATATCAGTGATGAACAGGTCTGGGCATTCTTGTCTGCGGTAAATCGCAGCCAGTTCGTGGTATCGGACTTGGTCAAAATCATATTCAAGGCAGTGCCCTGGCCGCGTCTTAAGATCTTCCTCCGTCGACCTAGCGCAAAACATACTATCCACGAGAGGGCTCGCGCCGACTTATGGCGGGACGAGGCCTTTTTGCACGCGATCCAATTGAATCTCCGCGAAGTTATAGACTGGCTGATTGATCGAAGACAAGGTGGCTGTTTCGGACCAACATAGCTTCGATAATCGCCGGGCTTCCCTACACTGCGCGGCGCAAAAACAAATGTGCTGGAATCGCGCTCAGACTTATTGCAGCTGGCGTAAAGGTACACGCTGTGGGTGGCCAGCTCAGCACAGCACTGCGAGAGACGGCTTTACATAGCCACTTGGAAGTCCTGGGTGTCCTCCTTGCCGAGAAAGCTCTAGATGACTACGTTCGCGAGCCCTAGTTGTTTGAGGGCGACCATGACAAGAATATACGCATGCTCGGAAATGAAGTGGCAATTGAGATCGCGCTTGATCACATTCATATGCTCTTTATCTAGCACATCTACGCAGCTGGAGCTATTGGAAGGCCTAACTTGTCACTGTTGCCAACGAAATATAAATTGATGAACTAACGAAGGCGCAGTCAGCTTAGTGGTAATTGGGAAGCTCTGCAAAAATTCTGAGAACACGCTGGCATGGGTGGATAGAAAGCACATGATGATACAGATGAACGGAAATGTTAAGGACTGGCTCACCACGAGTTTTGTAGCCGCAGCTGCCATCAGTCTTGCAATTTCAAGTTTCTCTCTGCACAGGCGTCGGGTGAATGGGCAGAGGACGGAGACCGAAGATCGGGGAATGCACAAGACGTTATGGATCCAGTCTTAGTTCAAGATCTTGGTACGCTGTTTAGTAAAGCCGGAACACACAGACAGACGACAAAGAAGATGTTCCAGAGCTTCTTTGCCTCCCCTCCCAATCCAACTCAACCCCTACTTCCGACAGGATTCCCAGCAAGAGCCCTATACAGAATGAGAGGGGTATGCCTGCAAGGCTTAGAATAAAAATCGTGCAGGCAAGCAAATGCGAAAAAGGGAATCGACCGTGCCGCTAGTGTGCCAGCTTCGAGGGGGGTTCGTTCAATTCTACAAAAAAAAAAAAAGACACAAATACCGAGCCCATATACTTGTCCAGTATCTGACGTGCAGGTTGCCTATATGCCGTTCTTTCGCGTGTTAGAACTAGGATAGTAAGATACCCAGGGAGGGGGCTTGAGGATCCAAAGTCATACATGACTGGCCCCAAAAAGTGAGCTTCGCGTCTATTGCATTGGTTGTCGTCTCGCCCTTTTCTCTTGCCTCCGGACCCTGGTCAGGGTGTGGTGATAATGAACAGACTACTTCTTCTTCTCAGTCCAAAAGCTGTTTATCGGTTTTATTTTCTAGTGTGTCTACATGTCTGACAAACCCACTCTTCTTTGGCTGAATTTAGCCATCTGTCCTACTCCCCAAGATGGTTGCATACCTAGGTACTTGGTTGCCAAACGTAATGCGCTCGTTGGAACCAGCCGCTGGTTTCCCTTGTGGGCTGGAACCTACCTACTTCCGACCAGTAGGCCACACCATACCAACTTGCCGTGATTACATCTTCTATCAGGCTTCCGCTCAATTTCTCCACCGTTCTCGAAATATTCTGTTTGTGTGAAAGGCAGCTTTGAACCAGCGCCGCCCTTATCCCAATTGCTCCATAATGCACCTTCCAATTTGGCGAAACGCGGTGAAACAAATTTGCGTTGTGTATCAATTTTACAAAGGAAATAAGAGAAAGAGCCCGAAAGAGCACGCTGTGCTGATTCTGGAAGGGGTAGATGTGTTAGGTCGGGATTTCAGAGCGGCTGATTATGTGAGCAGAACTGCCTCGATTCCGCCATGGCTAATGTATGTCATCGAGCAGGCGGTCAAAGTCTCCTGCGACTATGCAGGTCTATTCCTTCCCGCGAAAGCGTGCTGGGTATTCTAGCAAGACTGGTAGAGTAGCAATGGTTCGCCGACGTTCTCGATCTCTGGTATGGTGCACTTGAGATCGAAGGCTTTGGAAAGCACAATCTTGAAGATCTTTGAAGCCGTTAGCATGACGTGCGGATGGCTTGGATTCGGGCTGACCTACCTTTTGCACATTGATGCTGTGACTTGTGCTGCTGAAGATCAACGGAGCACGCATAGCCTTGGCAAACCGCCGCGCCTGTTCACGCTGTCAGTTTCGTCCCTCGGAGCCGCGGGAGAGTAAATCGTACCTGATTCGAAATCTCCTCCTGATCCTCCCTCGGGAAATTGACAAAGTGGTCGTATTTCGTGCCAACAAGAACAGGAATAGCGGTCTTGTTAAATCCACGGCCTTGACGGTACCACTCCTTGATGCTGTTGAGCGTGCTTTTCCTTGTCAGGTCGAACATGAAGAGTATGGCAACGGCGTCGTTGCAGACAAGGGGGAGCATGTTGACGAATTCCCTCTGGCCTCCCAGATCCCAGATGCTGAAGGTGATTTCGGTGTTACGAATGCTGATGGTCTTCTCCATAAAGTTGACACCGAGCGTCTGGATGTAGTCCTCGTCCCAGCTGCCCTCGACGTATTTGACCATGAGCGACGTCTTGCCGATCTGCGCATCGCCGACCATGCCAACTTTGATGACGACCTGGTTGCGGCCGTTCTGTGGTTCCTGCTGACCGCTGGCGCCCCGGGTCGCATGGTCGTTGTACTGTGCGGCGTGCCTATCGGCAGGACCCTCCAGGCCCGAGGGCGGACGTGATATCGACTGCGGCTGCTGCTGTGGGGTCGGCGGGGTATCGTGTCCGGCCTGGTGCTCCATGTCGTCGGAGTTGTGCTGTTGATGGTGGTGGTGCTGGACGCTGGTGGCGAGACCCTGGTCGAGGGATTGGGAGTGATGGTGTGTTCGGATCGTGGGCTCCGGGTCGGAGTAGACCCGAGGAGAGCTCCCGATGGCGCCAAGAGTGTCGTCGTCGGGCACGTCGTCGGGCGCAATGTCGAATGGGCTCCTCGGTGGAGAGCTCCTCGGCGGAGAGCTCCTCGGTGGAGGGCTCCACGGTGGAGGCGACACAGGGAAGTCCTGATCCATGCTGGAGGGCAGGCTTTGGAAGTCGCGGGAGAAGGGCATGGAAGGGGGCCCGAGAGGTCGATGCGCAAAGCGCTGGTGGTAGACAGCGGCAGTCGGCCGTGCAGAGATGGAAATGGCGGCGGGGGGTAGCTGGCACGCGCGTGTGTGTGAGAGAGAGAGAGCCCTACTACTATCGATGGCGAAGCTGGCGGAGATGGGCAAGCCGCGGAGGGCGAGGCTTGCGGGATGAGGTTAGATGGAAGAGGCCCGAGTTGAGCAGCCAAATCGAGATGGGTGGGGTTGACGGCGGCAGGGACTGGGGTCGGCCGTTTGGACGTCAGGGCGGGTCAACGTGTTGCGTAGCAAGCTCTCGGGGGCCAGCTCTGGGTTCAGGGAGGACAGCATCAATGACTGCTGGAGGGGAGATTGACCAGATAATGCGAGTGAGAATTGCACGAGGCGGACAGACAGGCGGACAGGCGGGAGGGGTAAGCAGTGCAGGCGGGTTGGCTGTCGTCCGATCAAGCGCAGGCACGTCAGGTATGCACATGCATGGAAATGGAGAACGGGGTCGACGTAGAGGCCGAGCAGAGGGAGTGTGACGATGTCTGGGCCATTTGATTCGACACTTCCCAAGCAAACACGACCAATCGAGTGAGTGTCTGGCGGCTTTTCTCGACAAAAACAACAAAGCACGCCAGGCACGTCACCGTCACCATCGCCGTCACAGAGTGGCAGACGAGACAGTCCGAATCCTAATCTGCAGTACCACATTCTTTGTTCTCGACTCCAACGGCCAGGTGCAAGTGCTTGACCAGAAAGCCACAGGTCTCGAACGTGCTCTTCTCTCTGCATCGTGCCGGTCCCGAGTTGCCCATCACAATACACAAGACTTGGGCAGACGCGTCGACGAGTCCAGCGCTTAGCTAAACAAGCGCATAATCACTGGCCAACAGGGTCACTCCCGGCCGTGGCTGGTCTGGCGCAAACATTTGGTCACACATTACGGAGCTAGCTCCTGGTTCAATGTATCGACCGTCATTATTGCTTGAGCAGCACGCACTTGCATACAGTTTGACGACTGATGAGACGCGTTTATCGGATCCATGCGCTGCTCAGGAACGCGTCTTGGAGATCCTGCGGGGGCTGTCCCAGGTAGGCAGGACCAACAAACTGCCCAAGCGCCTGCGTCACCTGGACGCTGAAATCATCCCCCTTGCCAAGTACAATTCCTAGGACCAGCCAGCTGCGACGATGAAATGCACAATGATTGCCTGACTGAATCACCAACAAGAACATCGTGCGGGCGGCCCATCTGGCGACAGCAGTGTGGATTTTCCCCATACACGACGACTGCTCTCGATTGGCCGAGGCAGCTAAAGACCTGCATGATGCTCCCTTGGACAGAAAATCCTTTAGTCAACCCCTCGCCAAGTTGACACCGACGATGCTGCGATTTGTCTAGATTGTAGTCAGCGGCAGCCGCAATCGGCATGTGCAGGCCCCGGCGAGTAGAGCAACATGGGCCGGCGCTTGCCGAGCTGCACTGTCTCAGACACTGTCCTCCCACCGCCGACTCCCACCAAAAGACACAGTGCCGTCTGCCAGTTCCTTCAACGTCACCACCTCCAGCTCCATCAGGGACCCACCCCGGAGCAAGAAAGCAGGCCACTTTCTTGTCCCCTCCTCGGCGGAGCGTTATCTCGAGAAGCTTCAATCCCTCGAATATCGTCACTTGCTCCTCTCGCCAGCGAAAGCAAAGCATACCCACACATATACCACAGCCTCCCCTCTATTTCTTACCAAAAAAATGGCCTCAATCGCTCGGTGCGTGCGGGCAGCCCGCCCCGCGACCGTCTTGCGCCTCGCCCAGACCACACCCTGCGCCGCCCGCTCTGCGTGGCAGCAGCAGCAGCAGCCCGCCGCCGTCCGCGTCTTCTCGGGGTCCGCCGTCCGTACGTCTTCTTCGCCTTTTCTGTCTCCCGTGACCCACCAGCCCTTGCCGCCTTGAAGCACAGCGGAGCTAACTCTCTACGCCACCACCACAAACAGGCGAAATCCGCAGATACACCCGCGAGCACGAGTGGATCGACCTGAGCGCCGACAAGAAGACGGGCGTGATTGGCATCTCCGAGTTCGCGGCCGAGGAGCTGGGCGACGTCGTCTACGTCGAGCTGCCCGAGAAGGGCCGCGAGGTCAGCGCGGGCGACGCCGTGGGCGCCGTCGAGTCGGTCAAATCGGCGGCCGACATCAACTCGCCCATCGCGGCCACAGTCACCGACGTCAACGCCGCGCTCGAGGAGAAGCCCGGAACCATCAACCAGGTGCCCGAGGACGACAGCCACGGCGGCGGCTGGATTTGCAAGGTCGACGTCGGCGAGCAGGGCGCCGCCGACTTTGAGAAGCTCATGGACGCCGAGGCGTACAAGGCATACGTCAGCGACGCTGGGCACTAAATAGGATGGGTGTGTGTATTTGGGTGTGGGTGTGGGGGAAGTGAAACGGTGGGAGGATGACGCGCCGAGGGTCATGGCCAGTAGTTGCCGGACTAGTTGGGCCTATGCAGAAGAGGGCGGACAAGCCCGTTCAACATGTGTACGTGCGGTATTAGATCTGCATAAAGAGAATCAGCTCAACCTTGTGCCAACATGGAGTACAACATACTACAAACGCATCCATGACCTTACATGCTCCTGCTCCTGCTCCTGCGAACGAGAATTGTTCATTCGGGCACGGAATCAATGCATTTATGGTGTCCATGACAGCGCATTTACTGGCCTCTAGCTCTAATCTTGACGAGTCGTGTTGTAACGGCGTGCGACCTTCTGTTACATCTCGATTTTTGATTCCCACATACCCTTACACTGGTCCACACCTACACGAGATGAACAAAGCTTTCCTACGCCGGCACCCACGGCTGCGCCCCGGCCTGTTTCGCCTCCTTGTCCGCGACAATGACGTCGAGGATCTCCTGCGCGCCCGCCCGCCTCAGCTCGTTGGCGACCTTGAGTCCAAACTCGACCGCCTGCTCCTTTGTCGCGACCTTTTCCGCGAGGTCCGCATCTGCCGCTTTCCTGCCGTCCACGCTGACGACGTTGGCGCGGAGCCGCAGCTCGCCGGCCTCGGTCCACGACGTCTGCACGCCGATCGGCACGCTGCACCCGCCCTCGAGAGTCCTCATGACGCTCCGCTCCGCCTCGCCCTCGAGCATGGCCTTGTCGTCCTGCAGCTTCGCCAGCAGCGCAATCATCTCGGCGTTGTCCTTGAGCGTCTCAATCGCCAGCGCGCCCTGGCCCACGGCGTACAGCATGTTGCCCCCTTGCTCGGTGGTGTCGAGGTACTGCGAGATGCGCCCGTCGAGCCCCATCCGCTTGAGCCCCGCGGCCGCGAGGATCAGCACGCTGTACGCGTTTTCCGGGTCGTCGAGCTTGCGCAGCCGCGTGTCCAGGTTGCCCCGGGCGTCCATGAACTTCAGATCCGGGTACCGCCGCGACACCTGCGCCATGCGCCGGATGCTGCTCGTCCCGACGACGCTGCCTGCGGGCAGGTCCGCGAGGGTCTTGTACTTGCCCTCGAGCGACTTCTTGACGACCACGACGTCGCGCGGGTCCTCGCGGTCCGTGATGCACGCGACGATGCAGTTGTCGGGGAGCGTGGTGGGCATGTCCTTGAGGCAGTGGACGATGAAGTCGACCTTGCCCGCGACGAGCTCGGCCTCGAGCTCGTTTGTCCACAGGCCGGTGGTGCCAAAGTTGTAGAGCGCCGTGATCTTGTCCTTGTCGGCTGTCGCGTCCTGGGGCTTGATCTGGAAGGTGCGGTCTGGGTAGAGTGACTCGAGCGTGGCCTTGATCGCCTCGGCCTGGTGCAGGGCGAGCAGGGAGCGCCGGGTGCCGATGCGGATGACGCCGTCGGTAGCGGAGGCGGCGGCCACCGGGGCGGCCGTGTGTGGTGTGGCTGTCGACATTGTGGGCTGGTTTGGGACTCAACTCCTTGCAGTGCCTGCTTGCCTGGAGCTTCAGGGCGAAAGAGATGTGGGAGGTGAGGTCGAGTTGGAGATTGAAGGCAGGACTCCGTTTGCTCTCCGAAGCCCGAGGGGCAAGTTGTTGGTGGGGTCACAACTGGGGCCGGAACGCCGGGGCTAGCTTGGGCCGAGCAGCGATTCGAAAAAGGCGATCCGGGCGCCAGATCTGCTTCTCGCAAGGTACAATCATGTTTATGCCAATTGGCATGATAATGAATGTACCACGCCATTTACAATAGTCTAGGACCTGTTGGCCATGCCGATTCTCCGCATTCGACATCTTCAGCAGCTTCTGGCCGAGGGGCTGTCATAAGCTGCAGGGGTCCTTCTTTCCACTTTCGGACACGGCTGTCCAACCATCCGGTCACCATCGTCGGAGTCCAGGTCTGGGGGCTCTACCAGTAATATTTTTCCGTCAATTACGTGCGTACTAGATCGCTTTCACCATCAGAGGCACAAGGAAAATCCAACGACTCTCATCGAGCACCGGGCTGCTTAGGATGGGGTTGCTGGATGAACCGAAATGAGCACTGATTTAGGGCTACCTCGGCACTTACACGATTAGAGACCAGACCCTTTAGTCGCCTCACGAAATCCACGCGATGTTTCGGCCACAGCTCCGAGACTTGTGCGGGCACCAGAGATTTTGAGATCCAGACAGTCGGCATACTTCCGCGAATTTGCTTTCCTGCTGTGGAATAATGCGACAATTCCCAAAATATGAATATTCCAAATCGTCAATACCTTCACAGAAAACACCATATTTATTAAGTGTGTATTATTGTTTGCACATAACTTAGCATTTTCCTACAAAATCACGACAAGATCACGATGAAAGAACCAACGGAGCAGCACAATATCCCCTTATTGCAATTAATTAGTAAGCTCGTTCGTAAGCTTCAACATTATTCAGAGCACCCAATGAGCTTCTCATCGTCTCATCACCACGCTTTCTGGCAGCCCGCAGGTCATGATCGTGTGCAACAGCATGTCGCCAAGCTTTCATCCGGACTGGACGAGGATTTTGTGAATATCTGCTGCTTGCCGATGCACCACAAACAGCAAACACATTCTGCTCACGGCAATATCTCCTTCCTATGTATGATCTGGTGTGACCCTCGCTGCTCGCTGTAAGGCTAGACATTGTGCCACGAGGCTTCAGTGACAACGGCTCCGATTGTCTCGTACGAGCCTAATGGAGACAGACAGTGATAAGTCATTTGAACATACGTGAAAAGGGCGGACTGGATACAGACCACCGCCTGCTACACATTCACGGACCACTCACTTAACGCAACGAAGTTTGGGGCTCGCACACAGCCTAGCTGGTGTCCGAGTATCAACGGAGATCAGCTCATCACGTCGAATCGGATAATCTGGGCCGACTCGTACATATGTCCTACGGAACGACGTGTTCGATCGTGTAAGAGGCATGATTCGACGGCATGGCTTAATCACGGGGATCCAAACTGAATAGTCACAGTCTCTCCATTAGTAGCTATCAGTGAATCGTGACTGCACAGGAATATATAAGTCTCGACCTCGACAAGAAACCTAGAAGACCCATCGATGATACAAGCACCACAAGGAAAACCCAACACCAAGGCAACGACAACACAACCAAGCCAAGCACATTTCATCCGAAAACAGAACCATCATGAAGCTCTCAAACATCATCATCCTCCCCATGACCCTCCTGGCCGGCACAGCCCTCGCCGCCGCCCGCGTCCATCACCACCCGCGCCAGGAACCCCAGGCTCCCGCACCTGCACCTGCACCCGTGCCGGTTCCAGCTCAGCCGGTTCCAGCACCACCGGCGCCGGCACCGGCGCCAGAAAGCCCGGTCCCGCCTTTGTCTCCCGCTCCACCGGCGCCGGTTCCGCCGGCTCCTGCCGGTCCTGACCCCGTTCCTGCCCCCGCGCCGGCACCAGCAGAGCCCGTCCCCATCGCCGGGCCCAACTGCGGCAAGGGGTATACTTACTGCGGGTACATGTTGTCTGCCAACGGGCATAGTAAGTGATTGCAGTGCCGTTCCTTTGTTGTTTCAATCTCCCATGCTTGTGTCACTTTCACCAGAGCGTGACAGGGCAATCGATATACCACCTCAAGCCCTCCCTTCAAGTTCCCCGCCCCTATTGCCAGACAACTCTTCTTAACACAACCCCTCCTCCCTCGAATCAATGCTTTTACCTACCTCCTCGAGGTGAAACTAACCAAAAACACACACACGCACACAAAAAACAGACTTC